>JACEVL010000597.1:115000-437500 GCA_020284085.1 Aporrectodea caliginosa
GGCTATACTTTTAACTCTCGCAATTTTTCAGCGAAGGTCAAAAGATGTTTTCACAGGCGATCACCAAACTTGAGACCGCAGAGTTGGGGCAATGTTGTCCCCGGATCAGAACTTAGCCTATGGTAAGGCGAGGTGATTCAGAGGAGCCAACATTTAAATAATGTGCCATTGTTGACGAATATCGCTGTGAATTTAGGATATAACAGACTGAACTGAAAAAACATGAAACTGGCAAGTATACGTCAGTCTAAATCGATTACAGTTAGAGAACATAGATTATGTATCCTTTATCTGAGTTTATCAATTGGCATATGACTCGCCCGTGTGTACGCCGCTGTATAAACGTATTGTGCACAAGAGATTCGGCATACGCGGTTTTCAGAGTAGACGGTCAAAATAGGGTTCTGCGGGAACAAAATGCCTCTCCAAACTTTACAGATTTCGGCTTCTTTATCAGCTCTTCAGTTTCTGAAAGTCTTACTGAACATAACATTTCATGGAGACATTTGTGTTGTCTGCCGCCCTTTAATACGACACAGTCTCCCAATTTCTATTTTAAAATGTTGACTTTGCATACTTTGCAACGCTTCTAGGCAAATCCGATCTCAGGCAAAGCTGAATTGAATCTTAAGGCTCAAATGTAGACGGGCTCATCGAAGAAAGGCACCGCTGACCTTCCAGATTTTCGATTGGGGTCATTGGGGTCATGTGGTCATTGGGGTCATGCTCCTGATGTGTGTTCTTGCGCTGACCGTTTTGATTGTGACCACGGCTGGTCCTGATCTAGCCTCCTCTGATCGTCTGCGGCGTGTGTACGGCCGTCCGTATACACGATGATCATGATCGTCTGAATGAATAATAAATATCGAATGTTTCTAGTGATGATGAGCCACGACGTCTCTCTGTTCTCGAGTGGCCATTCTAATAATTGCATGCACGCGTCCTCCCATTTCCATCCACCATTATGACAGGCTGTATTCTTTCCTGCCTCTGCAGCAAGGCGCCACAGCCATCTTCCCTTCGCCACTGCCTCCATCCATCCCTTCATCCGTCCATCTAGGCAAGATGCGCTCTGCGAGAACAATATGGCCACTTGTCTCCAGCCATTACTTGGACGACGCCTGCTCAGCAGCGCACCTGCAGCTTATAGCAGGCGCCACGCTCACACTTAAACCCATACACGCGCATACAAGCAGACACAGACAGAGACATTTGCCTGTGTACGCTTGCACACAGCCACAAACAGAGGCGCCCAACTAATCCGGTCGAAATAACGATTTCCTGTTAACGTTGTCCGTCTAATGATAATTGATTTCGTCGTTTCTTATTTTCCTCTTCTCCTCAGACGCCTTCGCCTCCGACAGGTAATTATAAGACGAAGGAAAAACAAGAGGAAACGAGGAAGAATGTGGAAGACACTACGACAGACAAAGAGATCCAAAGGAGGAGAAAATAGGAAGGGGAGTGGAAATGATCGGGAGAGGAGTGGGAAAGAGCGTGAGAAGAGATCGAAGAAAAAAGTTGGAGAAGGAAGAAGAAAAGGAACAAATTAAGAGTAAGACAGATGAGGATAAGGAATCGTAGACGGATGATTAAGATGCGTGCAAGACAAATAGAACTAAAGGACGAGAAAGAGGAAGAGCTGAAGGAGCCAAAGGAGCAGAAAGAGTAGGAGAAGGATCAGAAGAAGTAGAAGGAGCAGAAAGCTAGGAGGAGGGGGAAGAGGGGAGGAGGAAGAGGAAGAGGAAGAGAAGGAGGAGAAGCAGAAGAGGAGGAGAAGAAGGAAGTGCCGAGGATTACCGGATACGCGAGTGGGGTAGTGAAGATCTGGAGGAGATTGAGTGGAGGCTGTGGCTGCATCCGTGAGGGTGGAACTGATTGGGTGGTTGATCAATTACGATGAGATGGGGTGGTGGAGTGGAGCAGCGGTGCACAGCTAAGAGCAGTGCATTCGCATAACTCACGATAGTTTTAGCGACGGTGCTGTTGAGGTCGGATGCGGTGAGGCCAGACAGAGACAACAGACAGGAGAACAAAGACAGAGACAATGACTGAGACAGACAGCGTTTGATAAAAGGACATGTACTCAAGAGAAAGAGACACAGAGGTAGGGCAGAAAGAAATACGAAGAAGAAGAAGAAAGCGTTGAATAC
Organism: Aporrectodea caliginosa; assembly: GCA_020284085.1. Lineage (NCBI taxonomy): Eukaryota > Metazoa > Annelida > Clitellata > Crassiclitellata > Lumbricidae > Aporrectodea > Aporrectodea caliginosa. The sequence continues at coordinate 117,154 of JACEVL010000597.1, forward strand.
GACGACGACGATGATGATAATGATGATGGCAAATCAGAAAAAAGGAGAAGAAGACAAAAAAGAAGATTAGTCTCTTAGACCTTAAAGTAATCGCTAGAAAACAGCTACAGCAAAACAAGAATAATAAAAACACGAATGACAAGACAAAGCATAAAAAGAATAACAGGAACAATAATAATAAGTAGAACAAGAATAAAAATAACAAGAAGAACAAAACAAGAATAACGAGAACAAGAATAACAAGAACAGGAATGACAAGAACAAGAATAACAAGAACAAGAATAACAAGAACAAGAATAACAAGAACAAGAATAACAAGAACAAGAATAACAAGAACAAGAATAACAAGAACAAGAAGAACAAGAGTAACAAGAACAAGAATTAAAAGAACAAGAATAACCAGAACAAGAATAATAAGAAAAGAAAATAAGAACAAGAATAGCAAGAACAAGAATTACAAGAACAAGAATAGCTAGACCAAGAATAACAAAAATAAGAATAATAGAAACAAGTATAACAAGACAAAAGAATAACAAGAATAACAGGAACAAGAATACAAGAACTATCATCATATCATTGTCATATCATCGTCATTAGCGCATTGTTATATCATCTTCATATCACTGTCGTATCATCGTCATAAAATCGTCATTAGCATCGTCATTATCATCATAATCAGCTCCAGTCGAGTGCTTCTGTCGTTCTTCGGCGCTGACGTCAAATCCCTTAATTTCCTTTCTAAGAAGCCGAACGACAGATTATGACGAGCCATCGGCATACACACACACACATCCATACAGACCGACAGACAAGGACAGCCAGACAGGCTTAGACAGTGTGCTTATAGGTTGGCCAGTTCGTGCACTTGTGAGTCTTAGTCCATAGACAGCGCGTCTGTATGTGTGTTTGTCGTTCTGTTTGCCTGCATTCAGTCTGTCTATACATGTGTTCCTCTGTGTGGTTGTCAGTTTTATCTTCTGAGAAGCCCAACGACAGATTATGACCGAGATGGACTGGAGGAAAGGAGGGAGGTAGAGGAGTGAAAGAAAGGAGTAGTTACAAAGGAACATGCATGGTATGATGACATATAGAGAATGAGAGAGTGTGGGAGGGAGACTGAGGAAGAGGAGGAGCTGTGCAGGGATTACAGATGAGGCAGGTAAGAGGGGAAGATAATGGAGGCAGATAGAGTGAGATGGTGATGGGAATTGTCAGAGATGAGAAAGAGATACTGAGTAGAATGGAAGGAGATTTTGAGAGAGAAAATGGAAATGGAAGAGAAGAAGGAATAGATTGGAAGAGTAGAAAAGAGACTGAAGAGAGAGGAATGTGTGTTCAATGAAAGAGAGAGGGAGGGAGAGGGATAGAAGGATGGAGGGATAATGAACAGGAAGAAGAGATTGAAAGAGACATAGAGATGGAAGAGCTGTGGAATTGAGAAACTGCAGAGACAGGAGATTCAGGAGAGAGAGACAGCGTGAGAGCGAGAGAGAGAGAGAGAGAGAGAGAGAGAGAGAGAGAGAGAGAGAGAGAGAGAGAGAGAGAGAGAGAGAGAGAGAGAGAGGAGAGAGAAGGCAGTGAAGGATGTTGATGAGGCGAATGGAGGGCGAGCGAGGTCAGTCTAATGATGATGTCGTGCTGCAATCGACAGAGAAAGAGAAAGAGAGCGGGAGAGAGACAGAAGAAGAGAGGGAAGAGAGAGAGATAGAAGAAGAGAGAGACTGAAGGAGAGAGAGACAGAGGAAGAGAGTGGGTGAAGAGAGAGGGTGAGGAGAGAGACAGACAAAAGAAGATAGAGAGACAGAAGAAGAGAGAGAGAGAGGGGAGATGGAGAGAGATCTATTGTCGAAGCGGATCTCGACCTGCCGTCTGATGTCACGCAAGACGGATGAAGAATGGTCGCCTCATCCATAGGTCGTTAAGCAGGCATCTCTACCTCCCTACTTCCTAGCATCGTCTCGCTCTCTTTGTGTGTCTCTGCCTCTGTCTGCCTCTCTGTCTCTGTCTGTCTGTCTTTGTCTGTCTGTCTTTTTTCTGTCTGTCTGTTTGTTTGTTTCTCTCTCACTATGCGCGCGCTCCTGTCTCTTATTGTCGGCCCTTTCCATTATATTCGCGGACTTTAACATCACCCATAGCGTGGATGGTCTGAGAATGAACGTTCTCGAACGACGACGCATTGTTGCTTTTGTCCCTCTGGGTCAGTCATGGACGCGTGAAATGTCCGGCACTGAAGACAACAATGACCCCTGTGCGTGGCTAAATGGCAACGTCTCCCATGGTGACCATTGTGACAAGTGTATATACGCGCTAAATAAACGCGAGATTGTATTTGAAACTTCATTTGTAATTGTTCTTATAGTAAAAAAATTGTGCACTAAAAGTCCTCTAAAGGCGCTGGTCCTTCTCTCCACTGTTTATTTTTTTCGGGAAGTCAAAACAACAGAATTATTCTTTAACGTCATTGCTGAGTTTTCTGTGTTTACTTTCTCGGTCTTTTATGCACCACACAGAATGGCATCATGAATAGCCGCCTTTCTTTGCATCTTCCCGCGAGTCGTCCAATCTCCCCACTCTGTCAGTCTGGTGTTCCTCTTTATCTCTCTCTCTGCCTCTTCCTCTGGTTCTCATTCTATGCACACATTTCTCCCCATCTTCCTTCAGCTTTCTTCTTTTTCTTTATTTTACTGCCTGCCGTTCACGTCTTACGCGATTATTTTGTGTTAGCCGTACTCTTCCTCGCTAATTCACCCCATTTAACCCTTTTCCATTTATCCTTGTTATCTCTTCCATCATCGTGGATTCGTTTCCGCACAGAGAAAATGTCCGTTGAAACAAGCGATTAAATCCTTGTTCTGTTGTTTGTCTTTGGCTTTTCTTTTGTTCCTATTTCCTTTTGCTTGTATGTTCCTGCTGCCTTCTTTTGGTTCCATCCGTTACCATTCCTTCCCCTGTTGTCATTGCTTCCTCTGTCCTCCTTCCTTATTTCGTTCCATCCATTTGATCGTTACTCCTTCCTATTCTTGTCTCCTGTTCTTCTTCCTTCTCTCGTTTCATACATCTTCCGTTTCTTCCGTCTGTCCTCTCTGCGTCTTTTCCTCGTTTATCTCTTCGTTCCACGCACTTGTCCCTTCTTTCGTTCCTCGTATGCTATCAAATTAAATCACTAATATTGCTCTATGTCTTCCGCTCCAGCTCCACACAAACATTGCCACGGACAGACAGCGAGAGCCAACCGTATAGGCAGACGGACGGAAGAGACTTCGAGGAAGGGGCGTGTTTACCGCGAGGGAATGATGGAGCTTTGATGATGGCAGGGAGCGTCATTAGGTTCGCCGATAATGGGCTCCGACGGACGGTCAAGTTGACAGCGGCTCTCGTCGCTGACTTCCGCCGCCTCCGCCTTCGCCTTCGCCGCCGCTGCCGCCTCCGTGTTCCCCCGGTCGGCGACGGACGCTGGACCACCTCGCTCACCACCAGCAGACGACGACTTAATTAAGCCACAGACGACGATGATACCCGACTGCGGCTCCTCCGCTGCCTCCATTACACGATCCACATACGCCTCCTTCTCCGCCTTCTCACGTCCGTCTGGTTGTCCCTCTCATCTTACTCTCCGATCCGTCTTATTCTCTGCATCATTATTATCAGCTTCCTTCTCCTGTTTGCATCCTCGTCATCCCATTGACCTCTTCTTTCTTATCCGTTCTTTCCTCTTTCAGGATTCCACTGGAGCAACCTGTAAGGATGCGTTGTCCAGCTGTTCGATGGCTTTTCTGTTTGCGCTTCAGTCAAATGATTCTTCAATCCCACACTTCCGGTTAGCCGTGTCGTTAGAAACGCCCAATAAATTAAAGCTCACTCTGTCTTACCAAACCTAACTGTTTATAGCAGTTCATAGACTGAGTTTTGGTTTTCAAATGCCCAAAACAGAGCAATGGTACTTGGCTGCATTGACTGGTCCATCATTGAGAAAGACTTACTCTGCCTTTGTTCAGAATTGGGTGAAAATTCGCTAGCTTCGAGGTTTTGGAGCGAGAATGGTGCATATGCATGGTAAGACGAAGAGCTATAGCATGAGAAGCAACCATGGGCATAAAGCGTAAACGTCTTCATTTTCTTAGCCTCGGCACTTGAGAGCGGGTGGCCAGTCCTCTTCCACGCCGTCTTATCTTCTAACTCACAGTATACGGTCACTGTAGTCATTATAGTTGAGTTGGCTAGTGTCAAGCCTATGCCATAATTTATACTGATGAACACAATTATGTGACAATCTGCATGTAGAGCATCATTATCCCGATAATTTAAAAAAAGAAGAATTAGAATAACAACAACGTGAACAGCAATAAGGAAGAACTAGTAATAGTAAAGAAGTAGTAATAATAGTAAAAAGGAGAACTAGTATAGTAAATAAAAATATACTACTTCCTTATTACTACTGGTTCTTCATTACTATTGCTATGATTAATTATCGGTTCTCCTTTAATATTGCTCCCTTATTATTACTAGTTCTGCTTTCTTATTAGTAGTTCTTCTTTATTGTTACTAGTTATTTTTTATTATAACCAATTCTTTGTTATTAATAACAAATTGTATTAAGAGCTAGTAATAATAACGAAAAACAGGTAACATCTCTTGCACCATCCCTGCTTCTGTGTAAAAGAAATTATATTTTAACATAATCAAAGCTAAACTATAATTTAAAAACCCTATAATAAAACTGCGAAAACTATAGAAGCCTAAGCGATATTAAGCCAAGTTTCTGCAACAATTAAAACCGTGAGATGAGACTGGTAAAAGCAGTCACTGAATGTCGAGTAATTTGGTGCAAATGATTTTTCTGCAGTTTGCATAACGACAAATCGATCAGAATTTTGCACCTGTGCCAGAAAGGATTCATGGTCACATAAACATCTGTACCTGATCGAACAGACTGCTTACGAATTATAATAATTATTCTGTAGGATCACGATCATGTTTAAATATTTGGCAGCGCCCGATTTTCTTCATAATAATCAGAGGGATGATAAAGTACTTGGCTATTCAGTCTGTACGAACAGTATTCTATGCAGTATTTTACAGGCTAACATTGTGCTACAGCGTTAGGCCTACTCATTAACATTTATTGACTTTTAGGCTATTGTTTTATTAATATGTATGTAGGCCCTACACCAGAGTGCGGTTTGGCAGCTGGTACAATAAAGAATATACTTACTTTTACCGAATTCATTATTATGCCTATTACAATTAAATGGGAGCATAGGCTGTTATTAGCAATGGCACTTTGGATTGATATAATCTGGTGTTAGATACGAATTACTATAGAAAATGCGAATCTACACATGGCATGGTGGCGCACTGCTAATTATTCACTGAGGAAGAGATGAAGCATGTGCAACAATTACAATTAAACTTTAGTGTCGTCAATTGGTTTAAGAAAGCAGACAAAGACAATAGAGGAAGTAAGAGAGAAAGAGATCTCGAGGGAGACAGTGACAGGTAGTCAAACAGTCTTCTCAAATGAACATAATTATAAGTTCATTTTATAATAAATGTTTTAATAAATGTAAATCGAGCTCGTGGCAGGTCGTCGATCAAACATAGATCTACTATAAATGAAGTTTTTGGCAGCTAAAGTTTGACGAATGAATAATATGAGATTTACGTCAGTACTTTAATCAGAGACACGGGGGTATGATGAGAGAACATGCTTCAGCACTGTTTCTAATCGCTGTCGTGGCTCTGCTTCCCTGCGTTGATCGGCTAATCTTCTCCTTGTACGGATGAAGTTTACCGTTTCTAGTCGTTAACTCAATAGCGCTCTTCAGGTGGAAAGTAATTTGCTATGAAAGTAATACCTCGACGATAAAGTCAACGTAGATCTGTTATTATTAGGGTCTTGATTACTCGGTCGCTGAGTATAGCCTTAACTATTTTATACCTTGTTTCAGCCTTACCTTCTCTTTTCGATATTATTTTTCAGCTTCAAGGCAAGCAAATCTCTAAATCAACGCAAGCAGGCCTAAGTCTCAGTAGTTTTAAAGTTTATCGATAGTAATTTATAAATCGTATTACGACCACGTTCGCGCAAAAAGTTTTTTGTTTATTACAACACAATCACAATACAAACATGCATACATACATTTATTAATACATTCACATACGCATACAGCCATACATACATACCTTTATGTATACTTACCTACATACATACATACATACATACATACACACATGCATACATAGTATTACATACATACATACCTAAATACCTACATATATACATGCATACATCATACATGCGTACACACATACATTCTTACATACAAATGCATTTACATACATACATGCATTTATACAAATTATACATACATACATACATACATACATGCATAATGCTTAAACACATAATTGCTATTCGGTCGTTTTTTGCCGAAGATCAGCAGCATCTAGGTGTAGACAAGGACAGGCGATGATGACTGGTGAGCAATACTATTAATAGACTGATGAATGATTAATCCATCATTTAACGTTCATGATGTCTTCTGTTGATTTGTTAATTTGCTTCCTAGTTGTTCTGAATGGATAAACATAAATTGCACGTGGGCTTAGGCACATCAATGTGAGATTAACTAGGCGCATGAATCTATCACGAGCAATGGATTGGACGCAGGTGCTTTTCTTTGGCCAGAAACGACGCAGGTGTCCTCTGTAGGCGGTAGAAGGCTCTAACGACTCAGACAACGTAATTACCAACAGTACGAAGACGAGAAATGGTTGGAAATCGTGTTTCAGATGAGCACCAGACATCCGTAATTACTGAATGCTATTGCACCATTTACATCACAAATGAAGTGATCATTCAGAGCTAAGAATACACAGGCGCCGATTTGCCATAGCTATCGACGTCTCAGTCGACGCATTCAGTAGCTTGTGCCAAAAAGGCGGACTGAAAAAACAAAACTATGACCGCCAGATGAAATTATTTGTGGCGGTCGAAACACTACCCGAACATTAGCTCAGCCTACTTAGTCTATTGTTAAACGCGTATATTTCCCTTTTAACACTTTAACGACGAGCTGCGTTGCTTCCCAGTCACTCTTAGTACACGGCTGGTCGTTAAAGTGTTAAGCTATTTGCATGTCAATTCCATCCCTAGTCTTTAGGCCACATGTGCAATCGCGTGTAAACAGTCTGCCTATTTAAGACGGTTTGAAAAAAGAGATGCAGTTTGTACGATGGAAGGTGACTACTTCCTTAGTTGGAGGGAAAGTGTGACTACTTTTTTCGTTGGATAAAAGAACTTTAGGAGACTCAAGTTCTATAATGTTCCTTCCACTGATGATTTATCATGCCCTAGGTCCCCTCCACCACTTCTTAGCTTATTCTGACGAATAAATATATGGCCGAGATTTGAAATTTACTCATCTCATGATAAAAAAAGTGTCCTGTAAACTTCACTCCTACTACTCTCTTAAAAGACTAATTTGATGTCTCGGACCTAGTTATCACATCCATTGTCAAGTGTCAACCCCTCTATCTCTCTGTCGTTGTAAGCTACGTTAATGCCTTCGCGCATGCCATGTAGTTTACCCCTTTTTGAAAAGCCCTCTCTCTCTCCCCTATGAAACCGTAGACTAATATTTACTGTCGGTTTCATCTTAAAAATCCTGGAAAAGCTCTACAGGTCAACGAGGAGGTATCCGAAATCTTTGTCGATCACCTTGGTCGACGCATGTAGCCAACTGGTGCCTTTAGTACTTATAAAGTCATTAATTTCCTTTAGGGAAGATTTCGAGTCTCAGAAGCACGACGCCACATGTCGTGTCAAGTATGATCTACTGTCATCCATGTGTCATCGAGTGTCATATCAGTCATGCACAGAATGTGATCGCAAAGTAAACGTTGCAGTGAGATGTCAGATCATCACGAAGCAGTTTCCAAGTCGACAAATGCAATGCGACATGCATTTGTGACGCCACGCACCTGGTTACAATTTACAAGACTCTATGCAAAGAGTCTGGCTTTTTCTGATTTCCTAACCGATCAGTATAATTCGCCCTTGGCATGTCGTACGCCCTGTTGAATATACTGGGTATGGTTGATGGTTCTTCTGCTTCCCTTCCGATTCTTGTAACATAAGGCGACTCACTCTGGCCAGGCTTACTTAATGGCGGCCTGTACTCGCCATGTTGCACCTCCGTCGATGGGTTTCTGCGGTATTTAATAGGGTGACGACGCCACTCGTCACTCAGCCGCACCCTGGTAGAGATACCCCTTGTTGGAGAGCTACTGCTTGTATACGTGCCTCTCGTCTACTGTCCTTGTTGAAGTAGGGCTATGGCTGGGCAGAAGGCCACTCGTACTGCATCGGTTAATCGTTTCATACGATGTTTTGAAGATACGACAGTTATTATTCTATTTCAGGATCTGCGGATGTTAACACCGGACAGATAACTGGTTAGAATAGAGTTCATGTCAGCGTTTTAAAACATTTCTTCGTTTCATGAGCAGGTTTTGAGGTTTTGAATGGATGACACAGCAACGATCTTAGTAATCATGTCTGCCGCGGAAAATAAGCACTTCAGCTTATTCATAAATGTCTGCCAACCACAATAAGACGCAGGGCCTTTACTTTGTTCTTATGACAGACAATTATGTAAGTGAGTGGCTCTCAGACAGCGCAATATTGCCCAAGAAAGGAAACAATAGGCTATCGTTCTCAAAGTAAACACATGACGTCATGGCTATTGCAATGCTTAGATACAAAATGACGTCACAATGATTTTCTTAATGTCTAATATTACAATACGTTAACTTTATTTCTCAATATTCTGTATCTAATGTAATCTAATCTAAGAACTTCTATAGCGACAAATTCTATAAGCAGAATCGAGGTGCAATCGAGGTCAAAAATCCAGGTGAGTCAAGTTGCAAGCCAATAAGGGAATCCAAGACGACACGGAAACAGCCTACGAAGGAAATGAGTCCAGGAAAGATGAGTTCTAGTTGAGGTCTGATCCTTTGAAGGCTAGAACAGATTTTGCAGAACGAACTTTTGCCGGAAGACAGTTCCGGAGTCTAGGCCTATATCAGGCCAGCAACAGATGAGGCGCGCCTATCCCAAACCATTCTTGTGCACGGAATATTCAGAATGAGTACGTGAACAAGGTGACTTCAGTACAGGGAGGTCTTAAGAGTTTGCAAGGATTAAAGGTAGGCCTAATAAAGTTGACAAAAGTGCACAGTCCTGTATACGGTTAGCCCAGTCTTGAAAGTGATTCGCTTTTCTTTTGCCAGCCAATGTAGTGATTTAAGTATCGATGATATGTGCTCGTATTCAGGTTCAAATATGCCTTGTAGTTCATAAAGGATTGCTTTCAAATCAGCCGACCTATCTCCACTCGTTGCATACTCTCGTGCCATCATGTGTTGCACACGATCAACGGATACCCTGACTTTCGCTCTGCTTCGCATCAAAACAGTATTGTAGACCTATGTTGTGTTCAATTTGCAACTTGATTGTCCTTGTCAGAAACAGTGCGTTGCATTGATATGTTGGTAATATGATATGCAAGTCAATAAACGAGTCAATCAATCAATCAAATATTGCAGATAAGAAATTTGCTTAACTTTTCCCCCTACTGCGCCTGTTTAGAGAGTGTTTAGTTGCGTTCTCTCTGTGAGATCTCACAGAGCAAGATTCGGGCGCTGAACCTTGCATGATTTGGTATTTGTAAAATGTATCAAAGATCTATGTTGAATGATCTAATTAATTATTCTGCATTGCAATAAAATTTTGTATTCACCTGACACTTGTTGTGATTCGGATTAAGGATAACACATATTGCAGTGTATTCTGTAACGTTTGTGGTCTTGGTTTTGGTGACCCACCGCGCTGCATCAGATCGGACTCAGAGGATATCAAAGGATAAGAACGGAAGAACAAAATTCGTTGCCAGAAGCCCAGACATAGCCTATATAGATTCGGATTCTACAGTAGCCTAAATGAACAGAATATGAGGCCGCGGCCTGGAACTGTGCATTACGGAGGGCGCAAAACTTCAGAATTAAACAATTGAACATTTAAAATCGAACATTAAATCTAATTTATAACTGCAAACGAGACGCCAATAAATAAAATAATTATTAGACTATTATTCAATTAAACATGGATATTACCCTGCCCATAAAAGCTCAAATAGGACCCATATTCCCATATGGGACCCGTATAGAGCTCATATGGGCCCACCCCACCAATAGCCTACGGACATGCTGGTTGGAAGGTCACTAGGGCGGCAATAGAACTTGGCCAAGTGGTGACAGATTATTGAACCAACCACTGAATAGAGAAGAAGGCGAAGAGTGGGTTGTGCTTATAAAGAGAGGAATTGGAAGGTGATAGAGTGGATGGATTAGGGTAAGATTTCTTGAAGAGGTGGGGCTAAGTCCTGCAATTCCCGTAGGCTTATGTTACGAGAAAGTTAATGTGCAGGTAAGGGTTTCTCGGACATGGGAGAAACACGAGTAACCCAACCATGGCCCGTAAATTATTTAGGCATGGACGCCAGTAAAATTAGCTTTCTTGATTTAGGCGAATAACAAAAATACAATTTCTCTATTTCTTTTGACTAGTTCCGCCAACGCCTGAATACCTCTGTCTTTACCAGTGAAAACACTGGTCCGGGTCGGGAGCGCCTCTGGTTTTGAGTGGCGCTATATAAATATTCGATTACGATTACGATTACGTATACTGATAATCAACGATGAGGAGGTGGAACAGGTTAAGAGCTTTTGTTACTTGGGAAGCATGATAACAACAGATGCAAGGAGCCACAACGATGTGAAACGAAGAATAGCCCTGGGAAAAGATGCATTTATGAAAAGAGGAGAATTGTTGAGAGGAGGATTAAACAAAAGCCTAAAGAAAAGACTGGTCAAAACACTGGTATGGAGTGTGGCGCTGTATGGGTCAGAGACCTGGACCATCAGGAAAGAGGATATGAAGAAATTAGAGGCTTTTGAAATGTGGATTTGGAGAAGGATGGAGAAGGTGAGCTGGACGGAGCATATATCGAATGAGGAGGTCCTACAAATGGTTGATGAAAAGCGATCGCTAATAACAACAATAAGAGAAAGACAGAAGAACTGGGTGGGGCACGTATTAAGAGGAGACTCCCTCCTGAAAGAAATCATAGAAGGGAGAATGGAAGGGAAAAGAGGGAGAGGAAGACCGAGGCAGATGATGCTGGGATGGATGACCGACGGATACAGCGAACTAAAGGAAAAAGCACAGCACAGAGAAGAGTGGCGTCATTGGAAGTTGGAACCTGCCGAAGGGCAGAGAACTTAAAGAAGAGAAGAATACTGATAATACTGATGATGTATATTATAATAAACAAAGCCTTCTTGCGATGACGTCATCTTCTTGCGATGACGTCATCTTTGCATCGATTGTTTCGTGTCTATGGGAAACCAGTCGAGATTCATTTGAGATTAGAAATGCGACATGGAAGAGGTGAGACAAGATTAGACAATTTGAACAGAAAATAATCTAAAATCGTCGATTTCAAGAAGTAAAAATTCGAAATTCAACGAAGCCAGTTTAAAAAAAGGCACTAAACGAACAAGAATCATAAAGTGCGACATGCAATTGCCGTTTCGAACAGAAAATCATCAAAAATATCAACAAGAAAAGTTGAAATTCGAAGTTTCGTCGAAATAACTGCATTTTTGAAGACGCAAATCAACCAACAATCAAATGATCAACAAGAATGGCATTTCAAACAGTCGAACTGTCCATCAGAAAAGAGTTAAAACAGACAGAAAGATATCTGGACCATTGTTTGCAGGCGACATTCACTTAGAGGTAAGCCTCACACGAACAATGTTTAACAGTCCTGTGCTTAACCTCTGTGGCCTCTGTATGAATCAATCTGATTATGGTTTGGTCTTTGTGTGCCATCGGCTGATGCCTCGTGCGTTAGACACTGGTGTGATGCAGTTGCTAATTAGCCTACAATTACTAAATTGATTCCAATGTCTTCAAATCTTGGAAGAAATATACATTCTTCGTTATGTTGCACCGTATTTCCTCTTTGGTCATTTTCTTATTGTTTGAAATTATGTGCTTTATTTAAACTTTTTAGTTTAAAAGTTTATCTCGCTTTAAGTTCCAACTCAGATATAATGAGTTCACTGACCGTACACTATCTGTGGGAAGCTCACACGGCTAGGGAGAGGACTGGCCGTCGGCCCTCATATGCCGAGGCTAAGAAACATTAACAAAGTCGCTAACACTCCTTCATATCCATAGCTATCTCCCAGACTATCTCAAGGGACTACTCTTCTTCATATCCACCTCCTTCATTCTCTCTTACTCCATCTTCTCTTCTCCTTCTTCTCCTATTGCTCCTTCTCCCTCTTCACCTTTTCTTCTCCACAGCCACCTCCTTCTTCTTCTCCGTCTTCTCCTCCTCCTCGTCCTCCTCTTCTTCTTCCCCTCCTCCTCCTACTCATCCACCTCCTCCTGCTCCTCCTTCTCTTCCTACTTCTTTTTCTTATCCTCTTCGTTTTTCTTTTTCTTCTTCTTTTAACTTCAACATTCTGCATGCATCTTTGACAGATGATGATCTCTCATCTAAGAAACGTTGATGTTCGCCAACGTCGGGTTGTTCAGTCTCTTGGATCATCTGACTGATTTCTCTGGAAGGGCCAAGTATGAGGGTAGGATATGATTGCGTATAGTCAGCCAAGAAGTGCTTGCATGTATGTATGTATGTATGTATGTATGTATGTATGTATGTATGTATGTATGTATGTATGTATGTATGTATGTATGTATGTATGTATGTATGTATGTATGTATTATGTATGTATGTATGTATGTATGTAAGCATGCATGCATGCATGCATGTATGTATGTATGTATGTATGTATTGTATATTATATTGTATTTGAACACTTGTTATAGCGCCCCTACCAGATTGCCTATTCAGAGGCGCTTGCCCAGGGTCCCTACGCGGCGGCTTTTGAGGTGGATTCGAACCCGCAACCCTCCAGCTGCAAGGCACCGAACATACCCCTATACCACCGCGCCCCAGTTGTATTGTGTTGTGTTGTATTGTATTGTATTGTACTCCACGTTTATATTGCGACCGAGCCACCCGCAGTAAAGATCCGAGAAATTAATCTCTGATAAACCGACCGACCCGGAATCGAACCCGGGCCGCCGGCGTGGAGAGCGGGCTACCAACCCACTCGGCCACTCATATGTATGTATGTAAGTATGTATGTATGTATGTATGTATGTATTATGTATGTATGTATTATGTATGTATTATGTATTACTAGCATTTGTACCCGGCTTTGCCCGGGTTTTCCCCATGCGCAATTTTTAACGGCTGCAAATAAAGGCTACTTACTTACTTACTATATATGCTGAAGGGCTTCAAATATTTTAAATGTCCACATATCTGAATGGAAACGATATTTAGAGGTGAAAATAGTTTCCCCCGTGTATTTAATCAATCAATCAATCCTTTTATAAGTAGTGATCCAGAATAGTCATAATCACCGATCAAAAGTTTGGAAATTTAAAACAGAAAAGAGACAGATCACATGATTATCATATTAATGTTTGAGGGAAACAATCGGGTACCCAGAAGGGACTGAAGTCCTGCTTAGTTAGGGATACCCGTGTACCATATTTGAATTTAATTACCTGTGACTCAGCCGCTGCCCCGTTTAGCATTTGAATTTAATGTGTTTTTGGTAAGCGACTTCGCATTTGAATTGAATGTCCGCTTACTGCGCCACCTATCGAACGTTCTTCCGTGTAGCTCTAGCGTAATCCTGCCGCTTGATGGGTTTGACAATCAACTAAAAATGTCCATATATCGGAACTGAAATTAAATTTTGAACTGAAAATATTTGGGATCAGAACGTTCCTTTAAAATTGTGCATCGTCAAAGTATTGCATTGGTGAGTTGTTAGTTGAGATGACCTAGAAAATTACCCGTGGAAATTTCTTATTAGAAATTAACGGGCATCGTTATTGGTTGTGAGAAAACAGGCTTCACCTAGATTTTAAGGCGTTTGAATAAATGTCCGTATATCGGAATTTAAAGTAAATAATGAGTTGAAAATAGGGTTATCCCGTAGTTTAGGTTGCTAAATTATTCTCATGTCGGTAATCCCGTAGTTTAGGTTGCTAAATTATTCTAATGTCTTCAATGCCGTTCTTAACGTTGGTAAGGAAGCACTCTACCTATGTCTATCATAACTATAATCAATCCCGCTTCAATTTCATCGAGAATTTTTTTTAATCAATCCAGCTTCCATTTCAATTTGACGATATAAAATAATTTAGCAACCTAAACTACGGGTTTACCGAAAATAGTACCCCACGGGTTATCTCTACCTTATATAGGTCTATTATTTGTTCCCCGGGTTAAATATAGGGCTTAATATCTATTCTGTGCTAATAGTAGACTAAGCTCGGCCGTTCTTCTGTTACCTCTGAGCGCTGTCTCTTATTGTCGAGTTTTAGTGTTCCATTATAGCGATCGTAATTTTTCGGAGCGATGCCCCCGTTTTATGACGAATGCGCCTGATTTGCATATTTAGCCTCGCGTGACATAAGAAAAAATTGGTCTTATGTCACGCCTCTCACGCGAGGCTAAAATATGCAATTTAATGGCCACCGTTATTGGTTTTACGGTACTCATCATTTCGAAATTTAAAATGTCCATATATCAGCGTTTAAATTAAATTATGAGCTGAAAATAGTCGCGTTTGCCTACACATGCCCGTAATAATGGTTTGTAAAAATTTTCAAATCGCTAAGCCGTTCCCTATCGGATCCTTTAGTGGCAGGACAAACATACAAACGGAAGGACAAACTTTGAGTTTTATAATATAAGATGTATGTATGTATGTATGTAAAGTAAGTAAGAAGTAGGTATGTAGCTAACTAAGTAAGTATGTACGTCTGTATGTAGGTATGTATGCACGTATGTATGTAGGCAGGTCCTTTGTATGTATGTATGTATGTATGTATGTATATACTATATATGTATATATGTATGTATGCATGTTTGCATGTTTGCATGTGAGTATGTGCGTTTGTTTTTCTTGTTTGCGTCAGCCACTTAATATATAGCGTCCTTTTGTCGACTACCTCACATAGGGGCTGCACGCACGCATATCTTACTCATCTAGATATTGAAGTGTAGTTTAAGCAATTTTTTAAATATCTCCTGAATGAAGATATATATTCAGCAGCATGCGTAAAGCTGAAGACTGTTCCAAAAGGAAGAACCGAGTCATGATGAGATACAATGCGCGGCATCTACATATCTCCACAGGCAATTGAGCGCAACGATCGCTGACCTGGTTGACTTGAGACTGGAACATAAAGCTTCCAGGTGTATGTCAGCGCGGTGTCGACCAACAGGGCCGCCCCAGAAGGAGACTTGTATTTTATTGCTTCCTTTCATGATACTATTTATCTGTCGTAACGTGTGATAATAACCTTCGTTGTTTTACTCTGTTTGTATAGGTGACTGGTGCCTGTGAGTTTTTCTGCCATGGCGGCGAGTTTCCTGCTTGAGGGGAGATGGGATGGATTCAGATGCATGTTACGGTTGCACTATGGCTCTGTGTTGTGGTGTTTGTATTTACTCTTGACCTGCTGAGCCTCTGGCGTGGCATAAAACCCCGTAAGCTCCTAGTAAAGCAGAAGGTCTCTGGCGTGGCGTAAAACCCCGTAAGCCCTGTTTTGTTGTTGCCCTGGAATGAGCCGAGGGATAAGAAGGAGGATAATAGAAGTCTAGATTAGAAGGAAGGGACTCGGAGTCAAGCCAAAGGGAGTCAACGAAAACACGCCATGGACAAAGTCAACATGAACGTGAGGGAGCTCTTAAGCTTCCTTAGTCTCGCCCGTGTAGGTCTGTGAGACCTACACGGGCAAAGAATGCCTCAAGTTCATCCAGTTTATTCTGCGCAATGCCCCAACGTCAGAGGACATTTTCAGCAAGGCCGAAAGTGAGACAAACTCTTAACCGCCAGGGCTTCAGACGCAGACTACTACTGAACTTGAAGCTGTATTGCAGACTGAAATACTAGTAGACTAATTGGCGCAATAATTATTCAATTTCTCTGGAATAAAACATGCTTTACAATATTTCGTGTGTTTCTTCAGGTTTCCGAAGAAACTTGAAATCAATGTTATTTGGTAGATTTGTGCAACATCAGTCACTTCAGTCATTTACGGATCTAATTCAATCCAAGAACTTGGCTGAACCCGTTCTTCTTCCGCCCTAACACTTCTCCGCCCTTCCGTCACCTCATCACTCAAATTTGCAAATTGCTTCACAGTCGTAGCAGTTTCGCTTCTCTAGAATAAACTCCCTACATAATTACGACAAAATATCTGATCCATCCTATGAACTCACCAATTGCAACACCTCACCTCTTGCTATCTCTCCACAAGTCTTTCACTTTATGCCTAAAACAGGGAACATTGCTCTTTCACTAATCCTATCCCGATTCCTCTTATATCCCTCGCCGTTTATAAACACCATCCACCTGACTGTCCCTTTGAACCTTGTACTGAAGCCAATTTTTTTACCCAATCTGCCTATAGTTCCCGGCGCCGCCGCCATCCGCCGCCGCCAACCGCTAAACCCTCAAGTCGCAACAAGTCTCTATAGACAATTCGTGCTGAGATCTTATCTGAGGACACCACCGTTTCTGCCCGTTCTCTTAAGACTTTACTTTTTCAAGGGGTTCTTGGCACTGGGAGCGCCTCTGATAAGGTTTTACTGTGAGAGGCGCTTTATAAGTCGGTAATAGAATAGAATTTACACTAGAACCTCCTGCCATGCAGGGATCACACCTGACACGCCATCACCATTATACTGCAATCATTGCAGCGGTTTCCGATACAACATAATATTATGAGTCCAGCTTAAAGCATGTCTCACAGTTTGCAAGGTAATATACATGTATAGTAGGCCTACTCTGGTAAGCTTACTTCTCTTCTCTGTCCTCAACCCTCAGACTACTCGAAAATATTGCGCTATCTCATCGGACGCTTTGGTAATTCTTTTCACACCCGAAATCAGAACAAAACTCAGATCCTGGGCTTTCTAAGTTACTGGTCGGATACTCTGGAATTCACTTTCTAGCTGTTTCTCTGCGCTCTGCGATTCAGTTTTCCCCGTTGATGTATCAGCTACAATATCATCATCTGAATTTTCAGATTGCTTATCCTGCGTAGCTTGTGTAAAGTTACTATAGGGCCTAATGGATCTCAACTGGTTCTGTCCAGAAGAACAAAGATTGCCTTTTTAAATGAAGTTTTTCCTGAAAAACGACTATCCACCAATGCCTTAAATATTGCGCGCTGATGACGCCTTTGATTTTACGTATGAGACTATAATTATCAGATGCAGACATCGTTTTTGAACTTGATTTGCTCCTGTAAAGCTTTAAGACTTACAGCCTTAGCTACGCGAGGCTGTCATTAAACGGTATAGATTAATAGCATACTACGCGATTAATTAAACGATAGAATTGCAGATTTACGCAATTACGAGTAACAAAATTTACTTTAGGCCTAATAATAAAGTCACTCAAGTCGTAAGCCAACTATATAAAGTTATGATTTTAAGTAAAAATGATAAACCGATTTCGGCCGCTTGATCTAGCCTAACTGTGGCGGAGACCCTAAATTGACTAAGGATGCTGAAGTTGGAGAAGTTTATATTTGTTATGCATTTATAAAGCGCCACTGTATAATCACCAAGCATCAATCGATGGCGCTGAGTAGACATAACTGTGAGTGAAGGACTTCCTCAAGGTCAATAGAGGGATAGCCACCAACAGTCAATAAATTATCATGAAATACAACACAGTTTTGAAGTTACCAGCAATAGTCGCGTTTTCAAACTTAAAAGTCAACGTTTAACCGTATACCATCGTAAAGTTCTCTTTGTAGAAGACAGGCCTATAGGTCATCTATCTAGAAATATACAATAGCAATACCTTGCGAATTCCGTATGGATCTGGATTGGCCATGGTCTCCGGATTTTCGGTTGGCAGTGAAGAGAACACTTCGGTGGGAAATGGAATCGACGTCCAAGTGGAATTTCGTTCCCTACTGCTTTTCCAGGTGGAGACTGATGATGATCAGACGACGAAGAACGACCTGGTCACCTGGAGATGAGGTTTGGCCGAGAGACGAAACCAAACTGAGTGGAATCGAAGACGGAGACGGCGGATCGGGCGGTGGGCGGACGCTGGGCAAGGGAGACGGTCTGCTCTGCATCCTCAGCGTCTCCAGCTAAGCTCCGCCTTATATCGCTGACGTCAGCTGTAGGCTGGTCATATTGACAGCAGCCGGCAAAAGCGACAGAGCATCGTGCAGCAGCAGCAGCAGCAGCACCATGGAGACAGAGATGGAATGGTTTGTTCCGTCAGCTAAAGGAAGCAGCATCAGCAGCAGATGATTTATAACTTCTCTAAGTTCCTTTGATAGATTCGAATCCGCGTACATGGTATTTCGCCTTTCGTCTCTCCTCAAATCATTTCTCCTTTCCTGTCCTCTCTTCTCTCTCTCTCTCTCTCTCTCTCTCTCTCTCTCTCTCTCTCTCTCTCTCTCTCTCTCTCTCTCTCTCTCCTCTTTGCTTCTCTGCCTACCATATTCTCCTACCTTGCTATCCTATCCTATCCTATCTTATCTCTTCCTATCCTATCCTATCATCCTATCTCTTCCTATCCCGTCCTATCCTACCCTATCTCTTCCTATCCTACGGTTCCTATGCCCTATCTTCTCCCATGTTCCCTTCTCACACTGACTGCAGTCTATAATAGTTCAGTCTTCTCGATGTGTCCGGTACCTTGCCGGCTGCTGTCAGTGCCACTGCCTGATTCTCATATATGGACTGCTTCTTTCCGGGATCGCTATCCAGTGCATCATTTAGCTTGCACTTACTTTAAGACATGACGAATAAAATATTAAGCAGATGTGAATGTATACGTTGTAGGTTTAAGTAGCGGCTGCAAATCCCATACGTTCAGAAATCTTGCATAGCCTATCACGTCCATGCAATGCATTTCATCACGTCACATTCGATTAAATTACACTGATAACATGGCGGCTGCTGTTCTGTTGTTTTCACGTAGTTGGAAAACTTAGTATACCAGTATACCGAATTACTTTTTGGATAATTTTATAACTTTCTATTCTGACCTTCGAGATGCAAACAAAGGAAAAGAAATGACAGAGACAGAATCTACAGGCAGACAGTCAAAACTATGGGGGGGAGTCCCCCTCTGTCCCTCTCCATGATTTACACCACTGGTCCCACCTACGAACGACAAAAAAGATTTAAACAGATTTCATACACATAGCATGAGCACTATAAAAAAAATCACCACAGAATTATCGACAGCAGAATATTTTTCAGAAATCTCATTTTTTCATTTCCCAACTCTCTCTTACTCTATACATGCTTCTGTATATTTAAAAATACTAACAACACATCTAAGATTAACTCTGAAAATTTGATAAACTGCACAATTTAGGTAATTATAAGAGCCTACTCAAGAGGATTTAGATCACTACTGGGATTCATCGCTTCCATTCCATATAGTAAGCAGGATAAACAGTGAGCATTGACAAGATGCAATAAAAGAGGGTCACTAAACTTACAGGATTTGCTGTTCAATGATGACCTATAGAATTTCAACCTCATGTAATAAAAACTGACTTTGAATGATTTACCCTCAATAAAGACACAATCTAAATACTTCAACTTCCCAACATAACTAATCCCTGACCCTTCATCATAATAATTTCTACACTCACTCTATGTATTTGAACATTTGTAGAGCGCGATTTAGAATCTCACAAAGCGCTGGAAGTTAATGTTACTGCTCTGCTCACCAGAGATGGGACTTCATCTCCCGGGTATACTCTATAGGAATGTAGGCCTATATTAATTAATTCCCTGACCACACTCTAATTAAAGTAGACATAATGGCTGAAACTCTGAAAATTAGGTTGGTAGTGAGCTCAAGTTAGGCTAAGAACTGAACTTGGAGTCTGTGAACAAGCAGCGTCTATGTAAACTTGTGAAACTGAAGAAACGAATAATTATTGACTGATGTTCTCAAAGAGCTTTATATAGACTCTGGCGCACTATAAATGAACATCTCTCTAATGAGCACTTTTCTCTCCGCTGAAGCCAAACTGACCGTTACATTACAGTTACTTACTGACCATGAGTTACTCGTCCAGATCAGATCGTCTTTCGTCGTCAATTATTGGTCTCAGTTTCCTCGGATTCTTCTGCTGCGCTTCGATCGAACTCATTCATCTCGGATTTCAATCTGCTTTATTTGCTCACTTGGAACATCAACTTGGCCTATATCGACCGACATTCGATGATATGCATTAGGCCTACTATTAAAGAAAGCCTAGGAATAGAACATAATAGAATATAATAGAATAGAACAGAACGAAGCAAAATATATTAGAACATAATAAAAACATCAGATAGAACAGAACAGAATAGAACAGAATAGAATAAAATAGACTAGAATAGAACAGAATAGAATAGAATAGAGCAGACCAGAATAGAATAGACCCGAATATGACAGAATATATTAGAACAGAATAGAATATCACAAAATAGAACAGAATAGAACGGGATAGGATATAATAGAATAGAACAGAATAAAACAGAACAGAGTAGAATAGAACAGAATGAATAGCGTGAGCAGTGTTTCAGTTGTTAGGGGCTAAACTCTAGCTCTTTTTCAGCTAATTAACTGAAGATATATTGGGGAACAGCAAACTAAAATATCTCACGAGTACCGTTCAGTGTTTCGTGGGCAACACAATCAACAACACTAGATTTGGACTTGCGTTCGGGTATTAATCTGTATAATTTTCAACCCCAAGCTCTTGTTTGATAACTAAAACACTGCGTGTGAGTAGGATTTTATGCTGATCCAGCATAAAAATAACGAGTCAGGAAGTTTTTAACAATCCGGCCGAATGCCCTAAAGCAAGCGTAGCCTATCTGGCATATAATTTTCTTCTAGCGATGCGTAGGCCCTACTGATGAATCAACTTTTCAATCAATCAGTCAGTTTATTCAACACGAATTAGACATACACAGGTGAGACCAGAAGGGAAGACACGATCCACTAACAGGGTCACCTAGTTTTTTAATAACAGATTTCATGATGACATTTACAACAGTTTCGCAGTTCATCAGATTTTCTTAATTTTATACAATCAGTGCTATTTTAAATATTCTCCATTACAGAGCGTAATTAATACTTTGAATGTCATTGCATTGTTAAAATCTTTTTAGAAGTGCAACAGAAATTAAATAAATGAAAACGGAATGAAACACAAACACACACACACACACACACACACACACACGCATAGGCCTACACACGCACACACACGCACTTTGAGTCAATGGTGTTAAGCATGCAGATCAAAGCCAAACTACATAGCAAGTAATAATGCATTATGCATTTCTTAAACTGATGTTCAGTGGACACATCTTTAAGTACAGATGGCAGAAAATTCCATTTGGTTGGCCCAGTGTATAGGCTACGACAGCAAATGGTCGGATGTTAGTGCGAGCAAATTCTGTAGGCAATTTACCAGAGGATCTTGTGTAGGCCTAATGGAGATGGACAATGGACACCCGTTACGCGGATAAAGTAATCATTAAAGGTTGTAGAAAGCATCTTATTAGTGGGCAGATACATAAATGCACCGATTTGCAGTTTATTAATGCAGTTAGGCTATTCCTATCAATAATATTCCTTGTCGCTGATGCTAACAATCAAATTACAATTATCAAGAATTACCTTCTAAAATAATGTTAAGGGCTATCAGAAGCAAAACGTTGGTGTCATCAGCAAATAGGATACAATGTAGTAGGCTTAGAAGTAGTAGGCTACATAATATGCCATTGATTTAAATCAAGAAAATTAAGCTCTACTGCTGCCACATGATAATTGCATGTTCTATACTTTCTCATTACGAATGTGACCAATAGGAATAAAATCACTTTTTTGTCTATGTGAATAGAATGGCGGAATTGGTTGCATTGCTAGGCCTACACATTGGTTACACATCTGTATTACTTTACATGTGTAGTACTTTACATATGTATTACTTTACATGTGTAGTACTTTACATATGTATTACTTTACATGTGTAGTACTTTACATATGTATTACTTTACATGTGTAGTACTTTACATATGTATTACTTTACATGTGTAGTACTTTACATATGTATTACTTTACATGTGTAGTACTTTACATATGTATTACTTTACATTGGCGACATAAGTTTATTGATTAGACGCGATGATCATCGAGTGATTGAATGGGTTTCTTTTGCGTGTTAAGTGGCAATTATTATTAAGTGAGCGATCGATCAGTGTCAGCCGCACGGACAATAGGACTGTAAATAATCTTGCATCAGTGGGCGCTATATAATGCAGTGGCGCCCACTGGGGCTTAGATTATACGTTGACGACGATGCACTCGGAGTTGATTACTTCATTATAGATATAGACGGTTGTTTGACGATGATTACGACGACGACGACGATGAGTGGGATGCGTTGATGACGATGATTATTATGATGATGATGAGGAGGAGGAAGAGGAAGAGGAAGAGGAAGAGGAAGAGGAGGAGGAACATTAAGAGGGGAACCTATGTATACCTGCTGGCCATGGGCGCTCGCACATAGAAGCAAGAGGGGGCGCACTTGCCCCCTCCTGGAAAATTGACCACGTTTTTCAACACCTACTTTTTGGTGTTTAACAAATTTCTTCGCACTGAAGCACTAATGATACTAATGATGCACAAAGTGAAACTGAGAAATATTAAGTAAGAATTTACAAAACTTTTCTAATTATATCTACAAAATTTATTGTGAAAGTGGTAGACGAGTTCGGCAGAGACCGCAGACAACTTCAATTTCTGTTCAAATAACTCTCGCTTTGTAACTATAGACCTAATAAAACCTTTTCATGGAAAACTTTCACTAAAGTATAAATAACTGATTTTGATTGGATATTGTTTTAAATTTTCAAATTTTACATTTAAAAGACCTATGGAAAAATATCCATGTTCTTAATTTCTTGTTTTGCATTTTTAAGCTCTTGCTAAAAAATTTAACTGGCCATTGTGTTTTGCCCCTCGTGCAAAAATATCTGCTGGCGCCCATGCTGCTGGCAGAGGCGATGAAGAGCGCGGTAGGCCACTCACTCCTATGAAGTCTTAAACAATTCATTGGTCTTACACAATTCGTTGAAGATGACAATCAAGAAATGAAACGCCTCGATTAATATTTTATAAATTCGCGAAACTCATAGTTAAACATTTCAAAATGATAACTAGGCCCTACTGCTTGAATGCAGCATTTCGATAAAAATTCTGGAAATTCGCGAAATTTTCGATCAAAGTAAATTGCAACGTCTTGTCATTTTTATCTGCCATCATTCTGTACATTCATGCGTTCATCGAATCTTCCTCAGTTGTGACGTCCGTCTATTATGCAAACGCTGAGCAGATATTTCAGATTCTTCTCTGACGCGAAAACATGACGTCAACAATACAATCCGCAAACGCTCTTTATATATATTATGATACGTCTACAAACTGTACTGTGGCAATAACTAGTTCAAACGATTCGTTTATGGTCGTGGGCTACATGTTAAAATTACAATGTGTTGAAACTAATCCCAGCAGAGGTATTCGATGGAGTAGGCTAATTTGCAACTGAACTCGGCCTTAAAGTTTCCTGCAATGTCACTGGATGTAAGGGCTATTTGAACTGATCGAGCCTGCAGTGATCATTTGCGGATCCACAACTATATTCATCGTGTCCTGCAATCGGACTTGGCCCTCTACCTGGTGTCTCTGGACAGCCACTCTGACACGACGCAGCGCTCGTGAATAAGCTGGTGCCCTGCGCTTAGCTTTTAACCAACGCTTTAGGGAATTTCGAGATTACGATTACGATATGGTGTAAAATGTTGGGGAGCAAATAAACAACGTTTACAATGGCGATAATTAACTTTGCCGACAAATTTCTGACATTTTAGTCATCAGGACTTTTGACAAAATGCAGGGCAAGCTACATGTTGATGCGCGATAGTTGTCAGCAGCATGAGTTGAAATCGAAATCAGGTCCATGATAAATGACTAGTTCCTGTGCCAGACTATGTTGGCTGTGGGTCAATAAAAAGTTATGAGTCCATTCCCTACTATCATCGCAAGACATATGGTATGCTTGGTCGTATTCGCTAAGACTCGAATCTCGGAATCCATTACAATCTTAAGTCTCATGGGAATTGACCGAATGGACGTTGTGTGCATCGGTGCACCATCTACTCAGGCCTTACAACTTTTATATGGGCGCCCGTTTCAAATCTGGAATTGATTGTGATTCGGTGTGAAATGTATGCATTGTCCTACACTCCAGTTACTTCGTTAGGGCGACGCAGATAAGAGAATTAAGCTCTGTAGGTCTAGCCTACCCATCGAACTAAGAAAAGCTATTATAATTGATCGGCTGCTTCTCGAAATGCATTTTACAAATTACACTACACGTTACACAACACAACGAGAAACTATAATAAGGGGCCTACCACCAGTGTTTATAGATGCACTTTGAAGACGTTGTGTCTAGATACACAAATAGGCCCTACATGCAGACAAATACAGCACGTGGTCCAAAGATAGGGATTGCATCGCCGTGTATGGTATTTGCCTTTGTATTACACATTGGGCTTACATCGCTTTATATAGTTCAATGCAATACAAGTGTAATTTGATAATGCCCTCCTTACGAAGTTCAGAAGTGCACATTGAAGCCGTGCAACCCTTAAGAGCCACAGGTAAACTGGAAGAGGTAATTAAGCTTTCAGTTTAAAGCTAAAGACGGTCTCGCTGGCAGAGTTGCGAACATGAGGAGGTAGAGAGTTCCAGATGCATGGAGGGACCGGCAAATGGAATGAACGCCGGACAAAGACAGGATGTGTACAGGAACAACATACTATCTAGCGAAGATAGGAGCGGCCTTTGATAGACTTGCAGGGTGTGACCATATAAGATAAGCAGGGAGCATGGCAGATGATTTGCACGTTTTTTGCACATGAGGTATGCAATTGAATCGCAGCCAATTGCATCACAATACACCAGTTTGCATCATAATCGGGCCTACATAACACCGTAACACGATAGACTGTTAAAGACGGATAGTGAATTCAATAGATCTCTTAAGACTTTTACTACAGAATCCGCCGATATCCGCCTTTAATTAGATCTAAGCACCATTTTCTTCCTCGATCAGCGACAGTCGATTGCCTTCGTATTCGTCCGCAGACTTCCTTCCGTCTAGTCCTCCAGACGCGTCACCTCCCCTCCTTCCATCCACCCATCCATCAAACGGTCTTTCCTTTCGTCCATCCGTCCGAAGCAACAGACGACCAACGATCCTCCACCTCCTCCTCCTCCGTCGAAATCCTTCGCCTAAGTCCTTCATTCAATCGACGCTGGCTGTCGAGTTCTGCTTCAGTCCATCTGCACCGTATACAAGACTCGGATAACGGACGCCGCCCCTCATTGTCAAATGATTGCATTTAATTATGTTATCGATCGACGCCCGCCCGCTCGCTCACGCGGCCCTGCCCTGCTCCTCCCGGACGTCTGGCCGGACCCAGAGGCGACCATCGCCGGCCGCCATGGACGGAGCGAGCGCCTGTTCTTAGCCGAGAGCAGCGTTTTAATTGCGCATCGCCGAATCGCTCGCCGTAAATCAGGCTTAACCGGTCGCCAAGGCAACGGCACGTCTTCTACGTCACTGCATCGTCATCAGACGTACGTCAGGCTGAGAGGTAAAGCACGCACGACGTCAACCACTGCGTTCGGAGTTCGAAATTCACAGGCACTACAGGAGAATTGACAGTTGCGCTAAACAAGGTTAGAATGATGGCAAGAAGCAGCAGCTACACTAATTAAGGCCCATTAGTTGGTGCAAAACACTCCACCTCACATCGGCTCAACTCTCAGTGCTCAGCTATTACGATAGGCTATATGGTATGTGATGCAGATTTTCACAACTCTTTGTAATCAGTATGAGCATATTTTTATATAGCACTGCTTCAAGAAAACTCATCAGAAGTGTTCACGATCTCCCAATACGACCACGATCCAATATGAGGCCTAATAGTGGTCTTCAACTGCTTACGAAACAGGAGACATCGAACTGAAGAAGCTCAAATCGCAGGTCGCATGGAAGGTGTCCCAGGATGAGCGGGTGACAATGGCTAGGCCTCAGTGCTCCACTGTGGCAGCAAGGGACGGAAGAAACAGACAGACGAACCTGTGCTGCAGAGCGAAGATCCCTAGGCCTACAGCTGAAATAGATAGGATAGGGATCGTCCGTTAATGACGTCCTCAAAAAGGGTGAGGGATGGGTCACTCAAATGCTGACATGGGGAAGAGTCATGCACAATGGACAGTGCAGTAGTGACGTGGTGAATTTGAATTTGACACAGTTTTGATACAGCCTGCCTTCAACGTCAACTTCAGTCGTTACCTCAGATATGACTGAGGCCTACTGCCTGGATGCAATTAGTCCATTTCTGGACGCGTCAGATCAAGGTATAGCCTAATGTGGGCCTACGTACGTATATAGGCCTACAGCCATGAACTCTAATAATAGCTGCCGGGGCTGTCAAGTCTTTTCAAGGGTAGAGGACCTCAGCAGGCTCTTATAATTTAACTGCAACACCCCGTGTCACTATTCATTCTGCAGTTAGACATTTTAGTATGTGTTCAGTATGACCAACTGACCATCAGGTTAGAATACGGCATGTTATTTCACCTCCATTTTCTTGGGTACATGTAATTATCTGTGGCAGAATGCTGTCTACCATTGTGTCACATCACCTCACTTGATTTACATATAGGACATTATGCACGTGTAAACCACTGCTGGATATTAACTCACTTGGATTAGGCCTACATGCTGGCAAGTGGTTCGGCTTTACCAAAATTTGAAATGATATACACAGTTGCACACACACACACACACACACACACACACACACACACACACACACACACACACACACACACACACACACACACACACACACACACACACACACACACACACACACACACACACACACACACACACACACACACACACACACACACACACACACACACACACACACACACACACACACACACACACACACACACATGCGCGTAACTAGCATTACGCAATTACGCAACTGTGTAAAGATTTTAACCGCTCTCAACATTTTTTAACCATTTAGATTACATTTTGACAATCTAGATTACTATTATTCGTTGAATTTCTATTGTGCAGACTTTGTTATTGTATACGGTCAGCAAAACATTTCCCTTCGCGGACATACAAGTAGGCCTAGTGAAAGACGCTGCAAATTTCGTGACACTTCTGAAATTTCGATCACAGACCGACACTAGTTTAAATCATCGTAAGCTAATGTCATCTGGTCCACGCAAATCCCAGTAGGCCTACACAAGTCCGTTGATTCAAAATGAGCGGTAGAGTCTATACCTGCGTGGCCAGCTCTCCTGCAACCGGCTTAGTAAAGAATATGCTTACTTACTTACTTAACTATTGCCATTATTAATACTAATAATGATATTAATAATAAAAATAATAATAAAAATAATAATATTATTATTTTTTATTAATTATTAGTAATAATAATATTGTTATTGTTATTATTAACGAGTCTAAAGCAGAGTGAGCGATGCGATAATAATAATCGAATAGACGGTATTTCCGCCCGTCTGATTGTTGATGACGTCATCGTCATTGACTCATTGTCCGTACAGCTTTCTTGTGGTAGGGTAATAGGTCCTTGGGTCTGAAGATGGCAGATTTGCGATTTTTTGCTATAATTTGCGAATTTTGGCTGCGTTTCTGCTAGATAAATGAGAGGTCATGTTTCGTCCTTTGAAGAGGCGAAGAAAGATCTTATCTGTGAAGAGGAGCTGGATGATGTCGCCTTTCTTAAGGCACTGACAGACCTCGCCTGTGAAAAGGCCTGAAAGATCTCGCCTGTGAAGAGGAGCTGGATGATGTCGCCTTTCTTAAGGCACTGACAGACCTCGCCTGTGAAAAGGCCTGAAAGATCTCACCTGTGAAGATGAGCTGGATGATGTCGCCTTTCGTAAGGCACAGACAGACCTCGCCCTGTGAAGAGGCGCTGAAAGATCTCGCCTGTGAAGAGGCGCTAAAAGATCTCGCCTGTGAAGAGGCGCTGAAAGATCTCGCCTGTGAAGAGGTGCTGGATGATGTCGCCTTTCTTAAGGCACAGACAGACCTCGCCTGTGAAGAGGCGCTGAAAGATCTCGCCTGTGAAGAGGCGCTAAAAGATCTCGCCTGTGAAGAGGCGCTGAAAGATCTCGCCTGTGAAGAGGTGCTGGATGATGTCGCCTTTCTTAAGGCACAGACAGACCTCGCCTGTGAAGAGGCGCTGAAAGATCTCGTCAGTGAAGAGGCCTGAAAGATCTTGCCTGTGAAGAGGTGCTGGATGATGTCGCCTTTCTTAAGGCACTGACAGACCTCGCCTGTGAAAAGGCGCTGAAAGATCTCGCCTGTGAAAAGGCGCTGAAAGATCTCGTCTGTGAAGAGGTGCTGGATGATGTCGCCTTTCTTAAGGCACTGACAGACCTCGCCTGTGAAAAGGCGCTGAAAGATCTCGCCTGTGACAGTGTGAAGAGGCGCTGGATGATGTCGCCTTTCTTAAGGCACTGACAGACCTCGCCTGTGAAAAGGCGCTGAAAGATCTCGCCTGTGAAGAGTCGCTAAAAGATCTCTCCTGTGAAGAGGCGCTGAAAGATCTCGCCTGTGAAGAGGCGCTGAAAGATCTCGCCTGTGAAGAGGCGCTGAAAGATCTCGTCTGTGAAGAGGCGCTGGATGATGTCGCCTTACTTAAGACACTGACAGACCTCGCCTGTGAAGAGGCGCTGAAAGATCTCGTCAGTGAAGAGGCGCTGAAAGATCTTGCCTTTGAAGAGGCGCTGAAAGATCTCGCCTGTGAAGAGGTGCTGGATGATGTCGCCTTTCTTAAGGCACAGACAGACCTCGCCTGTGAAGAGGCGCTGAAAGATCTCGTCAGTGAAGAGGCGCTGAAAGATCTCGCCTGTGAAGAGGCGCTGAAAGATCCCGTCAGTGAAGAGGCGCTGAAAGATCTCGCCTGTGAAGAGGCGCCAATGGATCTCGCCTGTGAAGAGGCGCTGAAAGATCTCGCCTGTGAAGAGGTGCTGGATGATGTCGCCTTTCTTAAGGCACTGACAGACCTCCAAATTGCGTAATTTTTGGGAAACTTTGGTTACGCCACTGCACACACACATGTGCATGGTTTGACTGTAGAAGTGGGCATCATGATTACCCAGGAATGGGATTGGAGGCAACAGAGAAGAAAACAACATTATAGCTGCTTTTTGAATCAGTAATGTGGAATTATGTGATAAACTGGTTTGGGCTAAATCCTCGTGAAGACTTTATTCCAGTCGAGTGACTATAGGCAACACTAATGTTTGTAGACCTGTGATTTCACTCTTAGTGTTATCGAATCACGCTCTGTCTGGCTTTGTCAATTATATAGGATCAACTACTATATATATATTTCTATCAGATAAGCACTTGAAGATCAAAAATTGTGCTTTGTCTCTTCCAGTTTTCCTATTTTGGCAAGATTTATGAAGCAATCACGGCTGATGCAATCGAGACCATTTTGATCGATCAGAATGGAAAGTAGATTTGAACTATGGAGTAACAAACATTTGGATGATATGAACAATGATGGATAAAATAAGCCAAAGAGACATTCATGTTGGCAGTACAATGTAAGTGAGTTTTTAAAGATATCATGGAGTCTTTGCTGTTGAAAGCTCGGTTCCTACCTGCATGAAGCCAGCAATCAGTCATTTGTTATTCTGTCTGATTGTACATGACTTGTGTTCAAACAACTCAATTTATAACACCATCTTAAAGCCCTGTGTAACACTGCTGAACTTCTGCAGTGTGGTATAGGTCGGTCTCAGGATAGTTACATAGGGTTCGTGATCCAGTATTGGATTGTTTTGGGTCAACTGTCCAACCAAAATGACTCATGAACAAATCCCAATGGCTTCAAGTCAACAGTCCAATTAGTGTGCACAGCAAACCTGCTTCCATGATCCATCTACACTCTGTGGGACCAAGTATTAGTAAGCAACAGGTACTGTACAAGTTAACAGTTCTGTGTGACATTTCTGCACTATTAGTACATTTCTGTAAAATTTAATAATAATAAAAATTAGCTACTTTGCTAAACTACATTTAAACTGTGTTGTTTAAAAAACTGAATTTCTCCACCAACACTTATATCTATGCCATCCAGTGCATCATATGTACAATCATTTGTCACATCACTTTGCTACCAAACATGACATAATAATATATTCGTTTATTGGTATGAAACAGGTAGACACACTGCCATCTGACACAATGTCATGTGGTATCAATAGGAAAGTTTAGAATGAGTGTTGTGTTTTTAGTCATACAATGTCAGATTATTTCACTAAGAGAGCTTCAATATAGTTCTCGAGGGATAAACTGTCTATCGTAACGAATACTAGCAATCCTGGAGAAATGCTACCGGTATCCCTAATTTTTTTATCCAATCGATCATAATTATATACCTTCAATAAATAAAAAAAGAAACAAATAAAAAAAGTATAATGAAAATAATAACAGTAGACTACAGAAATCATCCTATTTTTAGATTGCTATTTATCACCACACTCTTCAATAGGCATAACAGCAGCTTGTGACTGGACTGGAATTTGCATACGATTCTGCTTAGTAGCAAAAATTAATTCGTGCCTTCAGCGTTATTACAGTGGGGCGATGCAGGTTGCCAGATTGGTGATGATTATATAATATTGTTATTATTATTAATGAAATTTGTAATGCACACATGGTCACACGAAAATAAGAATCTGAGGAGCAGATAGGAGCCATCCATTTAGTACATACGCACAGAGGGAGGAGGTAACCCAAATGCATCTACTTGTGTAATATGCTTGTGTATGGGTCTACTGGGAGGGGGGGTAAAATATTTTGTCTATATTGGCCTTCCTTCAAATGGGTCACAGTTCAGCTATCAGGCAATTACTCTAGGAAGAAGGGTTGTGGCAGAGGCTTAGACTGCATTGCTGCCTTTGGCCCAAGATTATAAATGCCGCTGCCCGGGTGATTGCTCCTGCTGTGGCTGTCTGTCTGAACGACCATGGAGCTCATATAATATACATACATATATATATATATATATATGTGTGTGTGTGTGTGGAGAGAGACAAAATGCTTCCCTCAGCAAGACCGGCTATAGTGATAGACCGTTCTATGGGGCCGCACAATTCTCCGGATTTCTGCATACGTACTTAATGGATGGCCCCATAGTCGGCCGCCAGGAGGAGATACAGTTAGATATCCAAGTGCTTGAAAGCCAAGGATAAATATAGCGAGTTTTGAGCCGCTTTTTGAGGGAAGTGAATTTGAGCTACAGAGAGTGGCAGTTGATTCCATTGTTTGGGGCAGAGGCATGGAAAGCATGCAAGCGCACAACTCTTCTGCATCGTGGATCAGCTAAATGGTACCTGATAATCACAGGCAACGAAGAGGAATGTAAGGGGTTAGTTGGGATTGAAGGTAGGGAGGTGTACTAAGCACTTTGTAGGTAAGACAGGCCAATATAAATAACGACAGTAATGATAATGAAGATGTCTTGAGAAAAGAAGGTGCTTTATACTTTAATACTAAATGCAATGAAGCAGAGAGCCGAACCTGCCATATAGCTGCACATCATGTCTAGTGTCGACATGCATATAATCAATGAGACTGCGCTGTGCAAATGGAGTCGGTGAGCAGTTAAAACTGACTCCCAGGTCATTGTTTTATCACAGCTGGAGGTTGACTTTATGGTTGGCATTATACCTCAGTAAATCTAAACCAAGCTAATCCTGCCCACAAGAATAATTAGCAATTATTCTCATGAAAGAAATTTGGTCACTGCGTGAATATGAGCAGGCATAATGATGTGGCATCATTAAGCCCATTTTGAAATGAGGCAGAAAAATTCCTATGATTACTCTTAGGAATTTTGTATGTACATCTAACAGATCCATTTAACACAAAGAAACAACACTGTCAACATTTATATGCTATAATTGGTATAAAATTCACAGGAGGTAGTCCGCTTGGGGAGAAAACACTCCAAACCAGACACTGGCATATAAATAAATATCACAAAACCAATCCAAGCATTAGCCTTTCAACAAAAGCAAAACGGGAAAGCAGCATCAGATCAACAGGAATGCACTCAAAAATACAAAAAACCTCGAAAAACATATTAACAAAATAATTGAGCAATATAATAAAGCACCTAATAAACCTTCACTGAAGGAAATTCCTTCCCGGTTTAGCTTTTCTTGAGCTTTTCTGAAGACTTTTTCTTTGGTGGCGTCTTATCTACTTTGTCAGATGTGTTGACTTTAGTTGCGTCTTTTTTGCTATTCGTTTTATCCTCCTCCTCATCACTAGAATCTTCATTTGCATCATCTTTCTTCGCTTCCTTCTCTGTCTTCTCTTTGTCGTTTAAATTGCCATTTGTTGTTGTCTGGTCCATTAGTTTGTAGTCCGGCCCTAAATCCGTATCAATCTGGAGTAACTTCCTAATGTGTGGGAGAGCACGAGTAATAAGGTAAGCCGTAACACATGGACCGACCCAGTAGACTAAGAAGTGAATGGGAAGACTGGTTCCAGTACATCCAATCGACTGATTGCTAGCATTCATTGGGTTTAGGTAAAACCCCGTCAGGTGAATGGCTGAAAGAACACAAGCAGACAACAATGTTGTTGAATGAAGCGCATGGCATACATATATAGAGCAATATAATCTCAAGATATCTTGTCTTGATCAAGATACAATAGATTGCAAGAAGAAAGGTTGGCCAGTTGCTACATTGTCACAGTAACGGTTGTGCTTCAGCCAAAAGATCCATACACAAACCTCAGGATCATGCTTTTAGGAGCAGTTGCTGACAGAAGGTCACAAACAGTCAGTACTCTAAACAGCACAAGTAATAATGCATGTGCCAACAACACTCTACTCAATAACTGGCAGTCACACCACAGTGCCTGAGATAGAACATTTCTATGTATTGTAAAATTTTGTAATTTGATGTTTATAAAGCACCACGTCAAGAATAAACTCGTCAGTGGAACTCCCAGTGAAATCACTTTGAAATACTACAGATTTCAGGCACTGTGGAAGGAACAAACTGAGGAGCTTGAGTCACAGCTCTTGAGAAAGGCGATTCCAGCTGGTACGCCTAACATAGGCAAAGCTTCTTGACTGAGCTGTAGCAGTACGCATCTATCTGATGCATATAAGTCACTCAGCCTTGGACAAGGAATGGTTAGATACACTGGACACTTTTAGAACTCTGTCTTTGAGATCTGCAATGAGAACTGACTTTTTACAAGTTTGTCTCATAGTAAGGTCATTTTCTAAAGCTGAATTAAATTTTGGATCCTCATTTTCAATGGCATTATATCAAAATTCCTGTTACAACAAAGCATCCTGTAAGATGATTTGAGTGTATATAGGTCTCTTGACATAAAATGTTGCATTACCGTAATGTAACAAAAACATTTATATAGCGCCTTTCAATCACCTTCAAAAACTGCTGGCACTTGCATGGCTACCTAAATGATCTAAATCAAATGAAACACTACGAATATTTAAAGGAAGATTGAGCTCCAATAGGAGGGTTCAATGCACCACGAGAAAGCCTGATGAGTTCACATCAATGTGCCGAAAGGAGGAACCAGTAAATTTCTGCAGGCAGCACAGAGTATGTATGTATGTATGTATGTATGTATGAGCACTTGTTATAGCGCCCCTTCAAGATTTCTACTCAGAGGCGCTAGTGGGCAGTGATCAGGCTGACTCGTAATGTGAACACAAAGCTCTTTGAAATAGGCTGGCACAGTGCCAGCAACCAATGATCGTCCAAGTACATGTAGAAGGATCTTACATTGAATCCATTCCTCCATAAGAATACTGTGCAACATTTCTGATATAAAACGAAGAAATGAAAAATTTTGTGACTTTAAGAAGGCATGTAAAAATTACCATGCTAGAAATATACTTAATTACCAGTATTCCTACAACACCTAGTAAAGTACCTTACTAAGCTAGTTTTAAAATAAATAAAAAGTTACATTGCCATGTTTCAATAATTATTTTGCCTTGATTGCAATTATTACTAATTTGCCTGACCTTTCTTTAGCTTACCATACCTAACTTTATCTCCATTAAATTGTAAATAAAGCTATCACAGCACCATGTCTACCCAGCCTAACACACACAGAATGTCTAGTTTACTTTATCTTTTTTCTTATCTTATTTAATCTATATAAAGAATCAATCATAGTTCAATGTCTACCCACCGGAAGCTGTAAGTAGACAGACGATGAGTAACTTGACAGACAACTCAATCTGTGGTGAACTTGTAAACTCGCACAAACTCAAGAAAATGTCGAATGCTGTTCCAGAAGATTCTATAAGAAGGCCAAGTAGTGCTGGCACGTTTAAATCGGTAGCACAATCGACTGCTTCGATCCGCCTCCGGTGGTTCACGCACAGTCCAAGGCTCCAGAAAGCAAAAGCCGCTCGGTAGCTCAACCAAGCACCCAAAAATTGGGCAGTCGTCAGCCAGAGCATGCGGGGGAGACTATAATGTCCCTGAGCGAAGGCAACAACGTTGTAGACCGGGTTAGAGTTACTGTCGAAGAGAGTCATCGAATACCAGGTGACTAGCATGTAGAGAAGGGCAATGTACGCACCATAGCCGTACTGCTGTCGAACATGGCTGTTCTCGAGACTACAGGCAAGGACGGAGAATGTGGTGACAAGATCGAGCCAGTACGTCTGATGCTGTGTTGGAACAAACTTACGAATAATGCTACGTAAAAGGCTCCCTGCTGACAGAAAGAGGGTATAGTATAAAATGGAGATGGCTATTGGGTGTTCGTCAGTGTCGATGGCCATAGTTCTAACCTGTAATGCAAAACAAGACACTAATGTAGGGTAAGTTTCTTCGGTTGCTTCCATTATGAGAACAATGTCTTCTGAAATCAGAAGACATACTCCAAGGACAATGTCTAAAAGAGCTTCAACTCTGTGTGTGCAACTTAGCAGAGAATATAGTACAAAACTCAATGAAACTCAGTAACAGTTACAAACTTACTTTTATCATCACTCAATCACCATCAGCAGCAACCTGCACTGCATTACGATTTTCACTGATTTTTGTAATTTGTACGTGTCAGCAGTTTTTTTACTGGGTCAGGTAGATTGTACTAAAAGCGACTGGAAAACCAAACTAGTTCATCTCATTAAAGTATTAAAGCAGTTGGAACCTACCAGCCAGTGGCGTAGCAATAGGTTGTGCAGGTTGTGCAAAGCACAAGGGCCCCCGGCGGCACAGGGGCCCCCGGCAGTCAGACCGTCAGAGCGGCTTTCCTTCAGAGAGTAATCAAATCAACTTAACCTAGCCCAGTTAGCTACATCGGTAAGAACGTAAGCTGCGTCTCATGCTCCTCTGTGCAAGAGAGCGTGCAGATCGCGGTTCGCTTCCCGAAGGTGGCTTATTTCAGAGGTAAAAAATCTCAGGCTAGAACGTACTGCCCGTGCACGGGGATCTGAAATGGCGTGGCGCCTATTCAAAACGGGCTAGTGCTTCTGAATCGTTGCTTCGAGTCATCGACTGCCTATGAATTACAGGACTCAAATCTCTGCTATTTATTTATTTAGGCCTAAATCTACATGTACAGCGTAGGCTACACACTCCATAGTGGACAAATCAAACAGCGATTTCTCATCCTTAGTTCGTTGGCTGCAACGTTCAGCGCTCTGTTGCCTTCAACACTGTTGAGTGTCTCAGACGACGAACTGTATGCAGAGTCCGAATTGTTAGCTAATGATACCGACATTTCGCTTGCTTTTCCAGCTTCAGCTGTTGTAATTTTGCTCAAGATTTCTTTTGAAGTTGTCAATGAGGTCAACCATCTTCGAAATTGCGCAACTGTTAGAACTACTCATAGACTACTTTGCTCTGTCGTCCAAATTCAGTGATGTCTGTATTGCCTACATGTTGCTGCTGACTTTGCCTTTGACTGTTGCGACACGTGAACGATCATTTTCAAAACTGAAAGCTCATGAAAAACTATCTACTATCATGTCAGAAGAGCGGCTGAACGATCTGGCAATGTTGTCAATAGAAAATGAACAAAATTGAACATGCACAAAAGCTTGACACTTCAATTAAAGTGGTGGATATTCTTGCCCAA
Organism: Aporrectodea caliginosa; assembly: GCA_020284085.1. Classification (NCBI taxonomy): domain Eukaryota; kingdom Metazoa; phylum Annelida; class Clitellata; order Crassiclitellata; family Lumbricidae; genus Aporrectodea; species Aporrectodea caliginosa. Next base: position 153,683 of record JACEVL010000597.1, read on the forward strand.
GAGAAAGCGCGCACACAAACGTTTTAACTTTTAGGATTCTTCTTAGAATACCATGGACTTGACACTTGTGACGTGTCCAGTTGGATTATCTGACCTTATTTATGTTGTATGCAATAGCGCTTTTTGCACAGCGTTTTGTTGTTTGAAATCGAAGGTGGCTTCAAGGGGGAGGGGCCCACTACCGAAGCTCTGCACAAGGGCCCCCCAAAACCTTGCTACGCCACTGCTACCAGCAATGCTTTTATTTATGTTTGAACTCCTACTCTTTTTTCAAGCAGTGCCTCACTGGCCTGCTAGCCTATATCTGGGTATTTCACTGCTTTCACCTGGCGACTGATAAACCATGCCACTGTGACTAACCCTGACCCTAACCGACCCTCACGACGCCTAAACTTACCCCAACCGACTCTCATCACGCCTCCTAACCAACACTGAGGATGCAAAAAAACCTACGCACCTCGATTCTAAAATGTTTATCTGAACCCCTACATAATCCGGCAAACTTATAGTATCGGGGGGCTCATCGATTATACAGTATCTTTATTATACACTCACGACGCCATCAAACTTACGCACTATATCCTTCAGCCCCCCCGATACTATAAGTTTGCCCATAATCCGTTGAAGGAGGATGCATTGCTCTTCATGATGAAATGGTTGATGCGGTCGGCAATGGCTGCAGCCGCCTCTGAATCATTCGGATCTTAGACCCTTTACAATACAACCACACTTGCACACACATACACACTTAAAAGACTAACTTTCACTCAGATCTGTTTATTAGTCCACGAGTTTTACCTTTCTAACATGAAAATTCTAAGTTATTAAAACTTAAAGGTTTGAATTAACAGATGTTTAATTATACACAGTTAAATCCTGTGCACCGGAGACAATTCAATTAAACAAAAATACTCGAAAGACGTTTCATGTTAGTAAATATCGCGCGACTAGTTAGAGCGTATCCCTCTGGCGGACAGGAAGGTATCGCATCTTTGTTTTCATAACAAATGAATTCGATTTATTACACAAATGGAGAGAAATCAAGCAAATAATCATATTTTCAGAGTAATACATTGCCTGATGAAATTTAATATCAGGCATCAAAATTGAAGTTGGGCGACATTTGTGGGTAATGATGGAACCAGATCCAGAAATACAATTTTTCACGCTGGTTGTTCATTCAACGAAGCCATCAAGTCAATGATAATTTTCACAGTTACAAAGTTTTACCGAAGTCTAGACTCTAATATCTTTAGTTTAACGACATCTTGGCGGTTTAACGCGTAGATCTATGGTTTAACGACATCTCAAACGCTCGTGAATAAGCTGGTGTCCTGCGCTTGGCTTCCGAGTGGCGCTTTAGAAGTTCGGATATTACGATTACGCTTATGGCCGTGCCCCCGTGATGCAAAAACAAGCAGAGAATATAAATGGTGCATGACCCACTGTGTTTATGCTGGAATGTCCAGGATATGCGTCAGTGATTCTCAAACTTTCCAATGCTGTGGACCGGTAATTGTTTAAATGGCCTCACCGCTGACAGATGACAGATGCTTTAACATCAGCTTAGGCTCCGTACATGACGTTATATTAAAATTTACATTTCATGATAATTGTCAGTGCTGTAATTTCAATTTGATGATTTTGTATTAACTATAATGTATTCAGTGGCGTAACTAGGGGTTCGTGCGCCCGGGGGCAAGAATTTCCTGAAATTTTTTTCTTACTTCCGCCACAAATTCTGATGACCTTTTTTTTGGCTTTTCCATCTTTTTCATGAAAAAGTGGTTACATTGTCAGAAGCCTCATTTTGCGCCCCGCCCCTGCCAGACTCGTGCATAATAGTTACTTTTAAAGCTATTCTTGCCTGATTTCTTTTTTTTTAAAATTTCTAAAGCCTAATTTTGCGCCCCCCCGTCCTGCGCCCGGGGGCGGCCGCCCCCCTCGTTACGCCACTGAATGTATATTCTGTTCTAAACGTCTTATCCTCAATGCCTCGACCTCAACAGTTACTGTACAGATGACACTGACCTAAGAAGTTGACAACCATTTGGCAGTGCTTATGTTTTACAAATGACGTCCTGTAGGCTGTAGCAATTTTAACAAAGCCTTGTTCATAATTTTAAATGTATTTACTGTTGTTGCATCACATATCACGATTAGATTTTATTTTTATTATGAAGTTTAAACATTTTCTTTGTTTGCGTTACCTAAAATGCCACAATGATCGTCTGATCCCTTGTCCCTTTGTTCTGTGCTAAACCATTCCACTGATTCCAGTACTGTCCCACTCAATGATTGATGGAGGTGGCCTTGTTTACATCTTCATGCATCCCATGGCTGAAATCTCACTCAGCTGCTTATTGGAATTCATTCATTCATTCAAAAATTTATATAGCGCCCCTTCAAGGTAACTACTCAGAAGCGCTCCCAACTCCAGTCCGGCCAAAAAGGTAAGTTTTCAAGTGGCCATAAAAGTATCAGTACATGTTCTAGGGAACAAGCGTAGCTCCCGAGGGAGGCTATTCCAAACCCTAGGGCCTACCACAGAGAATGCTCGGTTCTGCATGGTTGCTGTGCGGGCAAACGGGACCGCCACTACCCCCCTCTCAGCAGAGCGGAGGGAGCGACTACCCTGGACCCCGACACCGGCTTACAGAGGTCTATTAGGTAGGCTGGTGCAAGGCCAAGATGGCATCGCCAAACCAGAGAGACAACTCTATATTCGATGCGCTGTCGGACAGGAAGCCAATGCAGAACTTCCAACATATACCTGAATTGGTATATGTTTTGTCTTGAACACTTTAACGAGCTGCATTGGTTTCCCAGTAGCTTCTAGTACACTCTCGTCATTAAAGTGTTAAACACCCCATGTCTCATTCATTTGCTTGAATGATGGAGTAGGCCTTCATTGTACCATAAGCATGCAATATCAAACGGCTGATGGTTGCTCTCTTTGCCTCTGATTAGGCCATAGCATATGTTACTTTATAAGCAGTACAATTACAACGCTTACAGGTACTTTTGCATGTAAATATGCAGGGCAGTTTTGTTGGACTTTAAAATCACAGTGACTTTAACACTAGACATCTGCATTCACGCTAGTATTTAGCAGGCTATTGTAAAGTAAGTGACTAAGAGTGACATGCATTGTATTTGTCAGCTTTGACTTAAGAGTGACAGTTTGTTCTGTCATTCATTAATGCATTCATTCAGAGCATATATGTAGCACCCCAATATATACCCAAAGGCACTGCCAGCCCAGATCTGGTGAAAGTGTTTGAAATGTTTGTGAAAAGCATAGCATCCCATCCATTGCCTAGGACACACTATTAAAGAGGAAGACCAGTCCAGTAGATGACCCAACACCTGAAAAGGCATAACGCTGCATTGTTGAAGCACAAGCAAAAGGAACCAGAAATTCACCTGCAGTCGTGAAGTGAAGGTTTCTGTAGCCAGACAAACCCGAAACTGGGTCATAAAGCTCAAGCATCCCCAAGTGACGATGAATGTTTGATGTCAGGCATGACTTACGAGTGACAGATTAACAGTTGTTGAGTATAACTTAACCCTTTAACGACGAGCGTGTACTAAAATGCATGGGAAATCCTATGCAGCTCGTCGTTAAAGGATTAACAGTGAAATACAAGTACATGCTGCTCATCAGGCATTCAACTAGTTGCTTAAAAAACTCAAAACGAACTTCAAATAACAACTTTTGTTATTAATAACAGAATCAAAATTGATGTAGAAACAAAAACGTAGACATACAATGTACATGCAACCAAAGAAAATGGATGACCATGGAAGGGAAGGCAATGGCACTGACAGCACACATGGGCATATGCAAAATATTTACACTTACTTTCTCCCAGCACTATATAAATTTACAATTACATGCACAATTACTTAAGCATGGCATTTAAAAAAGTGGCTGTAAAACGAAGTATGAATGATGTGTTTAGATACATTATATGGGCAACAAAGTACAGATCTAACCAAATCTGCAACTAATAAGCAGAATTAGCATACTCTAGTAACTTCTGTAGTGCCAGTACTTAACCTAATTTGCAAGGCATTAAATGTCACACTGCTGCAAGTGAGGGTGATTTCTACCTTGTGCTGTTAACAATGAAAGAGTTGTTGAGAACAAGGCAGTCCAAGAGAAGCAAGATAGGTAACCGATAGATGGTGGACAAGCTTCGTTAAAGCCATATACACTGGCAGCAACATGTAATTCAGGTGAAGGTTTGCCAACATTTCTAGAGAATGCACGTGAACACATATAGTGGCCATGTTTGATAAAAATGCATGCACAAAACCAGAAGAAATAGTTGCAAATGCCACTAGAAGACATTGAAATCTTCTAGACATACATTATCTGCATTAAAAAGAGGGATGTTGATAAAGAGCATAACACTCTAATGCTAGAACTAATGGACACCAAGGATGACCTAAACAATTTAGCACAGCTACTGAGTAATGGCATAATGCAGTCATGACAGCAATGAAGTTTGATGCAATTGCTTGTGCCCTGAATAGTCAAAAAACTGTCCACCTGATCTTCAATCGAGGGAACACCAAAGCCATAAATAATATAGATAAGGTCAGGTGTAAACATAAGAGTGACAGTTTTGGTGTTCCCAATTTGACCCAGGAATTTACATCCAAAACAGGAACAGAAAAGCAATACGTAAATATTTTGCAGAAAAACATTTAATAACAAACAGGCAATGAATATCATTACAAAAGAAATATCATAGAGTTAACTCAACGAGTTCATGTTTCAGTTGCTGAACTATGGTGTCAAAGTTCTCAGATTTCTGTGAGTAATCGTGAAGATTTGCCGTAAGGCGGATGCCAGCACTCGGCCGAGTGGAACGGCAGTCATCTTGGAGATAGCATTGCCAACATGTAGCAACACAGATGATGTAGTTACCACAGTCATCAAAACAACAGAAGCACAAACATAAACACTGACAACACAATAGAAAAGACCTGTTGCAAGTGATATGGAAGAGGAGATTACTATATGCTACGTAAGTGTACATTAATTAAACCTGCAACAGGTCTCGTGCTACTTACGCTTGACATCCGGGATGAATATTTCCAACCAGAAATTCTCCAAGATGAAACTTTCGGTATTACCTCTAGTAGCACTTTACCATTGTTGATGGCTCTTGGATACTGAATTTTAAGGGCTATTGCAAGAAACTTCTTGGCTGTGAATTGAAATTTGTAGTTTCATATGTTCTCCTATGTAGCCTCATATCTGATCCACTGTCTTCCAAGACTTGTGTATTTACAAATCTGCAGTTACTTTGGAAAATAGGCTACCATTTTACCTTTCCATAAAAATTAAATTTTTTATCAGTTGACTTATCAACTTCGGGACGGAATCACGGCATTCAGGGCGTCTTCTATATTAATCTGCAATTCTCTGCATCTCTGCACTATCCACCGGACAGATTCGGAGTTCTTTTGCGCTATCTCAAACAGCATAAACTACAAAGACAAACACACACTTGATAAACCAACAAACCACGATCAATGCCATCACACTCATTCACACCGCTGATCAAATTAGTGTAGCTGTGCACATAATATAAACCTCAAACTACATCTCAACTGATCACATTATAAGCGATGTTCTCCTTAGCTTACAAAGAGTAAATGTTACCAGATGTCTAACAAGTCGGGAACAGCTTTCTTACACAACTTGTCTGTAACAATAAACACAAATTCTGCTGCACTAAATAAATTATATAGTGTTTCTTCATCTGATATGAGACAGAGAGACAGACAAACAGACAGACAGAGAGAGAGAGGAAGAGATGAGAGAGAGAGAGATAAGAGAGAAGTTATATCTGTAAAGAACAGCTGGTCTCCAGCTGATCGCTGAAGTTGGCTTGATTTCATGAGATTAAATGAAGAAAAGAACTACATTACATCTTTCCAAAGTTTTTGCGAATAGGGCAGACTAGAGGTGGCCATTCGAAAGACTCTTCTCATCTGCAACAAACAGAAAGACACAGACGACAACACCTCCAATCATTCCAATTCATTACACTACATTACCTGGCTGCCATAGAAACACACACAGCTTTTAAGCAACTCTGTCAATTGGCATTTAGTAAGATGCATAAAAAAGCTCTAACACAAAGGATGACAAGAATTTTAGTCCTCAAGTCTTGTATTGTTAACTAAGTTAGCGTAACAACTCCTAACACCTTGCTTCTTTTATAACAACAACCGGATTAATGTTATCTTCTTTATTATTATCTTCATTACTTCCTTGTTCCAGGTTGCGGTGTGACAACCTGTATGATTACTAATAAAAAAAGTCAAATATAATAATAAACATCTGTGAGGCTACTGTACTATTAAAATAATAAACTATAAACCTTGTAAAAAGAAAGTAATCAGGTAATCGAAATCACAAGGTCAGGCATAACTGATTTCCACAAACGGGTATAAATTATGCCTGCATTGCTTAACATTCCCAGCTTGAATGTATCTTACTGTACTACTTAGTTAATGTTAGGCAATGATATGGAGTAGGCATAATGTTCTATTGTAGTAAGGATGTTATAGTCACAGTAAAGTGACCATTCGGACAGGGTGCATCACTCAAAAGTCACAGTAAAGGGACCCAGAGCAACTCCTTCACACAAAGTTGTTAGTGCTGTTGATGCATAGTTATTTAACAGTGGTGCTAAACAATCAAGAAAAAAGGATGACACTGCACACTAGCATGAAATGAATGAAAGAGGATTTGCACAGTTTGGAATAGTGTATGACATGTTCTTGGTTGAAACTTGAACAGAAGAAGAAACGAACACAAACCTGGTTGACATTGCCATCGATGTGAGATATTAAGAGTTTGCTGCAATAAACAAATGAAATTACAACACAGGAAAACAGCTTAGAAAAAAGAATCAAGAATGACTGCATTTCCTCACTTGAAACTTTACAAGGAGCAACATCACGGCAACTTCTGTCAATGTCAAGAGGAAACATTTAAACAATTTTAAAAGAAAATTCACAAGGCTAAAGTAGAGGAGCTGGAGACTGATCATGCATATTTACAAATGTGCAAACAGCAGCAGTTCTCATGTCCTGCTAAGTTAGAGACCATGGCTTTATGATTTGATTGCAATGAAAATATGCCAGAGGCAGTATAAGCCCTTCTTTGTAGCGATCGTGAAGTTACAAATTTGATTGAAATGGAATTACTTAAAAATCAAATTGGTTCATGTCAAAAATCAAATTGGTTCATGACATTATGCCTGCAAAAGCCCTGCATTGCATGACATAACAAATTAATTAACAGAAAACCATTAATGCTGGCTGTTGAGACATCCAAACTGGTAATTCATGTATGACCCTATTTACCAGTCAGTACAGAACTGCTTGCTCAGTAGCTCCAATTCAAGGCATCTACTACTGGAGAACAAACTTGGTATGGGTTCAGACTAACTTGGTATTGTTCAGACAACAATACAAGTTGGCAAACATCAACACTCATGCTTGGTATAAAAGAAGAAAGAGAAAATGATGCATCTAGCTTACATGCTCCAAAGCATCACAGCCTTCGGCTTTTCATAGAGTGCGGCAGTACAGAATCCATTGCACATGGCTGCATATCCTTTCTTCATGAGAAAGTCGCATGCCCTGAAAAGAAAAACTCAGCTAACAAACCAACAAAAACATGATGCCAAATAAAAACAACATTAGGAATGACAAAAATGTCAGATACACATAATTATTGGCAGTTAATGTGTTCAGTTTTAATCAACAGCCACCTTCAGTCAATACATTCTGTACAATTCAATATTACCAGCGTCACAGTTGCCATTGTGTTTGACTGCCCAGGTCTGTCAACGCAATCTCTGTTCCCTGTGTCGTCATGCATGATTTGAAAGGCAGGCATTTGCTATAACAAGCAGCCACATTATTCAATTCTATCATTATGTACAAGAAACCAGCTGTCAGATGAAGACCTCTTTACGAGATTCAATTTAATTAATTATCTGTACTTATTTGGCTTTACCACAGATAATTGGCTGGATTTAGCACACATAATATGACCAATCTGCAAATCTTGGCTTCAGCTAAATGATCTGCATACAAAGCAAGTGGCTGAAATAAACAAATGAATAAATAAGTAATGAACAAGTTACAACTGCCAATGAAAAATTGCTTCAGTATCAAATGAAGAATTGCTCACCTCTTGACGAGAACAATGTTGGTTGGCATCAGTGTGATGAATTTCTCAAAAGACTTCAGGATGCAGTCGTCGCTCGACAGACATTTGATATAGAAGTCGATGATCTCGTTGTGGCTGGCATAACTAATCCATGTCTGATCAGGGTCATGTGGAAGCGGAAACTTTGATGGCAGAATGGTTAGAACCCGGGAAACGTGGCTTTCAAACTCAGAGCTGAGCTGTGCCACTTGAAAGACCCTGCTGGATGGGTTGGACCAGGGAACATCTCCTTTCAGAGACCCATAACAACGTCTTAGGAATCGCAAGCAGAAAGCCCCGAGATCAGATCCATTTTTAATTGTGCTCATAGCATTCTGGTATGCCTCCGATGCCTGGTCATGAGCACCTTGTAAATCCAATAAAAGGCTGCAAGAAAACAACACAACTCCACAACTGGCACAAATCACATCAGGCACATGCTGATGTCATCCACATTAACAACGTTTCTAACAAATGCCGTCTGGAAGGCTTAGGAATCATTCTGCCATCAGTTTCTGATGATGATGATGATGATGATTATGACAAAGACAATGACATAAGCACCAGCAATGAAGAAAACAAACTCTCTCTTTTGGTATGCCAATCCGTTTCCAAACACCTAAGTGCCAGTCTAAGTCACGCCTAAAGCCTTTTTCCATTTAAAAAATGATTGAAGATCTCTTTCCTAATTCTAAATCAGTACAAATTAATCCTTTTCTCATTTGAAACTGTAAATTTTTAAATTTAACTCTCTTCCTGTGTCTAAATCAATAACACATCTTTCTTAAATTCAACTGAAAAATTATAAAGGTTGCATTTCAAAACTAAAATTACACTTATAATCCATTTTCCTGATGGATTCCTAAGGATATAAACATTACTGAAGATGAGAAATTGCATCTGGAATAGCAGTTACACAACAACAAGTTCTGGCATACGAAATGTGCTGTGAAAAGCAACAGCCCTGAATTGTTGATGCATGGAACATGTTGCCATGTATCTGCTCACATTCCATCAGAATTCATATGATGACAAGTGTGTATAAGGCAGTTCTGATGTAAATATGCACTGGTTGCAAAGTTTTTATACTTTTTTTTACTGCATTAGAGAGATTTTAGCATGCACACTCTTCAGTAATTTTCAGTGTCAGTATATATCAGTGTAACATGTGCCTCATATCCCATCCAAAGTAAGAAGTTTAGTATTGCCAGAATAGCCATATGATTGCAGTAGTTGCCAAAACTGTGAAGCTAATCAGGTTGATAACTACCAGAAACAAAGCCAGATGTCTGCTTGATGTCTGCACAGCCATTCTTCCGTTACACTATCCACAAGCGGAGGAGCCTGGTATGTACAAGGCAGCGTCTGAGCAAGCAGTTTACTAAAAGAAACATTAAATAAAAAATATATTCATATACTGATATACAGTATTAATGTATATTTAAGAGTGCTGTGCAAGTCAGTCCAAGAAAGATAATGATCTGCTGCATGGCAAAACATCCTTAACACAGCTCAAGAAAAACTTCCAGCTTATATTAAGATGCCTTATCTGTTAGACGGCCAAGTTCAAAGTATATCTGAAAAGTGTTATAAACATCCACACTGTAAGAATCAATCAATAAAAATCAACTTGCCAGAAGAGCAGATTAGGATCGGCGGCTGGATCAAAAGCGTCCACATCAAACAAACTGAGTACACACTGCTCAGTTAACTCTAGTGCCTTCTCACAATCACCCTAGCAAAAACATCACACATCTGTTTAGACATGTCCCATCTGACCACAAACAAGGCTACACCTGACACGATGAAATTTGATAATTCAAAGAAAACATTACAGGGCAATTGGAAAAATAATGAACCATAGTCAGAATGAACGATGTATATAGCCAAGAGCAACAAATACGTGATGTATAAAGTTTTAGATCTGACATTAGACCCATTGATCAAACATTTGAAATATTTTTTCGTGTACATTACAAACTTATTTCAAGAATTGGAGGTCATCTGCAAATTAAAAGGCGATTTGATTATACAATTTTAAAACTGACTTGAACTGGCATATATTTTTGTAACAGTCGCAAACAACTTAATTCGTTTTGAATAGTTTCTAGATTTTTAAGACTTTGAAATTTAGACTTGTAAAATTGACTTAAGAGAGTTAGACGTCTCTAGTACAGACATTGCATAGTCAGGTTGCTAGCACCACTTTTAACATTACATTTTTTTAAACCAAAGTATCGATGAAGTCTTTGTATTTTGAAGAAAAAAAAACTAGGAGCAAAAGGTAAATGTCTGAAAAATCAGACCTTTTTGTCAAGAGCATCTTTATTCTTATTACTATTATAATAATCAGTACTATTATAATTGCTATCTAGGTATTATTTACTACAATTTAATTACACAACACTTTCCAGAAAAGCGTTCCTTAAACGTGATATGAATTTAGAAATAGTAGCTGGGCAACATATTTGGAGAAGCTGGTTGATTACACAACACTTTAGCAAGGAACTTCCCTTAAATGTGATAAGAGTTTAGAAATAGAGTACCTGGGCAACATAGTTGGAAATGCCGGCTAAATAAATTTTAACAGAAATTGGATTGTGCTTCAGTGCTTCGGAGATGAGCTACAAAGAAACAAAAGAGATATTTCTCAGTTGTTACAACAAGCTTAGCTATCAATCTGTTTATTTGTCCATTATGCATACAATTCCACTCATAATGCTTAGTGTTATTCAATAAAATCAAAATGAATCCTCTCATAATGTTTTGAGCCTGATTGGGCAGCCACCTTTCTTATAATCAACATCAAATTCTAAACCACACATTCAACAAGGCAGCACACAGGATGATCACATATTTAGCATTTAGGAAAAACTCAGTCATGGTAGCCAACCAAACGGCAGTTTACTGTAGTTGGTGCTTCTCTAGATTCAATTTAACCCTTTAAAGACATGCATGTACTAAAATGTATGGGAGCCAATGCAGCTCAACGTTAAAGGACTAAACAGATCAACTGCAATGTTAATAACTCAGTTTAGCAACTGGTAGCAACACATATTTTGCCTTTTAACATTTCTCTGAGTAAACTTCAACAAAACCCTAATAAATAAATAATTCCATATTTTAAATTCTGTGCTGAAATGACAACTCTCTTATTCTAAGCAGACATGCTTTTATGTTGCCAGACCAGACTCTGGAACTCTCTTCAAACAAATGTTTGTTCCTAGAGTCTGTGTATGCCCTCCACTTTTTACTAAGAACTCAATCAACACTCTTCCAAGACTCACTTACTCTGTAAACTGATTCTGAGTTTTCTCAGATTTTACTCTTGGTGTTTGACCAGACTCAACAACGAATTTGGAATTACACAACGTTTGCTTAGAATTAGAAGCGACGATTGACTGATGCTTTGACCTGGTGCTATAGCAATTCTCAGCTGAGAATAGTAGTACAGATACAATGGCACAAAAAAACCCTTTGAGGAAACAGAATGACTAAGGTTTAGGAAGGCCCTAAAGAAATATCGAGATAACTACCGGACCAACCTCAGAAATGCTGTCTTGTTCACCAGGTAAATGCTTGTGAGCTAAATTAATCAGAACGATCCAGAGATCTTCAAACTGAGGACAGTTCTCAAGCGTCTGAAGACAGACGGACTTTGCAGCTTCCACGCTAAATGCAACAACACTTTATACATTGTAATTCAAATAAATGGAACTTCAAATGCCATTTCACTACATTAAATTGTACTTTAAATGCCAGTTCACTACATTAAACTGAACTTCAAATGCAATTTCACTACATTAAATTGTACTTTAAATGCCAGTTCACTACATTAAATTGAACTTTAAATGCCAGTTCACTACATTACGGTAAACTGAACTTCAAATGCAATTTCACTACATTAAATTGTACTTTAAATGCCAGTTCACTACATTAAATTGAACTTTAAATGCCATTTCACTACATTAAACTGAACTTCAAATGCCATTTCACTATGTACATTAAATTGAACTTTAAATGCCATTTCACTACATTAAACTGAACTTCAAATGCCATTTCACTACATTAAACTGAACTTTAAATGCCACTTCACTACATTAAATTGTACTTTAAATGCCAGTTCACTACATTAAACTGAACTTCAAATGCAATTTCACTACATTAAATTGTACTTTAAATGCCAGTTCACTACATTAAACTGAACTTAAAATGTCATTTTATTACACCGAGCATTTGAACACCTGAAATCTGATAATGTTCTCCTCGCATATGAGTCTACGACTGAGAAATAAATAAGTGCAAATGATATTGATGTTCAAGATAAATGATCATTTTGTTAAAAATTGAGCCACGTTCACAGGGCGGCAGTGCCTCCCTGACCGACCTTCACACACATATATATATATATATATATATATATATATATATATATATATATATATATATATACATACATATCCACTAATGAAAATTCATGCATGGTGGATATTAATATCCATCAAGTACAGAGTTCCAGATGGTAATCGCACCAAAGATAAATGAAGATAACAAGCATGCTTATCTTGATTCTCCCACCTGACAGCTACATGATGTGCATTCTGATGGATTCTACTTGAGGTGCATTTTTTCTCAAAATGTCCTGGTTGTCTCTAACAACAAACTCAGCCGAGTGTAGCAATGCCAAAAGAGTGGTGCCAAGCTTCTTTTCTGGTCCTTCTTCCACACTGCATAGCTTATATTCATGGATGTCTTATCCTTCTCGATAACTCTAGCCCACGTGGTCCTAAGTCAACCGTGTGTCTTTCTCCAATCTGTATGGGACTTTCCCTATGGTCCACAAGACTCTCTGATGGTCCTGGTTGTTCTGCTCAACAAAGACCTCCCTGTGCTCCCACCCAAAGTCCCAAAACTGAATCTGCAATCACAAGCAGAATATTGATTAAGACTAGAACTAAACCCATTAATTTAAAGGGAACTTTTAATACTGCTCAACTGACCAGACATGGAGCCAATGAGCCACAAAACCAGTGAGTTGCAGAGCCAGAAAGCCAGCCAACAATTTACTAAATTAGTAAAAATCTCCTGTGCACCTCTGATAGTAGATGACTAACCCATTGGCCTCCTCTTCCAGAAAGACTTTAATACGGTACAGCTGGCATAACCAGGCACCGTTTGCCATATTGTCATTCAAGCTGCTACTGCACATCTGAATGGCTTCATCCACGTGCTTCATCAGATAATCCGGCGATAATTTTGGCTTCTGATCTCCTTTCCAATGCATAGAAAATGGCACCTGAAGCAAAACAGATCAAATTTAATTCAATGACATCCATTAATTCCGTTCATTCGTTCAGATCAATTGCAAAACACAGCTTTAAGATATGAGAAGCATTGCCAGCTCAGATCTGACGATCTAAGAAGTCTACAAGAAGTTTACAAGCATTGAGAAAAAGTGTATACGGTGCCCATATGGTAAAGAAATAAATAACTTAATATGATAAATCCTTGTTAACCACCATTCATAAGCTAAATACTGTCGATACCTTATTGACTATACGTCCAGGGAAGCTGTTGGCAGGATTATACAGAGACATAGGGAGCCTTCGGAAAGCGATGAGGTGAATGTAGGCGAGCCAGACAATGATCCGATCGGTCCAGACCATATTCAGCCAAATGACGGACACACGAGACTTAACAACACTCTGCAAATCACAAAGAACAGCGTTCAAACTAAACTGTGATGTTGATCATTATTCCTGCATGAAAACAGAACTTTACACCACTCTACAACACAATACAGTGGATCGATTTCCCTGCTTAAAAACAGAACTACATGCCACTCTACAACTCAATACATTGAACAACTCACAGTGCATTTACCCGAGGCAAATCATTTCATACAGTGCTGTCAACTGATAGAAATGAAATATACACAACTCAAAGTGAATGCACTCATATACTGTACTTGTAACGGTCACTTTCTAGACTGAGAAGGATCGGGCAAAACCATCAACAAATCTATTGCTTATCAACTAACATAATACAACACAGCTTGAAGTATGGGCCATTCCAATTACAGCCAATGAAACATTACTTGGTCTCTAAAAACTCTCTAATTTAAGACACAGCACCATCCTGAATTCTTCAAATATGTTTTTAAAAATCAACTAAAACAATGACCAAATGAGCAGATATTGGTTAAGAATTTCTTTAGACTGGGAAAGCATGTCATTTATAATACAATGCAACTGAAATTTTAAAAAGTCCCTAACAAGGTTCAGAAATGTACACTCAAGCAGGGCAACATTCTAAGTTTTCAGTTCAGAGAAAAAGACAAGTTTCTGAAACAAAGTTGAGGACGTAAGAAGGTTCCAAATCGTGCAACCACTACTTTAAATGAACGCTAGCCATAGACAAGATGTGCAATGGGGAAACATACTTTCCAGAAGCTGCTAATCAAAGACAGGCTCACTCTTTACCAAAGACATAGGGTATCAACCATGGAGGATAAACCAGATTAGGATCCATAGGTAACATGTAATTTAAACAATGTTTGTCACACGCACCTCAATTATTTCTCGCCCAGACTTCATCCGGCCAGTCTCAATGCTAAGCCCAGCTTGATAGAGAATAATCTCAAGCAGGTGGTGTGATCGCCTCACAGGTTCTTCGTGACAGCGGGGCGAGCAGAGGAACTGGCGAATCATCTTACACACATCCATCTTTTCTGAGAAACTCTTGCTCAGCTCCAAATACTGAAAAAGAAATTGTCAACTCAACAATGAAGACATTGCAAATTAGCAGAATATACAGAGAATTCAGTGGTCAGAATGACACGCAAACTAGTCTTTCCTGACAGTACACATGTATTGTATTGCATATACGTAGTGTATACGTTCACGCAGGCATGTTTCTAACTAGACAGTTTACGCAGCTTCTTTCAATTGCTGCACACAATAACTTAAGTCATACTCACTTCAACTTCCATAATTAATTCATAATTTCATAACTGTGCGTAGATAGATCAGTCTTAGTAGGAAATAGATTATAATCTAGTCTCGTTTTCTTGTTAAAATTAACCTCAAGCCCGAGTCTTTATCTGTGAGAAGTTTCTATTAATGGTGTTGTGAGTATTTAACTAACCTTATTGACCAAATGGTAATAAACTAAGAAAACAGTTGGAATAGTTTCATTTATAATAAATCTGCACCAAATATATTAGGAACCCATTTGTAAGCGTAAACTAAAAATGAATTTTATCTGATGAGACTTCTATTCCACCAACAACTAATGCACCGTAAGCCAATAATATAGATTGCATTCTTCTGGTGAATTACCTTCCAGTAGAGGTAGTATGAGGGTGCAAAGTTTAAGGCCATGCGATAGAAATTCATCAGTTCTGTGGTAACGCCCCGCTTCCCGAACAGATGGAGGTAATGACGCCAGAGGGTCTCACTGGTCTGGTTTGACTCCAGTGCCCTCGACATAACGTGCAACCCCAGTGCAAGTGTCTCATCAGGTTTTATTCTGAAAAAACAAAACAATTAAAAATAATTTACAAAGACAACCTCCTCTAGGTGTATCTAACAGAAATTTGCGGTGTTGACTGAAAATTTAATGAATAACCACAAGATTCATAACTAGCACAGTGACCTATTCTGCATATGATGAACCTAAACTATAAGTTGTATCGTTTTAGTAGAAGCTATCATCCCACTTCTCACCTCTTTGCATCTGACATTTTCTTGTAGGCTAGCTTGAGCCAGAGCTGGACGTTTGATGGGTCATCAGCCACTGCAGTCTCCATGTCCTCAGCCTCCTGAGTCTCCAGCATCCAATAACGAACATCCTGGTCCAGAATGATGTCATCTTCATTCACTACCCCAGTCTTACTTGGGTCTGCAACAGACAGAATGTGTAAATAACAAAACAAAAGGAACAACTATTGTCATTGGTTGTGAAAGCTGAACAGATAATGAATTTCTTATAATTAGTAACCTAAATTAATTTGATCTTTGTTGGATTGTGCCCAACAGGTGCCAGTAGCCTTTTGTCCAATCTGAAAACTTTTATACCTGAGTCGCTAGCAGTTCTGAGCAATCTACTAAATACGTAGAAGAGCAGTCCCTTAAGCTAGCCCTGAGGCAGCCATGGGTACAAGTGTTTGCGACTTCATTTCTTGACCAATAATTGATGTGCAAAATCCTGGTCCTCGGACCGGTGCCGGTCCGCGAGTCCTTAGTTGCCGGTCCGCAGAATGAGTTAAGAAACTAATCAAATTGTCTCGGAATCATGAAATGGCAACTATATCTTTAAAAGTCATAAAAAACACTTATTAGGCTAGCATTTAAAGGGCAAAAGAGTCATAGAATTGGCTAAACATGCATTTAAACCAATTTTAATACATATGTGACCGTGCATGGAAAAACCCTCCCAAAGTCGGAAATTTTGAAAAGTCAGTTTAAATTTGTTTTAAATACTACAGTTACTGTTGACTAATGTGGTGAAAAGAGTATATTTGTATCTGTAGAAATGAAAAAGTTATGAATTTTTAAAGAATTTAAGTCTTAGCGTTTTGAGAATTCATTTTAACGAGAAATCGCAAGTCAAAGATTGCCTTCATTGTATGAACGATATAAAAGTGAACAGATTTTTCAACGTAATTTAGTAACGTGTTCTAGATATAAAAACTTCTGCCCTTTCCAATGGTGTCAACGGTGTTTCATGGAAAATTAAATTGAAGCAAAGGGACAGATTTTAAGAGATGCTATATTGCCATAAAATTTAATCATCCCTACAGAGAAATCGCGTTAAAATTGACTTCATTGTATTAATTATGCAAAAGTGAACAGATTTTTCAACGTAATTTAGTAGCGTGTTCTAGATATAGAAACTTCTGCCCTTTCCAATGGTATCAACGGTGTTTCTTGGAAAATTAAATTGAAGCAATGGCACAGATTTAAATAGATGCTATTTTGTCGTTAAAATTAATTACGCCGATCCCTACAGCAACGGGAACTGAGGTGTGGATATCGAGACATCGTTATTCTCGGCATCAGATTCGTCACTAAAGTCACTGGATTCGTTATTTTTCACATCACAAATGCAGAAGAAGTTATTAATAATATATCGAAAATGTTCCTGTCGACCAATTCTATTCAAAAAAGGCTGTAAGTTCATCTAGGCATGCGGCGATTTAAGATTGTGTTCTGATTTCCACCATTGTTATAGTGATAATTTCGTTTTCGTCAGATGGCGCCACGGGTTTTTGGATTAGTTTCCGATAGTGGCTTCCTAAATTTATTTATTGTAAATTGCTAAGCCATTTGAACCGTTTACTTAGAGCACATATGCGTTCAGAAAAGAATGCAGTATGCTGTAAAATTAAATCTGCAGCCATTAAGGCAACGCTCGTTGATCAGAATAAGCCAAAACTACGACCCAGCTAAATTCGCGGATTATAACGACCATCTCATAATAAATATTCATAGGTAATTAGGCTGTATTCGTACGCACTTGCCGTTGTCACAGATGGCTTCAGCAGAAAAAAGTAGTCCAGAACATGAATAATTAACGAGTCTGCCTTTACTAGAAGATTTTCGGCGAAATTAAAACAAACGCACGCTTGACTCAGCCAAATCAGAGAAATAAAATGATACGACTGATGTACAAAAAAATCAAATTAAAATATTTGTATTATTTTGTTTGACCTGTCACTTTGGGATTTAATAGTTGAAATAGTAATAATTAATATTATCCAAAAAAAATTTTTTGACCGGTTTACGCATTCATGACCTTTCCGCGCGATTTCCCAGGTTTCAGTATTCGCGACTTTGGCCGGGTAATTCCGTGCACGGTCACATATTTGAGGAATCTATTTTAAAAATAGAAATAATTAATAAATTGGGCACCGGTCCTCCTGCAGTGGGAAAATTCTTGCCGGTCCGTGACACTGAAAAGTTCATTCAGCCGGTCCATGACACGTAAAAGTTTGGGGAGCACTGGGCTATGTGATGCAGATGAAGTAGAAATCCCAAACCAAATTTCTGCCCAGGTGGGGATAACACTGCATTAAATAAAATTAAAACTGCAAGCACTCACCTTTAGCAGAAGCAAATAGTTTTTCTTTTTCATCATTGAAGGTATCAACAGTTTTGACAGCAGGAGTTAACTTCCATTGTCTCGGCTCAGTCAGCACACTATGAGGCGCCACTGATAACAATCAACATACAAACAAAGCAACTGTAAACAAAAACTTTCTTTGGAAAACTACCCAAGTCTAGTCCCAGACAAGTGATGGCAAAACATAAATTTATCACCAAAAACTGTGCAAGAAAATATAAAAGATGTTAAAGCACATTAGATCCATGATTCACGAAGCACACTGTCCTTCCAGCAGAAGCCCTAGTATGAAAGGGATGTCAAAATATACAACATCACATATAATGAAATAATTGACAAGCACAGTCCAAGTTTCCTTCCTACACAATCCATCAGCAGGATGTTGAAAATGCAAAAAATGATGTTACATACCTAGATCAGTATGCTTATAAGTTTCCGTCAGCAGTAGAAGAGCCTGTTGAGGCGGTGTCAGCTTGGAATGTTGTTTCACAAACTCATCCACGTACTGGGCAATCTCCTTGGAAAAGTCTTCCACTGGAGTTGAGCTACTTACTCCAGCCACTTCAGGAGAATAGGAAGCGATGTCTATCAGAGTCTCAAGGTGGCTTGTTGAATAATCCCTTTCATGTTGCCTACCATGACAACACACGTACATTGGTCAGAACCAGAGATTTTCTCAACTTATTATAATAAAGTGAAATCTAATGGCATTTGTGACCTGACAGCAGAGTAATAGATGCTGATTAAACATTCACATATCTGTCATACATCACTTATTAAGAGCAACAGTTGTTGTCTTGACATCAAACACACAATGCAATGAATGCATCATCCAAAAAACTAAAAAAACATCCTCACATGTGTCACCGAACTGAAATGAGCCACTTAACGAATCACCAACAACAGTCAATGACTTCTTTATGTCGCTTAACAAAGGAATTTCAAACATCAATGCAAATTATCTTGATACTGATAAAACAACGTTGTGTATACATATACTATACAAACATTTTCTGTAAACATTTATGTAACAATTAAATTATTGCACAGGTGTATTTGTTCAAGCAGATGAAATACTCAAACAAATGAATCTCAAGTTCAGGTAATGCACTGAAAGCAAAACTGTTGAAGCAACAAAATGGCCTACATTTTACCCACAGAACAAGAGTATATCTTCTCCTTTCCTACCATGGACAGTTGTCGTCATTACATTTTCCCATGAGATCAAAGTGACACAACGGCAAATTCGGGTCGATCTTGTGAGTATTTGACTGAATCGTTCGACCTTCTTTAGTCCTGTAGTATGGACTAAATCTACAAAACAAAATTCATGAAAACTTCATGTAGAAAGGTCCTCTATATCAACACAAAAGCGTTACAGGGCAAAAGAGTCGAAACAAATTGCACATATAATAAAAGAATTTTACAGATCAGTGCATGCAAAGATCAATGGGAGCCTTTCAGTAGTGACTTCTAGTGATCTAATCAATAGTTGCTTACTGAAGAACTTATTTTAACAACATCTACGCTCACAGAGGCACAGCTTTTTGAGGTAATTGAAAGGTGCTACAGGTATCAAATGTGTAAATACAAACACTAAATGCTAGTAAAATGTAATGGTAAAACATTTTAACACGAATAACATTTGTAAAAAGGTGCATTGTAACAGGATTGCTGTGGCTATGCCTGTGCTTCAAGTGCAAAATCCTTTGAATTTATACTTATTGGGACTTTCTGCAGAAGTGTGTAAAGAAAACTGCTGCCTTAACCTTTTTGCTTGAAATCATTTTAAATAGAGAAGCCTGTTTGAAGATAAATGAAAAGTGTTAACCTGTAACTTCGGAAGCAGAGCAGTTGACTGTGATATGGCTTAACAGAAGCACATGTTGCAAAGTTTTGATTTGCTGGCTTCTTCGGAAGATCACTAATATTGACAACCTGCAAACATATCATATGTCATTTAAACTTCTTAAACTGCCAGAAATCACTGTGTTAGCAACGAAGTGGTTAGCACACTGGACTGACAACTACAGGGTCAAATAATTAATAGAATTAAAAAAATTTAAACTGTGTATGTCAGCATGCTTTTCTCCCATGCACTCTACTCACCTTTTCCACAGGTGGCTGAAACAACAGAAATGGATCTGTATTTTGCTCAACACCAGTCATCCCATCATCAGCCGATTGCTTAGTCAGATGTTCATTCTAGCATCAAAGAACAAACAGCAACATTTTATTAAAGTTTTAGGATACAAGTCTGAGATAATCTTAAAAGCTTCCACATAAATATGTCCAGATATCAACACACAAATATCAGTCTAGTCTCCAAGGGAGCATATCAACTCAATTTGTATTTTTCCAACAGAGGTTTGTCTATTTGGTTAGCATGCTGGGTCTGTAATAAAAATGTTGCAGGTTCACGCCTGTTGAGCAGGTTCCATGTGACTAACCTGGGCAAGTTGTTTGTGCAAACATTCCTCTGTAATGAGGCACTATAAATTGGTAACAGTATAAGCTCAAATATAAATAAAAAATCTTGCAAAGTATTGTCCACATGTCTAGACTCTGGATACAAGACGATAATCCAATCCATAGCTGAATGACTGCCTCCCCTGCATTTAACTATAAATGTGGGAGCTTCGCTTTTAACATACAAATGGAAGTCTATTCGAGTTGAATTTGGCCTCAAAATTAAATGTCAGTTTTAAATTAGAGGCCAAGAAGCAACATTTATTACAATTGATAAGCAATTAATTTTTATGAAGCACAAGGACATAAGTTTACAAACAAGCTGTGAGCATTGTCAGCATAAAAAATTTACAAGCAATTGGCAAAATGTGGACAACAAAGTCAAAGAACTTTCAGCGCCTTAGTGAGATATTTAAAAGGAGCTGCAGTAAGTTGCCAGGAATATACATACATACCTACACAAAAACAGTTAACTTAGATCAGATGTGACATATATTTAACTTACCAGAACCTTTCGTATTTGACGCAACCTTCCCTCACTAATTGATTGTATTGCCGTGAATCTCGTAAGCTCGTTGCTTCCGCTGTGACTCCCTTCCTTTCCATCTCCTGCCGCTGGCTGTCCATCTGGGCAACCATCTGATGCCGTCTCCTTTTTCACCAGATCCCTGAAAGTGTCTCTTGCTCCCTGTTCACCAAGCACCGGTTTAGTAGTCGTAGGACTCTGGTCTAGAAGCGACCTCCGTCTTCGAGGCACAATGTCCACGACTTCTCGCTGTCCATCAGATACTTTTCCAAACACCATCTTCTCTTCCGTCTTAACGTGCTCCATGGATCTAGCGACCAGTTTCTGTGATTTCATTTGGCCCTTTGTCACTGCCAAATGCAGTTTGGCTGCAGATTTGGCCGCTTGCTTTTGTTTGGAGATCTCAATCATCTGTTCCAGCTGTTTGGCAAGCTCCACAAGGTATTTCTTCTCCGAAGCGATGGAATTAAGAGACTGTGACTGTGCACCAGCAGCTGAGCTTTGCAGCTTTCCAACGGATACGACAGTGGCACTTTGGGCATCATTGCCTTTCGCAACAGACATCTACATCAATGCACAACAAATGAATAAAGATCAGGCTTGTACTAGACAGCCATGCTATACAATTATTTTATTACAGAAGAAACAGATGCTGAGATAGATAACAATAACAGCCTACTGCAAGAAACACAATAGACCCATTTCTCAACTGGCAACTGCATCACAACTGCTTTAAGCAGAAAGCATCTAATGCACAAGCAAATAAGGCAATGCGCAGGGCAAATGGACCACAACCAAGGGTTACCTTGTTCTGTCAGTTCCCTGAACTCTAGCGACCGTCATGATCAAGCCTCTCCATTTCCTTCTGTCTGCCGTCGCATCTCTCAGTTCTGCCAAATTCATTCCAGTTGTTTCATGTATCTCGTCCATCCACTTTTTCTTTGGTCGTCCTTGTTTTCTCAACCAAGGGTCAACATCATCATCATCAGGATCCATGGGCCGAAGGCCCGTAGGTGTCCAACGCTTGCATCAGATCCATGGGCCGAGGCCCGTTGGAGTCCAATGCTTACATTGGATTTCATACGTATTTTTTCTTTACGAACGGAGTATCTGCACCCATCCGTTCGACCTTCGCACTTCTCCCTTACAGAGAGTTCCAGGCTTAGGACTGGCTCTGATATCCACTATCTTGTGGTATCAGAGGCGGCGATGCCGCCCACGTTTGCCAGCTTTTCAGGGTTCCTGCTGAGCCTGTCCACCTCGCGTAGCGCCCTAGGTGGTACTTCAGCCAAGACCTTCACCACTGATGGCATAGCCTCAGCAGGCACTCCCCTACTTACTGTTGCCACCCCCTCACCACGTTGAGGTGTGAGTCGGACTTTGGGAGGGGGCAGTCGGACTTTGGGAGGGGGCCAACCAAGGGTACAATGGACAAATTCAAGTCAATCAGCCCAGACAATCCGCAAGAAGAAATGCGCTCCCTGACAGATGAGTAAGTTTAGAATGAAGACTGGGCTTGAATCAGACTGCTTCAGCTTCCTGGCTGGCTTTCCTGGCATTGGTTTTCAAGTATGTTGCTCCTGGTACATGAGTTGTCTTTGGCTGGCATTCATTCACACTTGCCAGTCTCTCCATTTGGAACTTGTGCTACCTCATGTTCACAACTCTGTAAGTGAGATTGTCTTTCACTCTAAACTTACAACTGACGTCTTCCAGTCTATTTATGGCTCTAATTGTTTGCCCAGCTTCAATGTGCACAAGTTTTTGAACCGTGTAAGGAGGGCATTATCAAATTACAGTTGCATTGGAGTGCATAAAAGACCAAGGCAAGCAGTTCCACAGACATTATATAGTATATTCTGCACAAAGTGCTAGTTGTTAGTTCAGCAAATGTTTTACACTGAGCAAATGCCCCAGTACTCCCATAGCTTATATAAATAATTATATATATTAATAGATAAACATAATGATATATATTTATTTTATATATGCAAAGTGACAGCAATTCAATGACTTAAAAGCCCTACTTACCAGCCTGTCACCAGCTGAGTTAACTGTGGTTTGACTTGATACTTCCTGAAGTGTTGAGCCAGTCTTAGAGAGCGAGTCTTGGCCACTCAGACGTCTTTTGGCCTCTGACATTTCTTTAGCAAGGGTTTGCAACTTCTTCTTCCGCCTGCCAGTCACACCCCTCAGATCTTGAGTCTGTCAAACAAGAACATTCATCATAACATAAATTAATACATGACTTTTTCTTTTCTGCAAATTTTGTATGTTGAGACAATCATTCATGTTTGCTCTCCAACAGCATATGTCTAAGCCTTCATGCAGCACCCTTAAGAAACTTCCAAAAGTTACCAGAAGCAAAGTTCTCAAGCACCAGAATCATCAAGCTGAAATGCAAAGCGAAATAAGGCAATCTGGAACCAAGGCAATACAGGGAGAGGACAAGTTGCCTCTTAACTAGGCTACAGAAGAATTACTTCCTCTTGGCTAACCGACTCTGTCGGAAACAGCGGTTGCCTTTTGGCTTAACAAGAGGATAGGTGAGATATGCCCACCATGCCACCTTCAAGAGGTCCCCCTGTTGTACACAGAGTGCGTGGTGAATGACAAAGTCCTCGCTCGCCGGTATATGCGAGTGCCCAAGGATAAAGACACAAAGATACAGAAGGATGGACATTGGAAATCACTGATGCAATGAGATCAAGTCTTGATAAAAACACCGGCAGGAAGGAAACGGGAAACACCTCCCTATCTATCTCGAGCAAACTGAAAATGACGCCAGCAAAGAATGGCAACAAACCTGCCTAAAAGGCAGAGAGCCAAAGATGAAGAGGCGAGATAAAACTACACAATGAAATCATCATACTACTACCTTTTTGGTTAACACCACAACCTGCTGCTGGTTGTGTTGTACAATCTTTTCTGTGGCTGATAACTGTTCCCTGAGCTTTTCGACTCGAATGAACGCCTGTCGATACTGGCCTTTCTTTCGAATCATCTCGAGCCCTGCATTGGCCAGCTGCTGTTCTTCCTGATACAGTTGATCACTGACAAACCAACAACATATTACTCAAAACATCAGTGAATCTATTGACTAATCATTCTGCTGACACTAAATATGTCATTAACCGTAGTCCTAATGTAGGGTTCAAATACCTGCAGGATAGAAATATTATTGTAATTGAACATTTGTATAGCGCCACTCAGAGATTCAGAGGCGCTCCCGACCCAGGGCTCTAACAAATAAGATAGTCTTCAGACGTTTCCGAAACAGAGGAAGAGAAAGGCTGAGGAGCTCATCTTCCGCAATTCATGCGGAAGATGGTTCCAACTGGAGGGGTCCGACATAAGGAAAGCTTCTGGATTGAGCAGTTGTACCATGCATGCGAGGGACAACCAGAAGGCCTCTGGTGGCAGAGCGCAGAGCAGAGCGACCAGGGAGTGTAGAAACCGATGTGCATAATATAATTATTACACATTATCAAGTGCCACTATCTAATGACCAAGCAAGCATCAATCAATGGCCCTAAGCAGTTGTGATTACAGGACTTGCTCGAGGTGCCTACATATTAACCATCTCTAGGTGGCTTGAAAATGTACTCTTCATGTTACAAGGCAGCCCTCTAATCAATCAGCTAAAGTGTCTCACAAATTATATATTTCAATGTTTCTATTTCCAGAAAAGGTATTGCATGGAGTCTTTAAATGCAATCAGAAGTGTAAAGAGTACCTCTCCGACTTGAACTCTGCTTTCAGCTGAGCCAGTTTTCTCATCAGTAGCTTTCGTTCCACCTTCCTGCCATCAGTCCGCCAAGCGTCCAATCCCATACAGACAGGCGGCTGATGAGCCAGAACTCCTCCGGTCGCTTTCACAGATGTTGTCATCACAGGCATTGAACCCTTGGCACTGATGATGTGCAGTTTCTTCCCATCACCAGCTTCATCTTTTAAAATTGTAAGTTTTTCTTTTGAATGGGAAGACTCTTCTTTTAAGAGTGATGGTTCTTCCTTTGATGTATTAACCTTTGGCACGTTATCGGCGGGTGGCGCAATCTGGGACACCTGGTTTGAGTCCAGGTCATCATTTCCTTCCTCTTTGATTTTGGTTTCAATGGCACTGATAGGTTTAGATTTTTTCACTTCCGTGACAATGGGAATGACCTAAAACAATTTTACATAAATATATCATAAATAACATCAAATGCAGTAGAACAAAATTAATCTGGTGTAATTCTTATCCAATACATTATACTTCAATCACTGTTCATCATCATCATAAGCAGTTCCTGATGCCAGCCATTTGGCAGCGATGAGTATGAATAGATCGAGACAATGGGGTCCGAGATCGAGACGAGACACAAGGTCCGAGACAGTTTAAGACAGTTCAAAACGAGTGAAATGCACATTGGACCCAAATCCCAAAACAATTTTTCTCTCAACTTTTGAAGTCTATTGCCAGGGACAAGTCACTTAAATCAGCCGATCACCTGAATTGTATAAACTATAAAGAAATTTAATATTTAAGTCATTCTGAAATCTTCTAAATGAATCTAAAATTTAAACCAACAAAATTCCATATATTAGCAACATAAGTCATATCACTCACATTGAGAAACTAGATGATGTTCCAAGCGTTTCGCTTATACTGGCTTTACACCAGCAGCCATTTGTTTTGTTTTTCATTGATTTCAAATTGCGTGAATGCAAATTTTACTATTTTAGGTTCTTTATCAGGCATTTTAAGAGATTTGCACTGATAGAAATTAGAAAATTGAAATAAAGCAATAAAGTACAAACTTAAATCTGCTCTTTTCAATATCTGTTAATACCAGAAGCACAGTTTTCTAAAGTTTCGGTTTGTTTAGTTATCCGTTCGGCACAGGACAATTTATAGCGCGATACTGTCAGAAGTTCAGAACTAAAGACAGTTTGCACGAGAACTATGGAGATCGCTTCGACAAGAGAACAAGACTTTGGCTTCGAGACAGTTTCCAAAAAGTCAAGAAATAACCTCGAGACTGAGACAGTGGGGTCCGAGACCGAGACATCAAAAAACCTATCTCGAGACCGTGTCTCGAGACCGTGTCTCGAGACAATCCAAGTCTGGTAATAGCCAACCTGAAAATGAGACAAAGGAGAGGAGCCCAATCAGCAGAGAACATCAAGTATGATACAAAGAAACTGACAGATGAAGATATCCAGCAAAAGTATGAAGACCAGATAGAGAGGAACAAACAGATCAACAAAAAGGAGAGCATAGAAGTCATATGGTCAAACATACAAAAAAATCCAAACAGCAGCCAACAACAGTCAAGAGCTTTTGCAAGAAAGCAATCACTGGTCACTTTTGGGTAAATCTAGACACAGAGACACAGCATCATTCCTTGTCACAGGCTCTAAGCTGCTGGAGGTTCTGAGCTGCTAGATGCTCTGAACTACACAAACCAGCAGACAAGAAAATTGCCAATTAATTTACCTGAACTATGCCATTACGTTTAGCTTTATGACATTAGCAGGTAGACTAAAGTTTGAAACCTTCTCCATCATCAACCATCATGCACAGAGATAAAAGAAAGTATGTAGCTCAGTCTCACCTGCGTTGTCTGGCGGACTTCCTTGAGGAAACTGTCGAGGTTACCCAACAGAGAAACAGAAAGACCAGGTAGTGAGGAAGGCATCATGGTTTCCTCATCTGAATCACTGTCTGTATCCCCACTGAACGATATAACAACAGGCTTGTGCTTAGGTAACTGCAACACACAAGAAAACAATAAACATTAAAAAACAATTACTAAAACCTAAATACTTAGCAAAAATACAGTTATCAGTATAAAAATAAGAAACAAGAATAACCAGTAAAAAATACAGAATAGAAAATAGAACACATATGAAATTACAATTAACATTTAAGTACATTCAGCAACAGTATAAGTTATTACAATAGCAGCTCTTCTGTCTAAGAAGCACTCACACACAAGGGATACATTTTAGCATGCATTTCAAACCTAAGCCAAAGAGTCAGTTAGGCCGTGCCTCTTACAGTAATGGTACATTTATTAAAAATATGCTGATGGTCTTTTGATGTAGGGAAACAGAGTTGAGAGATCTTTGGACTAAAGTACTAACATGACCCAATAACAAGAAAACAAAACTATCCTTACAATTAATATCATTGAACAGTTAATTCAATTGACGAGCACTGCTAGAACAACTTACTGGAACTCGAGTCATAGATTTCTTCAGAGGAGCCTTAAAGGTGACCTTGAGTGCAGCCATATCTGCCCTTGAAGGCAGTACAGGTGAAGTCGTTAATTTACTATGAGATGACAGCGGGACTGCCAAAGCTCGACTAGAATCAGCAGATAAAGATGAAAGAGAGGAACCAGAAACTGTTCTTGTTATGGAAGTCAGAGGCAGATTAGACGACAATGGCACACGAACAACGTTTGCATTCCGAGGAACGTTAGAAAGTAATGGAGGAGAAGGAAGAAGCGATTGAGCTAGAGAAGGCTGTGAAAGACAGGGCCAAGCAGCAGGCTTGGAAGACAAGGCAGACTGGGCAGTGACGCTTGACAGTATGTCTACAGTTGGATTAACAGGCACTTTCATCAACGGCATTACAGAAGGCTTCTGGCAATCCTAAAACACAGAGTACGTAAACACACTACAGCAAGAAAAAGCACAGTCAACACATTGTAACATTGATGTGAACTGTCATCTAGACAAAATTACAATCTCTTACACAACTGCCCTGATTCCCAGTTATTGGAGCCAGGATTCACCAATATGTCGATGATCTTCTCCTGCATTACAAATGCAACCCAACAAAAGTGCTGGCTTGTGTATCGAAGATATGGGTCATTGTTACAAAAGTACAGGGTGGATGACAACAAATAGGCCATGTTTGAATTGTTAAAAATATAGTTCACACGGCTTGAGTCTCTGAGGTTCTTAAATTGCCCCAAGTTAAGTGCTTGGATACATGCACCTTCTGGAATTACAAAACATTACAAGCTAGCCATAACACACGTCTATAAAACATAAACACTACACATTATGCCACACAATTACAAAACCTAGCCACATCAGATATGATCTGAATCATTCACTTCAAAGCCTGATGTTGGTTTTTGCAAGGATCAGCACAGTTAATAATTTATGAATTCATTCAAACAATGAACACTTGTGTCACTCTGATATCAGTGTGAATGGGATACATGAAATCCTGATGAAAACAGCATCAGTGAAGTCAGTCTTTTTAACTCCTCTGCCCATTCTCAGCCAATGCACGGTAAAAGTGAAAAATTGATGAACGACTACTTATTAGTTAGCGTTCTTTTGCTTACAGCAAATTGCATCACAGCATAAAAACTGTGCACAATTTTATGTTTGCAATTAGGGCTTAACCGGAATCCGGATCGGCAAACCGATTTAGCCGATTTTGGACTATCCGGAATTATCCAGATCCGGAATTTCTAGCCTGCCGATTAGTAAAACAATGTTTTGACGGTTTTCAAGCTATAACAATAATTTGTAGGCCATTCAGTGATGATTTCCCACACAGATCATTTTATAGTTGGATAGCTAATGACGGTCGTGGCCTGCCGTTATCAGCCTGGGATGGCTTTATTAATGACCTCTGCTCGTTCTCCCTATACAGTGACTGCCTTCATCACATAGTTCAGGGAGGTCTTAATAGATACATCGATCACAGGAGGGAGGAGGGTTGACTCTCAACAACCCTGAACCAGTCGGCGACGGTGTGAAACATTTGAGTCACCGTGGGTTGATCTTTGATCTTGGGGTGGGGTATTAAGACCTCCTTGGACTATTCAGTAGACAGCACATGTGGGAGGGATCATCAGGGCTAGGAGCAATCTGAAATTGTGCCCAATCCCTCCTCTGGGAGGGCTGAATTCAAGCCTGAAGGATACACAGACAGACAGAGACAGACACAGAGTCTTGTGGAGATCTCTTGCAACCCCATTCACTGACCAACCGATCTGCAGCCTGTCAAATCGACCAGTCGTCGCCTTTAAACACACGTTAATTGGGTGACTGGTCTTCGATGTCCGTCTATTTGGTCAGATTACAATCTTTTTTACTATTCGGAATCGGATCCGGAATCGGCAAATAATGGCCTACACTATCCGGTATCCGGAATCTGCAAAAAAAACGAAATCGGTTAAGCCCTATTTGCAATTGTAATCGAACATTAACACGTGCTTAGAGTGCAAAGGTGCTATCTCCCTGGCTTTAAGCATTGGAGATAGCACCATTGCACTCTAAGCACATGTTTTATAAAGCGCCACTCAGCGATTCACAGGCGCTCATGCATACATACACTGAGATAAGAAATGAAATTTTATACTTTAATTTTATAATTTTACTACCAGTAAAAAGCTGATAGCTGAAATTATAAGCAAACAACATTAGTTTTGTGAATTTTGATTGGTATACCTGGGCTGTCGTGCTTGGCTTCTCCTTTCTATCTCTCTTGCCGGCCATCTCCATCAGAAGCATCTGCCTCAGATTTGCTTCCTCGCTATCGTTTGACTCATCATTCAGACCTTCACACTTAACCAGAGGCACTGTTTCATTTCCTGATGGAGAAGCTGAAGATATCTTCTTGACGCCCATTATTCCAGGTACCAAATCATCCGATGGGCCACTGTCTGCTTCTTCTGTCTTCAACAAAGTACCAGATGGGTCTGTACCAGAAGAACCAATTGCACTTGCATTCCATGACCACCAATCACCGACGCTCGGCTCACCTGCAGACAAGCCTTGCATGCTTGGTCCCATGAGGTTTGCAGTCTGAGGCAGGAAGACATTTGGCACTCGGGGAACTTGGGTTGAGTCACTGAGGTCCTCACCACATGCAAATCCAAATGACTGGTATAACGGAGGGACAGCCTGCGGATCAGGTCTCAGAGGGCACATCGAATAACCAAGTACTTGAGGAGCTGCTTCCAATCTAGAACCATGCAACAACTGGGATCCTGGCGACAAGTAAGAAGAGCCTCCAGCAGAGGATAAGGACAAATCAAGAGGATAAATAACTGCAGGATTGCTAAGTGGTGCACAGGTTACACCAGGGCGAATAGCACTGCCCCCAGTCCAGTCTGTGAAGATGCTGCCATCAAGGCCCTGTTGACAAAAGCATAATCAATCAATTAACCTGCTCTGAAATTGGTGTTTATTGTTTCCCCATTCATTTCCAGTATTTTAACTGAAAACTTAGATATTAGAGCCATCCAATACCATCAGACATGTATGTCTACATGCAGTGTGCATATACTAGCATACCCTGTACGTCCTACAATAAGTTCACATTACAGAATCGTTTAGCAACAGGTATCTTTCTTTTTAAAAAACCAAAGAAATCTAACTAAAACTCAGTTTTGCTGCTAACAAGACTTGCGTCATCTTGAGGTCAGACATGCATCACCTTTTAGCTATGAGGGACTGCAGGATGGAATGTAACGTGTGCTTCAAACGCAACCACCCATCAATGATCCACTATCAATGCAGTTTCGTCCAGACTCTTTTAGCATCTGTCAGCTACGGATAGAAATTCATTGGCTGGGCTTCACGTGAAGGTGCGTGGACTGTCACGCTGAGAGTGCCTCTGAATAGCTTGTACTGTAAGAGGCGCTTTATTAATTCTCAGATACAATACGATGTCTCTGGCGACTCTTCTAGTTTTCTGTGCATTGCTTTGCCTACAAATGACAGCTTTGTCTTAATGACATTAAACATCTTACTGAGTAGTGTAGGCAACGCTCTTCTGGGGTACTCACAAGGCGCTATTGTAAGTGTTCAGATACATACATAACAAGTGATGTACTGATGAAGTAAAGAAGTCTCCAAACACTCACTCGTATTTCAGTCTGCTGGGTCCACTCTTTTGCTTCACCATCAGACAATTTGTGAAAGCCTAAACATCAAAACAAGTATGTAACACAATTTGACTTACACTTCAAACAACTTTGCTTAGCCCTAGCACCATGACTTCCAAGCAAAAAATGGTAAAGTACAGCAATCATCTAATTAACTACGGTATTCGGAGTTCTGGTTCCGTGGCAGAAGGATCTCTTAGCTGAAGTCTATAACAGCTTACCAGTAATTCATGTCTGTTAATAAGTATAAAAATGGCATATACCAGTGTGAGGTATGTGAGAGTATCCTATAATCAAAATCATATTATGCATTACTGTTAACAGATATAAATACAAGAAAAACAGATAATCTGTAAAAATGTACATTTACCCCAACACACAGAAGCACATTAAATCCAAGAAATTTTATTAAAACAGAACAATTTATCATTTCTAACCGAAAGTCAACACAAGTAGTTAAGTGGTAAAATAAATTCATAGAACAGACATTACCTCACACAGATATCATAAAACTGCATTCTAGACCATTCTGTTAATCAGACCATGAACGAAAGCTTACATACATGGCAACAACAGTTAACCTATAATTGCCCACCTGTTGGCATGCTGTCCTCTTCGCTGTTGCTGTCTAGGTCCATCTCCACTTCATCATAATTATCACCAGCAACGAAAGCCGTTTGCTTCTACATCAAAGCATAACAGAACATCAATCATACAACACAATAACACCACTAGTACGCAAGTTCAGATTCACTGAAATACCAAGCAATGTACAAGCATAAAGAAAATTAATGAAAAAACAACTCCACTCACCCCCAGTTAATCTGGCTGCGTGCATTTAAAGTAAAGCTGATCATATTGCTTTGCAAAAAATAAATGCTAAGGAAATAACGTGCAAAAAGACGTGAGAAAACCCCTTTCTGGTCACCAATTACTCTTGTGTCTGTATTTTAAATTCTTCCCCTCCTTCTTCTCTTCCACCGATGAGGAGGTTTGTACAAGATGACTCCATTTCTTTCTGTCTCTGATAGTATCCAGAGCTGTTCTCATGTCCATGTCTTGTTCTTCAAGATCTTGTCTCACATTTTTCATCCTTGTCTTTGTTAGATAGATGCTTACATGTTGAGCACATGCATAAAGCATTTTAAATCAAAGGAGGCCACATCATGTTAATCAGTTAGACACTAACACAGCACCTTCTACAAGCTCAATTGTAGCCATTTCAACTATCAATTTCTGTGCTATGATGCAACCTATCAAAATCTGCTATCCTCTGTTTATTTCCAAGCCAGTGTGTGGCACCACAGTAAAATAAATAAGACGTGAGAAGTTAATTAATGAACCACACTGTCAACTTTTGACATTGAAATATTCAACAGAATCAAATCAGCCATGCTCTGGTAAAATGTTGTGTTAAGACAGAGTTAATCACACAATGTGGTGCACTAATCACATCACCTTAACAGAGTCCTGCGCACGGCTGCCCGCCTAAGTTCTCTCAAGTCTCGGGGTACGTGCGGGATGTCCTCCATTGGCTCCCCTATCCGCAGCGCATTGCCTACCGGGTCTCTGCATTGGTCCGATGCTGCACTGAGGGCCTTGCTCCTCCATATCTGCGGGAACTCTGCTGCCCTACTGTGACTGTTCCACGTTGTGGCTCGTTACACTCAGCGGTGCAAGCAGAGTTTCTTGTCCCTCGTGCTCAGACTGCTATCCGACAGCGCCGCGCCTTCTCTGTGGCTGGCCCAGTGACCTGGAATGGGCTTCCGGTGGCACTGCGTCTGACCTCAATAGGACACTCTGCTCAGTTCTTCTCTGGCCTTAAGACTGTCCTGTTTGACCGAGGTTGGGCTGGGAGCGCTCCTGAGTAGACTGTCTTGAAGGGTCGCTATATAAAACTACTGTAATAATAATGATAATAATAATCACACGTATCCACAATTTAATTCTACACAACAGCACAATCCAATAACGCCAATATTAACATATCAGTTCGGTACTTGTAGGTCTACCATTGGGGCTAATTGGGTGCCTTGATCGAGTTCTGCATTCAGCTGCTCGCCTCATTGGCCACCTTCCTAAATTTGCTCTTGTCTCTGCCTATATGCGTGATGTTCTTCAATGGCTCCCTGCTTCTCAGTGCATCTCCTATCGAGTTGCTGCACTTGTACGGAGGTGCCTTCTTGGCTATGCTCCATCCTACTTGTCTGATCTTAGTCGACCTGTCTCTGACCTCGCAGATCGTAGATCTCTGCGTTCTTCAGAAAGGGGGGAGCTTTTGGTCCCGCGAGCTCACGCTTCTATTAGACAGCATCGAGCCTTTTCGATTGTGGGTCCCTCGATCTGGAATGGCCTCCCACTAGACCTGCGATTGATGCCTCGGCTAGATTCGCCTGCCTTTTGGAAGTATCTCAAATCACACTTTTATAGCCGTGGCTGGGCTGGGAGCGCCTCTGAGTAGGTCTCTTGAAGAGGCGCTATACAAATTCTCGGAATGAATGAATGAATGAATATCATGCTGTCTAAATTTACCTTTTTCTTCGAGCTGTCAGACGAGTCAGGCATCTGAGTACGCTGCT
The DNA here is from genome assembly GCA_020284085.1 of Aporrectodea caliginosa. Taxonomy (NCBI): domain Eukaryota; kingdom Metazoa; phylum Annelida; class Clitellata; order Crassiclitellata; family Lumbricidae; genus Aporrectodea; species Aporrectodea caliginosa. The sequence continues at coordinate 187,538 of JACEVL010000597.1, forward strand.
GCACAAATTTCTTAAATTCTTCTTCCGAATCAAGTGACGGACGATATGTCCTTGATTCAAAAACGCTCCTTTCTAAGAATCTTTCATTCCCATCCACACTTTCCTCCCTTGACCTCTTTCTGTCCCTTTGCCTGAGTGCCCATGGAAGTCCTCGATTTGTCACTGGGGACAGTGGCCTTGTCCTCCAAGATCTAAGGCGACGACGACCCCGGAAACTCTGAGGACGTCTAATCGGACCTGTTGACAAATAACTTAATAGTTTAACTAGTATCTAAAATTGCAGATTTTAAAAATAAATTTGAAATATCTATCCATAAAAGTAGCATAAACAAGACTGATACAAAATGAAATAAGATGCTTTGTGTATCAAAGGTAGTGGTCTCTAAGCACAGTTAAACGATGTGATCTATGTTGATTCATATGACATTTCTGGGGTTAAACTCCTAGTTGCAGAGGTTAACAGCAGACTAACCAGCTGCTCAACCACTGTGCATTTCCAATGAGACGAGAAGCACAAACAAACACAAAAAATAAATCGGATTTATCCAAACTGCTAAGGAATTAACAACATCCCATATTAAGACTATAAATACACTTTTAAATCAAATTTTATTAAATATGGCAAAACAATAACTTCTAATGTAAATGCTGTTAAAAGTTGTTAAAATGAGTACATGTAACTCAATCTGATCAACTTCTGTCACCTTACTGTCCTGATTTTAAACCATCACCTTAGAAATGAGTTAGTTTTTCACAAGCTAGGCCCTTAAGTGAGAACAGTTCTGTACTTTTTATGAACCTCTCACGCTACAATTACCCTACCTTTATTAAGTATTTATGAAAGAACAAACTTCACAAAGTACTATTCAAAGGCATCTAAAAGTAGAGGGGAAAAGCGGTATCCTCACTTTTGCTTCGCTGGTCCGTTGCAAGACGTTGTTGACAAGACTCAAGACATCTGCGCCTCAGTTCCAATTCTTCTAAGTCAACTTCTTCATCCGCTAACTGTCAATGCATTAACAAGTAAATGACGTCATTAGAATCACAAACACTTTTATTGCACCACTTGCATCGACATATTTACAGCTGCAAATGTGTACACAGAAAGAGGTATATCAATATCTTATAATTTTAAACAACACATGTACTTAAAGTCTTTTGCAATAACAATGAACAATTTTGTTTGACAGTAAGGAAAGAAACAACTGTAAACTTATTACAGTATGACTCATTACAGCATATACTCAATGCAAAACGCAGGTGGGTTAAGAATTCTAGTGCGAATATCAATCTATGCACATGTTCATAGCTTTTGTTATAGATCAGACCCTGCTATAGCTCTGAAATCCCAATGAAATACACTTTACCGATGCTTTATTTCATCCCTTACTTCATGACACTCCAGTAGCATAATATGGTCTTCAGACTGTCCTAGGGATTTTATGATTTTTCTCACAATGTAAGTCTACAGACTTGACAGATCTTCCCTACAGGTTGCTTAACCAAGAGCAACATTTTAATTCCTTAAGCCATACAAGGGACTGAAACACCAACAGTGCAGTGAAAGACTTCTGTTATGAACTGCATAAAGATAACCAAATGTAAACACATGTGTCAAAAGGTGCCATTTAGGCTCTGATGAAACAACATACCTTTACTGTCAACCCATCATTGAAATCACGGGAAATGTCTAAAATTTAAAATATAAAAATGTTATTACTAAGCATGAATCTTCTAAATCCTAGGCAGATAAATGTTACACAAACGGTGCCTATCAAGTTGTCCAAAACTAAGTAAAATCCATGACAGACTAACTGCATATTAAGGTGCTATACAGCTCTGAATGCAAGACACTTTGGAAGCAAACACCTATAAACCATTACAACTTTACATTCGTCTAAATGACATAAGGAGCTTGTCAAAAAGTGGTCACATCAAAATCGAGCATCAAAGATCAGCAGAAATGCAAGACAATGAGACTGGTCAGAATCAAAATGGTGATTATGTACTGCTGTGTTTGAACTGCAACCAAAGACTTCTCACAGTAATAAACTAAAATGCGCATTTCTGTTACACAACGATAATAAAAACTTTCAACCAAAGCATCATTATAAATTCTTCTTAACCTGTTGGCAAAACTTTTGATTGACAGTTTGATTCTTCGACATCCAGGTGGTTTTCTTTATTCTTCTCCTTCTCCTCCACCAGCCTTCCTTCCTCCTGATTGATCACTTCCAGCTTCTTCTGTACCCGCTTATACTCAAGCAGCATGTCCACATAATCAATCTCATCCAGATCACTCGATGGAGAATTTGCAAATGATTCATACAAAGCTAACGATATAATATTAAGGAAATTATCACAATTAATTTCAACATTGCAACAACCGATTGTCAAATGAACTTAATAAAAGTTACTTTGGAATTGCATAGCTCTCTATACCATCCAGAGATTAGCTGTGCAAATGTCTTGGAGCTACCGTCTTCTATTTTCATCTTTCAGTCTAATTCAGTTGTAGTCACAAAACCTTGCAAGGATGAATAATTGCTAACGAATGCTAACCATTAAGGCCAATTCTGAAATTATCATGGTGAATTTTGTTTGAATATCAGTAGTGGAAGTGGCATGCCAGCAAGCACTGGTCAGTGGTCAGACAAATAAACTCAGTGGAAGAAACCAGGAAAACTTGCACAGTGGAAGACTATACCACAGGAAGTTTTTTTCCTTAAACATCACGTGCCCATCTAACAAGTGAGGCAACAAGCCACAGCTGAACGCTTGTGCTCTGGGTGGGGAAAGCAAGCCATACACTGACTTGCAACCTGAGACAAGGAACATCAGAAACCTTGGAAACTTCTTCATCTAAGACACACTTGGCACCAGTCAGCTGCTTATCTGGCCATCTGCTCCTAGATGAGCCTCATTGGAGAAGCAGATCAAACTGGCTGCCTGACTGACAGGCACCACTGGCATTTGTTTGCAAAATATGACCCCATCTCCACCCAGATGTTTGCTCTAGGTTTGATATATGAAACAATCCACTGATAACCTGTTTCAACTACAATATGCCAATCATACAGTAGGATCGCTTCTTCTGCTTCACTACAAAGTACTCAGCATTCTTGTCTCAAGCCAATCAGGTTAAGTAGATTTCGTTTATTAAAATACTAAGTTGACATACCGCAACTTGTTTACATGGGATAATGAAGGTAATGAAATTAAAAACTATAAGTCTATGCCTTTAGTCAGATTGAGAGTTAAATCTTAACATCCCGAATGGTCCAAACAGACCCCTAGAGATGAAATTGTGGTCATCTTTTTTGGGCAGTTCATATTAATGAGGCCTAGGGCGCAGAGCATATGGCCTAGTACGGTTGGAGGAAAGAGGCCTCTAAGCACATGTTGTGAGCAGGCCCTTAGCCAGCCACCCGTCCACCCGTCCTTTGGACGGGTGGAAATGATTTTGGACGAGCACAAATTGTGTTAAATGATGTCCCTCTATTGGGCAGTTTATAATCCAGATGGCAGTCACAGTTCAATAAACCTAGGCCTACTGCTCCAATTACTCTGGGCAGCAGTTAATTACATTGGAAACTGCAGAAGGGTCAAGTCTTTGATGTAATTGGAAACTTGTACAATAGGCCGTTCACCATTCACTTGGGTTGTTAAGGCCCTTCCTTTTCACAGCCTGTCACAGTTGTCAATCAATTAAATGCAGACCCTTAGCCAGCCACCCCTCAAAAGGATGGGTGGAAAGTATTTTGGAGGGTTCCTAAATGTGATCAAAACTTATCTATAGGTCATTCAGTGCAGGGTACAAGCATTGCCGTCAGACTGGAAGGGTCGCGCTTTTGGACGGGTAACTTTTTATTTCTGGCTAAGGGCCTGGTTGTGAGTTCCGGTTGACCGCTTGGAGGAGTCTGACATCTGCATCTTCCATCATTTGGTCTAAATCCTGGTGTTCAGGAGGGAGGTAGTTGATATCACTTTTCTCTGTGCAGCCTTTGGTACACACAACTACTCATGCACATCACGTTTTCTTGCGTACTGCACCATTTTGTGGAACAATCTCTAACTAAAAATCTTAGATTTACCATTAGACAGTTCAAAAAACATTTTCACCTTGTCTTATTTATATCATGCAACCAGGTTTATAAAAAGCATGTAAATTCAGATAATTCCCTGCTTAAAGGATACCACTTTGTGATTTTTGCAATCCTGTTCTTCGACATGGCTTCTTCGCCTTCAATTTCCCTACAGGTGGATTCTTCGACCTTTGAACCGATAGTGCAGTCAGTGGTGAAGGGGCAGAATTCAATTGTGGAGATCGAGGCAGAGGAATATTTGAAACCACAATACTATTAGGTGCCGACAATGGCAGAACAGCAGTTGACCCTGATGAGTATTTTCCTCCAAGTGATGTGTCAATAGACATCAGTTGCCGTATCGGCGCTTGTGGCGGATTGTTTTTAAGCTTTTCTCGAGCATGTACTATACTCTCGCTCATGCCATATCCTCGTTTGCCAGGTCTTCCACGTCGGCCTCCATCCAGCGTTAAAGATTTATTGGTTGGCTTGATCCGACTAAGTACTCGAGGTCGATCCAGTACACACGAGTCATTGAACTGTCTTGAGTTCGGATTTCCCGATCTATGGGGAGCGGTCTTCGTTGAAAATTTACCCCACTTAGACACAACACTCACAAGCTGGACGTCGTCGTCTTCTGACAGTTCGCCTTCTTCTTTATTGGCATCTACGCCGTTCATCTTCTTAAACGATTACACGGAACAATAAAGCATAAGCTACGAACAGACAAAAACAAAATCTCTGTTTAATTAATTAAGAAACTTCTGGTTTCAATTAATTATTTTCGGAAATAGTCATCGAATTGTAAAGCAACGTAATACTTCTCCGCGGATCATCTTCTTTCCTGATCTCTCGATTTCGTAAGTAAGTACAAGCGAGTCAAAAGAATTAAAATATTTCGTCGGCAATAATCAATGCCCCACGCGAACTACAACGCCGAGGATTAAGTTTATAGGAAAAGTATGAGTCCAGCACTCCAGCCGACCACGACCAGCTAATTCGCATAATTATTGCGCTGACATCAGATTTTGATCTGATACCGAAACTGACCAAAAAACCAGCTCATACTTTCCGAAGCTGCAACCTCGGCTTTAACGGATTTGCAACGTATTGTAATGTAATATAAATCTCCGTAATTTTCAGCACTACGTCAAATCTAAATAAGGGTGACCAGCTTAACAATGACGCTAAATCAGACCTTGTACAAGGTCGAGGGCATACGGTTGTCCACAAGAGCTACAGGCTATACAGTTTTGGTGCCAAATGATCATAATCGTAAACTCCAAACTTCTAAAGCGCCTTATTCACGAGCACTGCGTCGAATAAGAGCGGTTGCACAGAGGTAGTCTTAAGAAGGTCCGAATCTGGTCGCCAGAGGGTCAGAGCAACAGTTGTTAAGGTGGGCGTCGCTTAGGTTGAGAATTGGAAAGTGGAACACTGGAGGATCAGATCGAAGAGTCTGGGTATGAAATCTTGAAGTGGTGAGACTTCATTTTTGAGTGGAAAGCCCAAGGGGTGACGAGAGGAGCATGAGTCAGATGATGGTGGGTGTTTGGGTGATGGTGGCCGGGGAACGGAAAATGTGAAATTCAGGAGGAATTAAGATCGTACCAGAGACGTGGTGCAGTGATGGATGTGGCTCTGTTGGAGAACTGGAGATGAGTAGGCCTAGTGACCAGGGGTTGGGAAAGACTGAGACAGCTAGAAGGATCATCGGGTAGAGTGGGTTGGCTGGATGGTGAATAGTTCATGAAGATATTTGGGCAGGAGTAGGCTATTGTAGGGAGTTATAGGTGAGTGATACGACTTTGAAGTGGATTTTCTCTTGGATTTGTAGCCAATGCAGTGATTCGAGGATGGAAGGGTTATGATGATGCTTGGGCATACAGGTGACAGCTCAGATTAGTGAGTTTTGGACAAGTTGTAGACGCTTGAGTGGAGTGGATTGTAGGGTAGTTGTGTGGATTGAAGGTTGAAGACAGTAAGAATAATTATGGCAGTCAGGCTAATTCGTGTCTGGTAGGCTTCTGACCTGAGACACCGTGAACTTAAGCTGGACGGGAATGATTTTGGCAGTGAATCTATTTTGTTATTGGGTTGTTACTGCGCTCTATATTTTCAAATCACACAACTTTCTCTGACTGGAGGAAAACTTTGGCTGATGTTCTTGGTGGACGGCTTTGTCAGTTGATGTCAGACTGTGGCACTTCAACGTCCGTACATGGAGAGAAAGGAAAGAAGGAATTTGGAAATCTGAAGTTTGCCAGTTTGCATGCAGTAAGTAGTTTTAGCTGCTACAACTGATAATTATAAATTCTCACATCTTCTGTTCTGTACCTTCCTCTTGGAACACTCTTCCACTGCATACAGGGATATGTAGGCTACTGTTGCATTTGACTCTGTTGAGGAAATAATTTTCAAACTGCCTTAAAACACACTTGAGATAGTCATGTGAGCAGCGCTAATGTAAGATACTTTACTCATGCTACATGTATAATACATTGTCTTCATAAATACATAGACACACAGAAACCAGTACATACACACATACTGGTACTTAAGATATTTGCTCAAGACTGATTTTTGATCCAGACCTGCTGTCAGTAGCCAAATTCAGTTAAATGTTTATAAATCTAATAATATACACGACTAGTCTATGGACTACATAGACTAGGAATGACATCCAAATGACATAAGCATATAACTTCTGTATTTAGATCTATGCATTGGGTTCCTGATCAGCAAAGAATTTGTTTCAAAAGGGACTCATAGTTTATAAAATGTTATACTCTGGCCAGCCACAATTCAATATCAGTCCTCAGTATATCAGAACATTTAATAGCAGTCCACAATCCTCCGATCTGTTATCATTCAACCAGGTCATGATGAGGTCATCTGATTGTCTTTATAGGGTCGAGCCTTTCAGTTGCTGGACCTAAATTTTAGAACTTTCTTCCTGCCTGTTTGTTGTACTTTGTCTCATGTCATTTCTGCCTCGGCTTAAAACTCGCCTTTTCAGTTGGCTCATCTCTGTTTATGCAGACTGGCTTTCTGGGTAGACCTGACAGCAGTTTGACTCTGGTGTACCATTGGTTGATGCTTTGTGCAATAGACACAGGGGCTACGGAGGCTGCCGATTACAAATCTGGGCATCAAAGGCCCTCCATTCTTGCAAACCTTGTTTCATTCACGAGGACAATATGTCTTGTCAGGTGACAAGCCGCAGCCTGCGCTTGTCTGCTCTTGCCTTGATTATGCCAACTTGACTTTTCTAGGTATCTCAGATCTCGAAATCAACAGACCTCAATGCATCCAAAATTCTCTGGCTCACATTGTGCTGCATTCACTTCCTCAAATAACTCTTTAAGCCTACTGTGTCAGCTGCATGGCTTCCTGTACTATTCAGGATAAGATCTGAACTGGCTTGTCTGACCTCTAAAATCCTTAGCAAACACAGTCTTACCTACATTCTACAATTAGTCTCCTTATATCCCTCTCTGCATCTTGCGATCTTCGGGTACGAGTTTTTACACAAATGTCATTGGCTGTAGTGCATTCCATAATTATACGATACAATACAACTGTGTTTGATATAGCCCTCCTTCCAAAGTTCAGAAGTGCACATGACCATATGACATAGCATTGATGACACTGAGCAAGTGTGAGTGGACTTGTTCAAGGTCTCTACACACCTGCATCAGGTAAGTCTCGAACCCACACACTTCATGTTACAGACCAACCACTCTAAACAATCTGCCACCGTTATAATTACAATAATTTATTGTTGTTTCTACAGTTATTAAAGCAATGTTACTATCAGTATGATTGTCCTAGAGTATAATACATTCAACGTTGATGCAACATTAACCCAGCAATTAGAAGTGATATCTAGGGTGTAATCAAGCATTATTTTGAAAAGATAACAGCTTAGTTTTGGTAGACCATGAACTGAATCCTTGTGCATTTGACACTAGCACGATCTAAGTTACTACTTAACATAACGTAACAGTATGTGGTCACTGAATTGGAGCAATGCAGCTCTTTCTTCCACTGTTAATTGCTGGCAGTTCCTGTGCTCTGACGGTTGTCAAAAGTGGTGCACTTCCCATCCGTTGTCCTGAAGCTCCGGCATACAGACATTCTAGAGAAAACAATGGTAAAAATAACTGGTGGTTAATGGTTACCGGTATTCATATTTAGTTTTATTTACTGTAGTACAAAGTGGCTGGATTTGTAGCATTTCCTCTAGGGTGGTCAACATTTAGGGTGCAAAGGTACAAGAAAATTCAAATGTGCCTGGCACTTGTGGGTGAGGAAGCAAAAAGTTCCCATAATTTTCACTTATCTAGTATAATAAGTCTATCCCAAAACCCGTCTTTGATTGAATTAACCAGTAGCCATCACCACAACAAGGCATGTGAATGACAGAGCACCATAACCTTTCCAGATACTTTTGAGTCACAGAGCTTGACAATAGCTAAAGATAATTTCAATTGTACATGTGTACTTGAACAGATACAACATATTGCATCTTTTAAAGACTTTTCAGTAGCACTTTGAACATGGCTCACTGAGATATCTAATAGGTATGCTTTAAAAGAGGTGCTTAAAAGAAGTTTTTTGGAGCTTCTAAAAAGAGACTACATAAGTGTTCATATACATACATGGACACAATCACACAAAGCCTACCGGTAGCCTACATACAAGATAAGAAGAGAATGTAGCCTGAGCTGAGTTATGTGAAATGTAAGTTCAGAGGAAGTAATTGTTGCAAAAGGATGGACCAATGCAAGAGAGCATGTGGTTTTTGCACATTAAATACAACTTTATTTGACACTGCTCTCTTTCCAGGGATTAAAAGTGAACATACGACCATACAACACAGCATAGATGGAGCTGAGCACAATGCTTGACGCACTTGCTCAAAGTCCCTACACAGCATCCACCTTGGCGAAGGCTTGAACCCATACTCTGAATTACAAGCTGTGTGCTGGAACCAATCATCTACTGAGCCCCACTGATGTAAGGAAACAACGGATCAGAAGAATTTCTACAGTGATCGACACCCTAATTAGCTTGAACAAATGTGAACAGCTCTAGGTTGAAGGCCTGGCTGAGCCAAACAACAAGGCATGCTCTAGGGGAAGGACAATAGCTATAGCAATAGCAACCTGTATTCTTTCCTTGACAGGAAGCCAGTGTAAGTGTATCTCTAATATAATTTGATGAGCAATTTTTGGTAAATTGGCAAACTAGATGTTTGGTAAATGTGGTAAACTAGTCTGGCAGTGCAGTTGAGAGTAGACTGGAGTTGAGAGATTCTGAACTTCAGCAGGCCTCATGGCACTGCGATGCAATTTCTGGACACAGCAAACAACTTAAAGGCCTACAATATCATGAGCGGGCCACATTTGTTGTTGTTACCAGACATAACTTAAGGCATATGGAAGTGAGTATGGATATACATGGTTTTACCATCAATCGGCAAATGTCTGCATCTGTTCCGGGTCGGTAGATATGAAGGCACAGAGGGGCGAACAGGAGGAAATGGAACATATTTGGTAGCCTTTTGATCACAGTGCTTATTCTGCAGTGATGACATGTTGACATAGCTCAGTAGATCAATCACAGGTGCTTCCTCTTCACCTGCAAAACATGAAGTCTCACTACATCATTACTAACTCTAAACCTGTCAATCATGACAAGAAAATGTGTTTGCTTTGGTTCTACATGTGAGCTGGAAACTTTTATGTTTTATTCAAGCACCATTCAACTGCAGATAAAACAAGGTATAAAGACAAAAATGAAAATGCTAAAGAATCTTGTGCACTTGTTGATTGTGCACTTATCTTTCCTTTCGACTTTCTTATAAACACAAAGAAGCATATGCATATAATTTTTATAAAGCATGCCATTGTAGCAACTCAGCCATGCAAAACATAGCAGACATTATTATCAATTTTCATTGCTACACCAAAGGCAGACTGTCAAGGCATAAATTATTACTACTCTTCATCAGAGATTTATATCATGCTAATATATAATGAATTCAACTCAAAAGCACCTACAGCTGGATAAATATAAATTTAAAATTGATCACGAAATGACACAAGAGAAAGATTTCTGAAAGCTGGTGGCAGGCATCTACAGAACCAGTATGTAGTTCCATACATACACTTATGCTTTATGAATGCTCAATTATATTACAACAATTACATTACAAGCTATTTAGACTTTTCTGATAAATAAGTAATGGATTTTTACAGACATGAACAGGAGCTGAAAAACTTGATTCATATCATACCGAACGGTGGAGGTGAAGCAAGGCACTGTTGTCTGTCTGTTGCTTCTTTGACAACAGTTGTCCAAGATAGTGCCTGCAATCAAAGAAATTCTTGCATATTGCTAATTGTTAGATTGCTGCTGCCATTGTTTCCGCCTTCACCTATGTTGAAAGATTCTTCAACTTCAAGACCATACATTTCCTTCTAGTCTTGAAACCTGTCCCAAATGTCAGTTGTATGGCACGTTGTCTGTTTGCCTGGGCAGTGAACCCCTCAAAAGGCCAGAATTTATTCAATGCCACTGAACAATAGAGTCCTTTACTCACAACTATTTAGTACCATTAACTAATGACATTCGACAGCGGTACTCTTGACCTACAACTAACAGAAAATGAAGCAAGTAAACAAAACAGGTGAACAAAAATAATTTTAGTCGTTGCATAGGTCATTATACCTGTCCTCTGCTGTTGCACAGAATAGTAATGCATTTGGCATCAGTGCACCATCCATTCAGGGTCGTATAGACAAAGTCCGTTGGTGGTTGAGCAACCTTGTAGTCACTACCATTTGACCAGATGGTTACAGTCGCCAATGATGAAAGAGGAACTCGAGCAGGAAGGGCAAAGGTCGCCATTCGACGACCATTTAAGGTCTGTATCACCCAATGACCACCAAGATCGACCTCCTAAATACAAAAGAAGTATAATTCATTCACATAAACAACATAATAATAATTAATATATTAATAGATAAGCACCACAAATGTTTGAAGCTGTATAAAGAACAAAGACTTTATGAAATAACTTTCCAGGCTTGAACAATGAACATTTACTGAAACTGGCCGACTGATTCATTTCTTTAGAATTCATTGCTAACAGCAAAGCTTCAAGATTAACTTCAACTCATGTATCTTTTAATTTAAGAAATTAATACAAAATAGTTCAAAATTGGCTGCGGTGATGTAGAAGCTTCCTTCACAATTTAGTAAGTAGACCAAAGACCTGAATGAATTAGGAATACAGTTACAGACGAAAATGGCAGCATTTCAAAAGTAGCATGTCAAACTGTCAAATAACCTTAAAGGTACCCTAAAGTACTTTGCCAGTTACAAGACTTTAACAATAATGATGAACTGCATTTTTTCACTCTCAGCAATACACATACGACCACAGTCATAATCATAAAATCGTGCTCTATCAAAGGATTTTTATGCATTATATTGTTAATACAGAAGTTTGAGATCAAATCTGTTACAATTTAGAAAAGGTCACTGCAACACATTATCTTCATACCATTATGAAGTTTAAAGCAACAAAGTTCAGTCCCTCAATTAAAACAATTTCTTACACCTGTGCTAATATGGTATCTGATTAATAATGGAAAAGATCACAGCGATATAAGAAATTGTATCTCATGGTTAACTGTGCATTCAACAAGCCTGTGATAAACATGCAGGTCTTTCATGTACAGATCATAATGTTCACATGGCAATGATCATATTCCTCATGTGGCTTACATTTGGTGCATTGTTGGTTATCATGACATATTCTCCCGTTGAATGCAATGCAATGTGTTGATCATGGAAGACTGAACTAAGAACAAAATACCAGAACATTGTAGAGTTAATTGTTAACTGCAATTTTTCATTCATACAAAAGCCAGGGAAAGACAACTAGAACTCAATCATGATCAAAACTGACAGATAAATTTGAGAGCCTGGTCTTTATTAAGTGTAATAAGCACCTCCAGTGCCACACCTCTGTGATGAAAAGTGGCCACTGCTGTTAACTGGAACAAAAGTCTCCAGTAGAACAGAGTGGTGGCTCTCAATGTGTTGTACTTTGTACACTTTCTCTCTGCTTGCTACCAAGGTTCCAGTGTTTTATTATTATTTGTTATTATTATACTCTCTCACATCTCCACATACATTACTAATGATCTTCACTGGCTCCCTCTCTCGGCTAGAATCAAGTACAAGATCCTGCTCCTAGTTACTAAGTCCCAGCAGGGCCTGGCTCCTAGGTACCTTTGTGACTTAATGTGTAAGCCACTATCTGCACGTTCTTCTCGCCCTCTTCGTTCTGCTCACCGGCTTGATCTTTTCGTGCCTCGGTCGCGAACCTCATTAACCCAGCATCGGGCTTTCGCTGTAGTGGGTCCATCAATATGGAATGACCTTCCCCTGCAATTCGTAGCAGGATTCTGGAGGGAATTTCACTGGCATCTCTTCGCGGCTTAAAGACCTTTCTCTTTTCTCGGGCCTGTCACGCTGAGAGCGCTTCTGAATAGCTCTGCTGTGAGAAGCGCTTTACAAATGTTCAGATTAGATTAGATTAGATTAGATTATTACTATTGTTCATTGTTATTACCATGATATTCATAATGAAGGAACTTGGCATCTTTGGGATGAATCATAAGCAACACAAACAAAATATAAAAACATTTCAGGGTTTGAACTCAAACTACTGTGGTTACTAAAATCTAAGAGCCTACAGGAAGACAAAGTCATACTGCATTTTGGGTAGCAATTTGATTAAATTCATTAGCATACCTGGTTCCAACACATGTGGAGGGAACGCCGGTATTTAATGCTCTGCATTTTCCGCCTCCGTCACATCCAGAGGTCGTGCTGTGGCTGCAACAGTTTGTGATGGGATAGTTCGGAATATGCGACTGGATCAACTGTTCAAGATAGTCTGGACTCTGACCAAGAGAGTTTGGGAAATGGAGCTTTCTCTGAACTACGGAGAGAAAAAAAAGAAATACCAGTACATGCCAAGTACAATATAGACCACACGAAAACTCATTTTATTTTATTACATTTATAATACAGCAACACTAAGAGCAATGTCATACATTGATCTGCTTGGTGGTGTGTATGCATGACAGTGGGCATAGATACGACTCCTGGTATGTCTCTGTTGAGGTAAGAAAGAAACGTAAGGAAATAATTAAGTCATCTTAACTAATACAAGACACATATACATGCTCTACACACCCACAACGAATGCATCTCATTTATGGTAATGTGAAAAAGTTCTAGCAGCTCAAAGTAGATAATATGTTGGAATAGAGTTGAAAAAGTGGTGGTGGAATGACAGCAGACAGGTTGACAGATACAAAGACAGGCAGGCAGGCAGGCAGGCAGGCAGGCAGGCAGGCAGGCAGGCAGGCAGGCAGGCAGGCAGGCAGGCAGGCAGGCAGGCAGGCAGGCAGGCAGGCAGGCAGGCAGGCAGGCAGGCAGGCAGGCAGGCAGACAGGCAGGCAGGCAGGCAGGCAGGCAGGCAGGCAGGCAGGCAGGCAGGCAGGCAGATCACAAGTTGATTCTCAAGATCTGATTGATTGATTGATTGATCTAGCTGTTTTGAATTGGCAAAGCAGATCTCCTTATAAAAACGGTTTTTATCAGTAGTCTCTCATTAATACTAAGAAATCATCATGCGAACCTTTCTCGTCAACTGCTTCAAATATATTCTTGTTGGTTGTTACAGCGTTGTCATCATCTTTGCTGGAAGTGGGCTTTGGATCTTGTTCTAAGTCTTCTATTTCTCGACTGCAGCTCAGCTGCTGGACCAATTCCACTATGCAGCCAAAGCGTTTTCTCTGTTCCTCTGCTCTTCGCTCTGCCTTCTCCAGCCGTGCTTTTGCCTTTTCTGTCGTTCCATCAAGCTTCGTCACCTTTACAACATAAGGCAATGGATTTTCACTGATTTCTCACTAATCGAGGGAAAGCATAATTTAATATGCCTCCTATTAAATTAAACAGTAATTAAAACAATTTTAATAGCAAAAGGTTACTTTTGTTGCAGTCCAGGAGCAAATGAATTCGTAATTTTGTGGTACAGTCCAGCCCAGCTTACTAAACGCTACTCTAGATCATAGAACGAGTATGCGCATATTACGAATATTAAGATTTTTAAAAATTGACGAATATTGACGAATATTAAAACTGACCAACGAATATTAAAAATATTAAATTTTTTAGTTCTTTTAATTATTAATTCTTCAAAATCCGGGATTAATTGTAAAAAAATCAGTGCCAAAAAATATGGATAAGAACAGTTAGGCCTACATATTACAGTTACTCAGCCAAGTACAGACCTATGGTGGGTAAAATCATACTTGACATTATATTGAGTGGTGCAGCAAGATATTTGGCGCAAATTCCCACCAATTTGAACTGAGATATGCCAACGACTCTATGACTAAGTTCATTCCCTATCCGTCAGACGAGCCAAGTCAATTAAGGGCTAAACGCATCATTGACATGCTGGCGTAAACAACATATCTTCAAATGATATAGAATTACTGGTGCAGGGATTTCAGATTAAAGGAGAGAGAGAGAGAGAGAGAGAGAGAGAGAGAGAGAGAGAGAGAGAGAGAGAGAGAGAGACAGAGAGAGAGAGAGAGAGAGAGAGAGAGAGAGAGAGAGAGAGAGAGAGAGAGAGAGAGAGACAGAGAGAGAGAGAGAGAGAGAGAGAGAGAGAGAGAGACAGAGAGAGAGAGAGAGAGAGAGAGAGAGAGAGAGAGAGAGAGAGAGAGAGAGAGAGAGAGAGAGAGAGAGAGAGAGAGAGAGAGAGAGAGAGAGAGAGAGAGAGAGAGAGAGAGAGAGAGAGAGAGAGAGAGAGAGAGAGAAAGAGAAATAGAAAAAGTCTGTCTGTCTGACAGACAGACAGACTCAATAGTAGGGCAAGATTTGGGTAGGAACTGGGAAGCCTAAGCCTACCACATAACAGACCACAGCTCCATGCAAGTATAGCGCCGCAAAACCACCGCACGTGTTCTTCATTGGACGTCATCAACGAATATTTACGAATATTAAAAATGCCCTAATATTCACAAATATTTACGAATATTAAAGCCTGAAGTCACGAATTCTCGTTCTATGCTCTAGATGATGCCCATGAGTGAAATTCTCATGTCATACCTGTTCTTCCAGCGAATGGTTAAGTTTTCTTAGTTTGTCCAACTGCTTTTGCAAGTCCTGAGTATTTCCTCCATCCAACTCTTGAACTCTGTGAAATCCACGCCCAAACTGCTCATCTTCCTTTGATAATGCCTCGGCATCATTGTCACCCAAGTTGTACGAAGATCTGCTCGTGCCACAGATTGTTGGCTGCGGAGACAGGTCACCTTGTGTCTCATTTACTGCATCAAACCAACAACAGGCAAACATAATTTTACATCTATTTAAGTCGAGAGCCACTGATGTAGCAACATTTCAAAATTTGGGGGACTTCACGGAGGGACAGAAAGGGAGTCATTGCACAATACATCATCTTCAAACTAGCTAAAACTTGCTTAGGTCAGTTATAGATCACCACATGTGCAGTCCTCTTGACAGATACTGGAGAGATACTTCAAAGGCACCATGTAAAGCATATTATTATTTCGCAGTCATTAAGCGCCATTTTCTAATGACCAAGCGTTAATCCATCCTGCACGGCCTGTTCCCAACAGTTGCCAAGAGAATCATGCTACAATGTCCGGTCCAGATGGCACTCGTTTGAGCTACCAGTCAAAGACAATAAGAACTTCATACCTAGAGTCCTCTATGCCAATGTTTAATGACAAAGTCCACCTTTCATTTAATCTTTTTGGTTGGCCACATAATGATTAGCTAATACAAAAACTCCAAATTATTCAAAGTTTTACTTTCATTGCAAATTATAACACCACACAAAGTTCTTACTGATATACATAAGATATTCAATAAATCCAAGCACAAAATAGCAAAGCGAATTTGGAACTGATAACCTTATTTTGTGCAAACACTAACCCACTGGCCTCACATCTCTGGTACACTGTATTAAAGCGTCTGATACAAGTAAACACTAGAACAATAAAGCAACTCAAAAATTCTGTTTTCAAGGCCATAAATCACAACTTTGAGGCCAAGGCCAGATTTCGCAAAGCCAAAGTCATGACATATATCATATGCTCTCAAGGATGAACATCATTGTTGCATAGCACCATGATTGATGCTGTGCTCATTATTTATTGGTGCTAAATAAATATAATTAGCACAATAACATATTTTTTAAATATACCCGTAGACATGTACTCTATAATTATACAAATGCATTAATTTCACATACATGGCCACCGTTGTAGTCCAACTGGCATAGTTGTCTTCACATACGCTTCTATTGTAAACTGATTGCAAAATGGTATCTTCAACACTAGATGCTCACTTCATGTAGTTGTTTCAAAATGTATGCATTACAGCCTAATAGAAGTTTAGTAGGCTTACGTACGTTGTAGGCCTATGCAAGCCTACAAATTATTTACGCTTAACTCTATCTATTGTTTAAAGGCCACACCCGTTGACAAACATATTATTCGTCTCCAGGGCAACTATTATAATGATCTACGCACTAATTTTACAATTTTACAATGCAAATTAGTATTCGTTTACCAAATGAACCACTGTCAACCACACTATTCGAGCGCTCGCGTGAAATTCGATGTCTGTTGTTGGTTTCAAAGCACGGCTCAAGATCAAATGGGTCGGACAAGACTAGTTATGACTTCGAACACATAATTCATAAAACACCTACTAACTGAAAGTAATATTCACAGTCTAACTGCATCGTCAAAATTAAAATTCTCTCATGCAGATCTCATAAAAGCTATCCGCAAATCTGCATAAGGTAAACAAAGTAAACAATACAAACCTGACTGCCCCTCAGAGCTTCCTAGCTTCTAGACTCTGATGACAACTAACCTTATAATGGCATTTAGTGAATTTACACAGTCCTTAACTTTCGCATAATGTACTACTTTTAATTGCAAACCGCTACGTGGAAGCAAGATGTTTAGGCCATACACCTTGCATGCACTTTTTAAAACTATAATTTTTATTACTAGCTCATACTCCAACATATATGCTATAATTAAATTTTATTGCGTTTGAATAAATGCTTAACTTACATACTTCTTTTTGAGATCAGATCTCTATCTAGTGATCATTGATCCATGCTTGAGATTAAACCATAGATAGAAATAAACTTTATTTAACAACATCTATTTTTAGACGGCGGCCTAGGCAGTGCGCATGCGTCATAAAGATGGCCGCCCATCGTCGGTCTTCGATGATGGAGAAGGCGGAGGCGACGGAAAAGATCATACAACCGGGTTCAAACGCGGCCGAATCTGATGGTTCGCCACAGGACCCGATCGCTCAGCAGCACGAGCTGCTCGTCAGTGAAATAGAGTCCACAGACGGACATCTAGGAACAGCACTGAGGCGAGATTGCTATTACGAGGCACTTTTATAGGCTAAAGCGCACCGCCTGTATGTTTATATAGCGCCGGCGCATCACAGCAGGATTGTTGTATAGAATCTAGATTGTCATCTCCCTGTGGTTATTCAAACTGCGTGATGTCGTTTTATTTCCTGTGCTTGAACTCATCCAATACCGTATCCATACTTATAGTTCTGTGTGCTCAGCTTAAGGATATTCATATCACTCGAGCTGGATTGAAACTTTATTTACATCGTTAACGCTAAATGTTTTGTCCGCCTTTAGGGTGTAATTTTCGACCAAAACTCCAGCTCCAGTTATATCACCCATCTTTCCTGGTCTTGCTGCATGTGCATCCGTTTCCTACACGGCATCCGCCCTACGTTTGGCTTCAAAATCACTTGTAATAATAATAATAATATAATTTTGTATTTGATAGTACCCTCCTTCCAAAGTTCAGTAGTGCACACATGACCAATGGCACTGAGCAACTGTGAATGAAAATTTGCTCATGGTCCCTACACAGTGACCACCTCAAGGGAGGCTTCAACCCAGGCTGAATGCTTTAACCAATCCACTGCCACGCATCTATCATCACCATATCCATTGTCCATGCTAAATTAGACAAATATGATAACAAAATTTCAATAGACTCACCGTGGAATAAACCGCCTTCAAGATATCCTAAATGTATGTGTCTGGCTATTTGTAAAATACCTTTAAGAGCCTCAGAAGGGTGCTAAAAAAATCTGAAAAGGTTCATCGTAACATGGCTTGCAAATGTTTCTTGAGCTTGTGCTCTTGCTTGTGATGCCCCTGAAACCCCCATGTACCATCTCATTACTCGTGTTCCCAAATTACTTCACCAGTTGAAAACACCCAAATGAATAGAGTAAAAAGTTGTATCACTTATATACAGAACTGCAATGCTGCTAACTCTTCTTTTCATTGACATTTATAAAATCCAACAACTTCACTCTGATTCCTCCTCTACCCTAATGATTCACCAGATCCTTGAAATTTGAAATCGGTTCATAGCCCAAAAGCCTTTGCTCCATCTCTCTGGAATAAACTCCTCCAGACAATATTTTGGCCCATGTATAAAACTTGCCAAAACTGCACCTCTTGCAATTTGGAATGTGCATAAACCTTTTATTTAAAACCAGATCACTCCTCTTCTAAAAATTTTGTCCTGTTTCCTCAGGACTATTACCTCTGTTGTTGCTCCAATTCTAAACACCATCCATATAAGTCATCTGACTGTTGGAGTTATTTGCTCCTGAACCATGTCATCAGATGATAGTTGGCCAATAACACACGTGTTTCAGTTGCTTGACGAATACATTGCAAACTTTAGAGGACCAAGAGCAAGTTCCTGAGTTACTAAGCGCATGATGGTCAATATGCGTGTTACTGTTTGTGTACATTTATTTTGAATACAAGATGTAAACTGAATTTCAAGTTCAATTGGTCAATCAACATGTTGAAAAGTAATGGAAGTGACATATATAGCGCATTGGATAACACACTGGCAAAGAGAGCGAGAGGTACCGAGATCGAGGCCCGTAGGCGGACATGCTCTGTAAGCTGCTATTAGCGCCGTGTATTGCAGGCTGTCTGTTCTGTTAGTAGTTAAGATTTGTCTTCTGTCATTTGTGTTTTTGTGAATTGTTTAATTGTCATAACATGTAAATGTACAGCGCAGTGCGTTTGTCAGGCGCTCCATTAAAGAAAAGATATTATTATTATTATTTGTCGAAAAATTATATATGGCGTGTAAGGTTTAAAGATATTTATTGATGCTGATGAATCATTAGATGATTGAACTTTCTCTGGCTTTTCATTGTCACAGGTCAATCTATGATGGTCCAGAACCAGAGAAGTTTCTTGATCGTTTGGATGCGCGGATCAAAGCGCATGACAAAGAGATCGAAGCGATGTGTAACCATCACTACCAAGGTTTCATTGAGTCAGTTCACAGCCTCCTTCAAGTTAGGAGTGATGTAGAAAAACTGAAGGTAAGGATCAACAATATTAGAGTTGGACATTTGTATAAACGTATGTATGTATGTATGTATGTATATTCGTGTATTTGAGCTTACTTGCTGTCATTACTCAACAAGTAACATACTTTTGTTTGTTGTGATGTCTAGAATGGTCAATAAACGAAGATATACATATAGTGGTTAATTACGTTGCTGGAATAAGAATAGAAAGAAATTTTAGTGATAACAAAGGAAGTTAGACACAGTTTATCAGATTTATTTTAACCCCTCTGCTGCATTGAAAGGCTGATGTGTTGACAAGCAGCTACCCTCATGGTGTACCTGACATATATAACATCTTATTGAATTTACATGTTTATCACAATGACATCACATGCCTCAGCTCCTGTGTGTATGGCTTGACAGGACAATGCCTTGCAGAATAACAGTCTTGAGATAGATGGGCAACTGTGATAATAACGTCCTGTTCCACTAGTTGTATGCTATCCTAATGACATCATGTTTTGCTGCAGAATGAAATCCAGACGACCAATAAAGATCTGAAGAAGTCAGGTCAAGCCGTCCTCACAAAGGGAGAGGAGCTCGTCAAGCATAGGAAGATACAGAAGAACATTGAAGCTGCAATAGAAACACTCTCACTCTGCCTTCCAGGTAAAATGGGGTTTGGCAACATGCACTCTGTCATTGTTTTGTTTGCAGTATTTGAGCTGTTAAAGTTTGAGCTTAATGGATTAGGTAAAATATTGTGAGTAATTTAGCATACATGTACCATTTTGCATTTTAACCAGACAGAGTGAGTAATGGGCATGCTGCTAAAGTATATGCTTTGAGGGGTAGAAAAAAGGGGCTATATAAATATTCAGATGCTTGCATACTTGCACACATATAACATAAGAATGACAGCTCTCGTGTAGTATCATACTATAGTTTAAAGCACTTCTGGGAGGTTTTTAAGGAGCTTCAAATGAACTGGTTTTTACTAAGCACTGCTTTACATTTAGTTCATTACTGAATGTTACTAAAGCTTTTGTTTTCTGATAAAGCTTGGCTATATGTTGCGAAAGAGAGCTTATTGTAATGTCTGTTTCTTTAAACTTTTCAGTCTTGGAAATCTATGGAAAACTCAGAGAACAGATGGCAGCTAAACGGTCTGTTAATAAATTGCAGTTTTCTGTCTTACAACTTTTAATTTTTTATTTCATGAATTCATTACCTAGCAGCTCATGCATTTGCTCTTTGTTTTTGCACTACTGAAGGTCTTGATAAATCATAAGCCTTCAGACTTCCTGTTTTAGAAGAAGCACAATAGCCTAGCTTTCATATTTTCAGTCTTATTTCTTAAAATTTTATCAAAAGCAACAATTTTTATTAGAAGATTTATAGTGTTTATTGTTACGACATGTAAAGTAAAATTTTGTTTTACTGTATGATTTCATTGAAATTTTAATGTGGCTTTGCTGAAAAACGAGACATTTTGCCAGGTAAGTTGGAATGAAAAGAACCATACCAAATCGGTTTTGTCTTGTTCACAAAATATACTTGTATAACGGACTTCTAGAACAGAAGGATCAGATTTCTTACTTTCTTTTCTTTGTTTTTTTGTCAGGTACTATCCTGCCTTAAAGACGCTTGAACAGTTGGAACACACTTACCTACCACGGGTGAGCAAGTATCGCTTTTCACAGGTCATGTGTGAAACAATTCCCAAACTAAGAGACAGCATAAAAGAGGCATCAATGTCGGATCTTAAAGACTTCCTCGAAAGCATCCGGAAGCACTCAGGTCGAATCGGAGAGGTGGCTATGAAGCAGGTGAGCTTGAACCTTCCTCTTGACGTAATCATAACATAAATCATTACTACAGCTTCTAAGAACTGTTCAGAGGTAAAGCAAAGACTAAGTGTTTGCTATTCTGTGAATCCTATTACATGCAAAGCCACTTGCATATAGTTTGATGAAGAGAGGCAAGCTTAATAATTTTAACTGTAAATGACATATCGAATGATATCGTACAAAAGGTGATGAAAAACCTATAATGTCATCATTAGTGATTCATTTGAAGCAGCTTTATAAATATATATATATATATATATAAATACATGTAGTCTCTGCTGATAAACCACTTGTACTTGTTGTTTTCATTTTAAGTTGACATTGCTCTTTTAAAATTTTGTACTTTTTACGCTGTTAATGATTTAATATTTTTATTTTATGCACATTTATATTTTAAAGCAGGGGTCTCCAAAGTACGGCCTGCAGGCCACAATCCGGCCCGCTAAGGCCTTTAATCTGGCCTGCGGAACTCTCCTTGAAGAAACAAACTAAATTGGGAAAATTGAAAATTTTAACGCCGCTGTACTCTGACATGCATATTGCCAAAATCCATGTCACTGTTTGTAAGGCACTGTGCCTGATATGCAATGACAGCATTGCAGATTTGCAGTGCTTAAAGAGTACAATATTCGGAGACATTATGAATCCAGGCATTCATCGCTTTACTCACAATTCACTGGACAGCTGCGCACAGAGACATTTTTTTCTTCGGAGTTTTGGCCCGTGGAGCTATAGAAAGTCAGCAATGTGGCTCCCGCTGGAAAACTTTGGAGACCCCTGTTTTAAAGTAAAGTCATTAGGTCGACATTAAGGCATAATTCGTGAAATTCATATAAGGAAATATAGACCTGTGTAGGAAAATGAAATATGCAGATTCTGTCATTTGTAATGTAATTAAATAAGACACATTCTGATGACTTGACTCTGATCATCCGCACGTTACTGAACTTTTGCTATTAACTAA
Source organism: Aporrectodea caliginosa (assembly GCA_020284085.1). NCBI lineage: Eukaryota > Metazoa > Annelida > Clitellata > Crassiclitellata > Lumbricidae > Aporrectodea > Aporrectodea caliginosa. The sequence goes on from JACEVL010000597.1 coordinate 209,956, forward strand.
TCTTTGTAATGATTGTTAGTCTTTGTTATTATAGCCTTTCCAAGATAATAATATATCAGTTTTTGCCTGATTTTGATTCAATGATTGGCTTTGTTCTGTTGGCTGATGTGTTATTTTTTGTGCATGTTAGACTGCACAAGAGAACAACATGACTCCATTGTTGACCTGTTCAAAAGCCAAGAAAAAGGTAGCACCTCTGCCTCCGAATCCGTTTACAGGGGAAGTGGAGCGCCCGAATGGTCCCCACAGCAACAAGGCATCTACGAGTGGAACGGAGGATGATCCAGATATGGAAGAGGTTGGTATTCAGTTTGAACTCAAGCCATATCAATCAATCAATCATAGAATTTATATAGCGCCTCTTCAAGGGCTCTACTCAGAGGCGCTCCCAAGCCAGGCCTGATCCTGATATCATTTCCACCTACCTTGCATATGTAGATCATGATTATCCCCTTATCATTTTCAGTCACTGGGTCACAAGCACAGGCTAATAATCTTAATTAAATCGATAATGATATATGCATGTAATCTTGATCATTCAATTTGTAATGGATGACTTGAATACTCTAACCGTGCCTGTTTTGTGGTCTTTGTTTACTGCAGGGTGTCAGTGCACAGGATCTGATTGACTTCTCACCTGTCTATCGCTGCCTCCACATCTACTCAGTCTTGGTAAGTCTTGAGAATCTGAGTTATTAGGTTAATAATTATTATAGTCTTCCCAGATGCACATGCTAACACATAGACACATAGGCTCATGCATACTCAGTTACTCACACATGTTTGCCTGTACTTGACTTAGCAGAATTCTAATGCCAGATACAGTTATGAGCATTGGTGAGGGCCAGCCTAACAGTTTTACTGTAATTTGATAGGCAATATTAGGCAGTGTAGCCTCTCTGGTGGAACAATGGGACTTTTCCATCAGACCACTGCATATTAAGGTCCTTGTTGTGCCTCATGCATACGTATTAGGATGGCATTGATTTACAGTATGTTTACTTAGTCCTGGCTCTGATGGCTAATAATGACTTAGAAATAGACTACAATGCTACAGTATTGATATGTAATTACAACACAACTATTTCGTAAATCATTGGTCAACTTTGAGCTGCAGAAGTGGTCCAGGGACTTTGAACGCACTGTCAACTCTGAATGAGAATACTTTGATTGGGCGTTTGTGTTGCAGTATACCAGTGGTGACTCTTCTAGTTATCTGTGCTTTGTTTGTTTACCTATGAACTTTCTGTTGTTGATGAATTTTAACCTGAGTTAGGCTATTGTAGGCAGCACGTTTGTGAGGTACTAATAAGACTCTGTATTCAGTATCTGGAGAACTAACTAATTAACTGATATAGTATATAGTAATTTTAACTGAATTTTCATTAATGTGAGGTATGTTATAAGGAGGTTCTGGAGTCAATATGCATTACAGATACAAGTTCCTTTCTTTTTTAAGGGAACAAAGGAAACATTTGAATCTTACTATCGCAAGCAGAGACGAAAACAGGCCCGGCTAGCCCTCCAACCTCCTCTTGTAATGGTATGCTTTCGAAATCTCTAAAAATTTCTGTTGTTTGTAATTGTCTAGTGTTTTAATTTAGTGTTGCATGTGAGATTTCTGGTTTGCCTCTTGGCATGTCTAGTTTAACTAGCTGTTTGTCTGTGTGTTTGTGATGGTTTGCACTGCTTGTTTGTGTTGAGGCCAGAGAGTACAGAGTTACTATTTGTGTTATAGTATGTTTGGTTTGTAGTATGCAAGTAGCCTATCACAGGCTAATCTGAACAATTCCCTTAAGAATCAGTCTACCATGCAGTTGCCTCTCTTTGTACCAGACACTTTGGCGTCAGTGACACATCCTACATCCAAAATGCAGCATCTGGTTTAGTCAGTTTGGCAGTCGTGCCTTGCATCCTGAAATTGACAGTTTATTGTCCTATCCAGCTATCCATATGGGAAGATTGTTTGGTTATTGGATTACTGGTGCAGTGGTGTTGTAACTTTTACCCTCGAATTTGCCTCTGAGAATTGTAGCTGATTGGTGTGCACTGTGTAGTGTCAACAGTACTAAACATGCAGTCATTATACTAACTCACTGTATTTCCGTATGGTCTGCATCCATTAATTTTTAACACTGGCCCTGATAGAGTGTTTTAACCTGTTGCATGATATGGTGTTAGCGTCAACTTCAGTGAATTCTTCTGCTCAATGTTTTGTTGAATATGTTGATTCTCATGTGTTTTACTTGCTACGTTTTTAAGCTGTTGTTTTGTTTTAATACCAAGTTAATTATAACAAAAATTACTGTTAAGTTTTGGTTTTTTTATGCAACTTTACAGTTAAATTGCTGTTTTTGAGTGTTTATTAGAATATTATCGACTTTTCTTTTGTAAACTTTAGTTTATTTCATTAAATGGTTAAGTTGCTATTTGTTGATATAAATTCTAACACCTTATATGTTTTTTCGAAGTGACTAGAGGACCGCCAGGCGGTCCGTAAGTTTTAAAAACTAGCGGGCCGCCAGTCACGTGTCAGATCATTTATGTCGGGCGAAAGTTTCTTTTTTTTAGTTTTAACGAGTTACAAAATTTAAAGAAAGTGTATGAAACTACTAATTTAAATAATCTAACAATGTGTGATGCAAAGACATTTGAATCTATCAAAAAGTATGCAGCGAAGAAGGCGGCACATGCAGAATAAGATCCAATATTATTCTTCATGATTGTGAGGTGTTCCGTAGTCGAGTGGTTAGCGTGCTGGAATGTAAATTCAACGATTTGAGGTTCGAATCCCGCCAGGGCAGAATTTTTTCTTATGTTATCCCCGTTATTTTTATGGGCATTTGAAAACTTACCTATTTCCCTGAGTCTGGACTTGGGAGTGCTTATGAGTAGTTACCTTGGTTAGGGTAAGGTTAGGCGTCGTGAGGGTCGGTTAGGGTCAGGGTTAGGGTTAGTGTCGTCATTGAAAACATGGTAGGCCTACCATCCTAGCACCATGCCAAAAGATACCATAAAACGCCAGTAAACTTACGCAACCCGATACTAAATGCTTTCCCCTTAGCGTAATGAAGCTTAAATTAGGTTATCTGTCAATTTTCCGTCTTGGTGAACCGCTAGTATTCGAAATTTGAAGGCCTCCTGTCTTTCCTTGGAGTCACGTGAGACTGGCGGTCCGCTAGTATTGGAAATTTGCGGACCGCCTGGCGGTCCGCTAGTCACAGCCATCTTTTTTAGGTAAGTTTTGTTGTTTGTTAATCAGATTCTTACGTATATGTGTGTTAGAATAATTTATAACATTTGCATCAACTTGGATCCATATTTTTAAGCTGCCAAGCTTGTTGTTGAGAGTTAGATACCCTTTTATAATTTGTGGTCGCTATGTCATTTAATGCTTTTCTCTATTGCTGGTAAAAAAATTATCATAAAATGCAGCACACAGGCATGCTTTGGGTATACAAAGGGCAGATTTAGAGGGACCAAGGTCCTGCTTGGAATAGCTGTCTTTGTAAAGTCAAATTAATTGAAAATGATCAACAGAATCAGTCCAACTGGACAATACATTACATTTCAAGTTGCAGTATGAGTTCCTGTCGTATGAACTTGACAGTGGTTCTCCAGTTTTAGTTCTTTAGCGTTTGGAAACATCTTGTCTGATGGTGGTTTAGTGTTGGACAATTGGAAGCAAGACTAAAAACTGCATATGAAATATTGCTATGCACGTGTACTCTCTGCATTGCCAGTTTCAGTGGGGGTACGATGTGAATTTTATTGTTTCGCTACTGCATTTATTTCAATTGTTGCTATGAGAGAAACAATATATACTTTATTTTCGCACAAAGCAAAACAGAGAAACTAAGCAAACTTAGCAAAGACTAGAACAGAAATACAAAAATACAAAAACTCCTTCCCAAATAGACTGGGAGACAACTTAAACTATTGCTCCTCTCGAAGCAAAAACGTAGTGGACCTGCGTTCTTATATAATACATGTTGTCTTTTACAGACAAACCAATAACTTCATGAAAAGTATTAGTAATTTTTTAATAAATCTGATTATATTCTAGAGCATAATGCCTTGCAAAAAGATGCAGACTTTCTCCAGTTACATTATTTTCATGTTAGTGAATCTCTTGCGGGCACTTTAGATCAGTTGTTGGGTTCTTGTTGATGCAAATGTGTGTCATGTTTTGTTCGTTTTATAACCTAATTATTGTAATTTATTTACTTATTTCTAATGCTAGTTCTTTTGCGTGTCTTTAACTGTTTTGTGACTAATTTATTTAGTAGTAACCTATTTTTGTTTAATTTAAGCTTTAGTCAAGTGATCTGTTTTTTAAATTTGTTCTGTAGTAAAGTTTTGTGCACTTGCCTTGAGTGAATTAAATTAATTTCAGGAACTACGTGTTCTGCTTTCATTGGTCATGCTAATTATGGTAATTAATTGATTACTACAAACTTCATGTAGGACCAGGCCAAACGTTTGGTGCAGTCGCATGGCAAGGACCCAAAGCCAGTGAGTAGTAACATCTTGTGTGTATTGTGATCCGGTTGGGTCCAGTTAAACATCCTTTCTTACAGCATTCAATCTTACAGCATTCATTTTGCAACCTTCCAGTTTATAGCCTTCCTTCTAGTAGCCTTCCTTTTACAGTCTAGTATTTTATATATTTCATTCTTACAGTTCTTGATCCATGCCTTTAAGCATAGTTGTGAAAAACGGTAAAATAAAAATAAAAAACGGAAAAAAACGTCGTTTTATTGGGGAAAAAAAACGGGAAAAAACGGAAAAGAAAATAATTGGACCTTGCTACGTCTTTTACTGCATTTTAAAATTAAAAAACCTTGTTTATATAATTTCATTTTAATCAGCAAATTGCATAACTTTATTAGTAAACACCAAGTAACAGTAATGTACAACAATTATTTTCTTTTTCATAAGTTTGGTTTAAAAAGAAATTGAGAAATAAAAATATCGAAATCTTTTCAAATTTAAATTGTATACATAAGTCCACATAAATCCATGCTAACATAAGCAATTGAAAACTAAACTTTGTAAGTTTAGAATATAATGTAGCCTATAGGCCTACGGGGGTGAATATAAACTTTTTAATTACAAATTGTAGGTCTACTTATAATTCTGACTTATATAAGAACTTGATATGGAGTAATATCCGTCAGTTTATCAGTCAATCAGAGATTACTGAGTACATTTTCGCATTTTGGATAACTTAGAAATTCAAATAACTTTTATAAATTTTATTTCCTGTAGGCCTACTGTGCTGTTTATTTCTCAACTGATGACACTGAATAGTGAAGTAAATTAGATGAATCCTTGAAAGGACGGAGACAACGTAAGGGATATCAGACAAAAATAAAATTAAACAAATAATAACAGACAGTAAATAAATAAAGTTACATGAAAAAAATTTAAAAAAAAACGGAAAAAAACGTGACCAGAAATAAAAAACGAAAAAACGACGTTTTTTGGGCAAAAATAAAAAACGAAAAAAACGTTTTTTTACAACTATGCCTTTAAGTGACACCTTCTTGTAGATTTCTATGATTGAAGAATGGAAGTAAATAAAGAATGGATGGACTATGAGCCCCTGGGCTATTTAAGGGAGCTGTGCTGCCCCATTTCAGGTTTGGCTGGCCATAGAAATCTTTGTTCCACTGGTCTTAGTTGTTCCATTTGCAACCACCTCGTTGATCCAGCTTGCTATTTCAGCCATCCACCTTGGAATGGCTTCCCTTTGGATGTATTAGCTAGGGACTCTGCATGCACTTTCTGTAAACTCCTGAAAACTACTCTTATCTGCTGACCTTGGTCTAGAGGTGCCTCTGAGTAGTTACCTTGGAGAGGTGCATTATAATTCTCTGAATGAATTAACTATGCCAACCTTACTGATACAGAGTCACCTAAGAACAAAAAAATTAATCAGTAAGTACTTTTGAACAACTCTGATATATAAGGCACCTGTTTGATTTAATTATGTTACTGCAGTGCATGCATTCCTCTCTTGCCAGTTGGTTGGAGTGCTCAGCTTGTAACATTGAGGGTGCCTGTATTATGTAGTAACCTTGAACAAGTTATTCATGCACAATATTATTGCTCAGCACCTTGTGTCTTGTGGTGGTGTATGCACTATGCACCCTGAACTTTGGGAGGAGGGCAATATCAAATGCAGTTGTAGGCCTATGCATTTCGGTTTCAGTTGGTTTGTATTGCATCATGTAGATGGCATGTGCCAATTGTCTGAATAATTCTGCTCTGCTTTATCATTGTTTCAGCATGAGACGCTTCAAGGCTACAAAACCTATTTCCACAATATTGTTGGGTGAGCAGTTGCAGTAATCAAAGATCACTCGCTCTTAGTTGGCTTGGTTCCTCGGGTGATGCACCATTATGGTATATGACTGATTGATTTGGAATGAGATATTTTCATTGTCTTCGTGGATTGTGAGTGACTAGGTGGACAGTTTATATTGATTGTTCGATGGATAGGCAGATAATGAATAGATGGTTGGAAGATGTCTGGATTGATTTACTTGTTCCATTTATTACATGTACATGGTCAGCAAATCCCGACCTGGAGTTTCCGAGTATGGGACAAGAATATGCGAAGAAATTGACTAGGGTTGTTACATACAGTTTGCTGAGCATGCTCAAACCCTCAATCATTGGATTACAGACTCGGTGTGTGTTACTGAATACACCATTGTTATGCACAATGACACATGATGGATGCTATTGGACAGACAGACAGAGATGAGTGGACAGATGTTTACGTTTGTATGGTTGGTTTGGGGCAGAGAGAAAGCTCCAAGTACGGATTAAGTAGAATTATTATGTAGTTGATGGCAGGAAGGACTTGGTAAACAGAGTAGAGAACATGCTTTGTTTGTTTGACTGCAGTTATTTTGTGGTTGAGGACCACATCCTGAGTACAACAAGTGGCCTAATTAACCAGACTTATCTCGATGAGCTCTGGGAAACGGCCCTGTCTAAGATCACCGCGGTGCTACGAACGCATATCGTAAGTACCTACCTGTCGGCCCTTATTCATATGTTTCAATAATGGCACAGTTGTAGTGATGACGTCTTGGACCACTGTGTTCTGAGTTTGATCGTATTAGTGTCAATAGCCACTGCAATTTGATCTGTATGTAGTTTGCATTTTCATTTCTTATCCGTCTTGTAATTGTAATTGTAATTGAACACGTGTTATAGCGCCCCTTATGGATTCAGAGGCGCTTCCGACTACTGCGCGGACGCTGAATCGGAGTTTCACGCCGAAGCGCATGAGCAATTGCGAGTGAAGGACTTGCCCAGGGTCCCTACGCGGCGGCTTTTGAGGTGGATTCGAACCCGCAACCCTCCAGCTGCAAGGCACTGAACATACCCCAAAACCACCGCGCCCCAGTTGTATTGTGATGTGTTGTATTGTATTGTATTGTACTCCACGTGTCTTACTAGTGTTTTGGCCTTTTACTGTTCGAATCCCATAATTTCATGTCTACCATTTTGAATTGTGTTGACCATGCATATGGCTGAGGTTAGGTGGCTGTGGTTGGGTTTGACATTGAGTCAGGAGCTGCAGACGTTGATAGAATAACTGAGCAGTTGCTTATTTCCTACTAATGAAACATGATGGCAGATGGACAATGTGTTTGCTTTTTACCTTTGTGTCTGAGGTTTTAATTCTGTTGTGCTATTGTTGTTAAGCGATGTAACTTGTAAGGAAAGGTTGTCCGGTTGTTAGATTGCTGTGCTCATGTACTTTACACTGCAGTTGAAATATTGTGTAGAACATAGATCCATGACTAGCATAGCTTCTGTTAAAAGAAATGTGTCACTGTGATGGATTCTGCTGAATTGTAGGGATTCTGTACAGATACTGATCTGCTTCTTCAAGTAAAGAACTTGATCATGCTGTTCTGCCTAACGCTAAGAGTGAGTCATTTATGTTTTTTATTCAATTTGTTTTTAATATTCATCTGATTATTTTCGTAGTATTGGGTAAAGTACGTTTGTTATGTTGAGAGCTCACTTGTAATGTATCTCTATTATTTATAGTTTTTGGAGAAATCAGTCTCAGATAAAGGAGAGATAATTAATCATTAACTGCAGTACTTTTGACAGACGTCATCAACTTTTGTAAATATTTGTTTGACAGTCGGTAAGGAACAGTTTAAGCAGACTTTAGATGTATTGTAGAAATCCTGTTTTATTTATATGTAGCAGACGGATAAGGTTTTTGGTGGCAGTTTCATATCTTTAATTATTATCATGGGGATTTTCCATCTTATTTTGTGATTTTTGCAACATTTTTCTAAGTTTGATGATACAGTAATTGATTGATGTTTGACAGAACTTGTTGTTGAATAATTCTAGGGCTATGGCTTCACTGTCAGTCAGCTGTATGAGTTGCTGCTAGAAGTGAGGTTTGTATCTGATGAAATTGGTGATATCCTACTGTATTGTAACCAGAAATTTATGTAGCTCCTTAAACAGATCATAAGATGAATGCATGGTCTTTGTGTCCAGTATCAGTTTGTGGAATCTTATATACCATAGACTTAACTTTTTTTTTATATTCAGTTTCATCCATTCATTCAGTTAGGGCATTTTTCTGATAGAGCACCCTTGTAGGATATCTTGCAAACAGTGTCTTAAGCCCATGTATGTATGTATGTTTGTATTTATCAAGACACTTAATATAAAAGCTTCTAAGTACCTCACAAAAGCGGTGTGCAATTGGTTATGTAACTGACATAAGCAGGTGCAATGGTGCATTTTTAAGGCAGGCAGAATTTCTGCAGAAAGTGTTTGCTGAACGAAGTCAAGTAGGCCTATGTATGCGTGTATGTACAGTGAACGTATGTATGTATGTATGTATGAGGACACTTAATATAGGGCATTTTTACGTAATTCAGAAAAGTGCTATGTTAAAGCTGACAAGTGAAAGTGTATTGTTGATTCAAGACAATATGTTGAAGAGAATAGTTTTTTAGGCATGTAGCACTGATAGCCAGATGGATGCATATCATTAGCAGTTGTTGAACTAACAGCATTTGCTGCCTTTTGTAGGGATCAGTACAGTGAAATTCTACGAAAGACGTGGGTTGAAGTTTTCAACTCGATATTCGATGAAGACAATTACACGCCCATCATGGTCGATACGGAGGAAGAGTATCGGCGAATCACAGACATCTATCCCTTCAGGGATCCAGATTTAGAAGCGGTACCTATGTTCATTTATTCATTCATTGCATGGATTTATATAGCGCCCCTTCAAGGTAACTATTCAGAGCCCTTGCTGAAGAGGACAGTCTTAAGATGGGAATAAAAGGTATCAGTAAAAACCCTAAGCAACAAGCACGGAGTTACTTTTTATTCCAGACATTATGGTTATGTTTATACAGTCCGTGTCAATTTGATAGCAGTCAAATTGTTGCCTAATGTAATACAATGCTGAACCATCTTTACGTTCTGATGACATATCTTTAGCCACTGTTGTTGACCAAAGTCACAATTTTTGGGCATTTGTGTAAATTTCACCTCTAGCTTAAGCTCGTGTATATCACAGACTGCTAGAGATAGACATGCAGTGTAAGCATGACATTTTTTTAATTAATTTTTTTACAAACATTATATTATGTCGTGTGTTTGTTCGTATTTGCTTGCTGTTTTCAGTATAAACATCTTACATTATTACGTTACATTTATATATGAGCAGAACGATTGGATTAATAGAGTCTCAGGGCAGTAGCTTTGTGTCTCGATTATAATAATAATAATAATAATCTTCATTTAATTTCAAAGTGACACAATGCTGGACGATTACAAATCAGTATGAGCAGATGATCACAAGTTATTACAGGAGTCGAATTTAACTGTATATGGCAGGCATGCAAGGCGCCCATCACGTCCTACATCTCATTTTACCAACACGCGATCTCGCAATGCTTAGTGGACCATTGGGAGAGTACGGGAAGCGATCCGGCTACCGACTGCTCTTCACGCCAGTGATGTTACCACTACACTATGAAGCCCCTCATGGCATTTCTTTAATGAATCTGTTGACATTTGTTAAATGTGCTGCTTCTGCATCTTGACATATGAATCAGAATTGCAGTTGTGAAGCGGTTGGGCAGAAGATACAGAAGAAGAATTGCTTTTCTAGTAACTGTTGTGGGCTTTCTTTTAGGAGCAATTCCCAAAGAGATTTCCATTTTCACAATTCGTTCCAAGAGTCTACTGTGAAGTCAAGAAATACATTAATGCCTGTCTTAAATTCTCAGAAGATCTGCATCTTAGGTAAGCTGCCTGCATTAAATTATTGCTATTGTTTTAATGTACTATTGTTTTTATTTTATTTGTATTTTTATTGCTAGTATAAACAGTTACTGCATGTTCTAGAGCAGAATTAAGTGAAAGAATGTAGTTAATGAGAGATGTCAGAGGTGAGAGAGAGAGACAGAGAGAGGTAGAGGTAGAGACAGAGACAGAGGTTATTAGAGCAGAGGATTTGAATCACAAGTCACTGACGTAGATGGGATTTGATTTGATGGCAGAATTTTGTAAAAGCGTTTAGGGCAAAGCAGTAAAGCTGATTTCAAGTTAACGTTAGGTAGCATAATATGTCATTTATTACATGTCGTTATGATACACCATCAAAAAGTCCTACGTTGGAGCAGAACGAATTGAGCTAAAGTCTGTGTTGGGCAGCTAACTAAGTTGAGCTAATAGAGTCAGTATTATTTTGTAACAAACTGAGTTAAGCTAATAGAGTGAGTTTTAGTTTGTAAAAAACTGAGTTAACCTAATAGAGTCAGTATTATTGTGGAGCAAACTGAGTTAAGCTAATAGAGTCAGTATTATTGTGGAGCAAACTGAGTTAAGCTAATGAGTAGTAAGCTAATAATTAGGTGTAGTAAGCTGTGTTGAGCTGACAGTAGCTGAGTTTATTATTATTATTCTTAATATCATTACACATTTATTAAGTGCCACCATCTAATGATGAAGCAACAATCGATGACTCTGAGATGTTGTGAGTGAAGGATTTGCTCAATGCCCTCCACAATAACCATCTCAGGGGACGCCTAACTAGTACTCCTGGTGTTGCAAAGTGAGTGTTCAATGTATTGGCCACCATGGCTCAAGTTGAGCTAATTAGAGTTGATATTATTGAGAAGAAAATTGAGTGAAGCTAATAATAAATAAAAGAAATAATGGGTAATAATAATAGATTCAGTATTGTCGTGGAGCAGACTGAGTTGAACTAATAAGATTTGATATTTTTGAGGTTTAAATAAATATATTTATTATTATTGTTAAGCAACAGCTTTAATACTCTGCTTGTTTTGTGGTTGTAAACTTGTAACGTTTTTTATCACATGAATGCCATGAAACCTCGATATGAAAAGCATTTAGCATGACCCACATTCCAAGCTTGAATGCCTTTAGTGAAACAATTTTTTCTTCTTCTGAAGAACCACCATCTAAAGGACCCTTCATAATGGAGGCATGTGTTGAATGCCCAATCAGTTATACATAATTATTTGAATTGAACAATTCTTTATTAGACCCCAGATTATATTACTTGAGTCAAATACTGTGAACGAGAAGAAAAAGTGGAAGTTTTAAGTTACACATTTATAATGCAAGTTCAGTTTGCCAATGTCACTGTTAGTTGTGTCTTGTATCTGGATAGGTAATGCAAATTCCAAAATTTTATGAGCGAAGTTACACCTGCATTTTTATGGTCTGGGCCTCATAGTAGCTACCTTTAACACTTTAATGAGAAGAGTGTACTAAAAGCGACTGGGAAACCATTGCAGCTCATCGTTAAAGTGTTAAACTGAGCAGTGCCTCTGAATTGTCATTACAGCTAGAGACGCTTTATAAATGTCCAGATACAATACAATACAAAAACTTACCGTATATCGAGGTTTGGCTATTTCTGATTATAGAATAACCAATTTGTAGTAGTAATAATAACAATATTAAAATAACAATTATATGAGCATATATTTCTGCTTTCCTATTTTCTTTATTTCTTTTTTTATGTGAGGCATGTTTTGGGCATGATTTTATTTGTACCGGCATTCTTTTTATTTGCATTTCTTTTCTTCCTGTTTGGTTTCATTGTTGTGTGCTGCTGCCCTCTGTGAAGCATGACCGAAAAAACCGAAATGATATACAACGCAACTGATAACATTATGCAGAAAACACTGTGGAATGGCGTCAGCGAGCTAATCAAGAGACCTAACCTGAAACTAGTCCAGGTAATGAGGTGTAGGTGCCAGGTGCGCAAGACCTAACGCTTGTGGCGCAGATCGGGTTAATGGAACACTGTCTGCTAACACCAGTGCACGCTTAGTTAGGAGAGAGCTTTTATCAAATTATTACATGTGTTAAAGAGTGCAAGATCTTAATTTTAAGGAGCTAGTCATCGGGTTTGCCTGTTTGTTACTTGTTCTTCGGAAGCCATATTACCAGTTTCTGTGGTAGTTGTTTTGTGCATGGGACTGAGTGTTGACTTCAGTTTTTAATCAGTTCTAAAATATCAGTTTTGTGGATATGTGGGAGTAAACTGGAATTTGCTTCACCTGTTTTGTCAATCTATTTATTGCTACTATTGAATTTAACTGGACTGTCCTCATATTTGTGACTACAGAACACAAAAATTGGTCACAAGATCTATTGTTATTTTCTATTTTGGTTTTGATTAGTTTTTTTTATCCAAGGCAGTTAGTTTTTATTAGACTAAGAAGTCTGAATTTTATTGTTTTGATTTTAACTGGTTTTCGTGTTTTGTGAGTTTTAATCCAAACTAGTTACTGAGTCTCCTGCATAGGGCAAACCAACGAATCTACAAAACTGCTTTGTTGTGGTCTTTGTAAATTTAAGTTGAATTTAATAAATCTACTTCGTTGGCCATTTGATGTTTACTTAATAATAGTCAGTTTCCTTTCTATGAATTTGCTTATAAACTGCTAATTAACAGCTTGCTGGAATTAGTTGCATATTAACAGCTAGTTGTAATTCAGCTGAGCTCAATGAATTTTAAAGTTTCGCTTAGCTGAATGTGTTAGTTTAAGTTATTTCGTGTTTGTTCTTTGACGTCCTTACGTTTTACTTTGGTGATTTTTTTACAAATTCAATAAGTTTTAGAAAACTTATGTTACAGATTTGAGTTGCCTTACAGAATGAACTAACTGAAATTTTCTCATTCTTAAGTAAATAGCAGAGCAAGTCTATTGAAAATTTTGCCATTTGAAGTCTTGCAGTTTTATGATCCATTATAATATGAAAGTTGTTACAGAAACTGGGAACATTTATTGTAAGTTAAAAATACCAGGGATGGATAGCATGGGAAACACTAGTACTGTAGCTGTAAGAACCACTGCAATGGATAATCCTGAACACTGAAATTGTGATTACTTACTCGTGATAGCTTTCGCTATTTCTGCTAGCACGTTGTTATTATCCAAGTCATTCTACAAACGTTATGATTCCTCCAGGTTTCTTTAGCAATTTATCTTGAATTGGCTGGATATAACATGTATCATTGCTTTCTTTTTCTAATGACAATCGTTTTACGTAGTGACAGTCTTGGTCTTTCTGCTTCCTTGGCTTTCCAATGTTGTTAGCCTTACAGATTGACTTTTGCCTGGTAGCGCAATACTTAAGACAACCAGCATTAAATTTGTTTTATGAGGAACAGTACGTGTGTAGTGGAGAGTAGAATACAAGTTGTACATCATAGAGTAGCTCCTGCAGGTGGCATAGCTAGTGAACCGAGTTTACACCTTGAAGTTGGCCCTGATAAAATTTCCAAACTGCATTTCTGGTATGCCTCTTACACCTTCAGTGGGCAGAATTGCATTCCGTTGGCATGCATGTAGGTACAAACTACTGAACTGAGATATGAAGTGCTTTCTGTTTTAAGCCTGAGAGTTGATTAGATCTACAATGAAATGCAGTGGTACTGTTTTATCTCACATATCCTTGAATTGAGGACATTATAGAGGTTGACTACTCTTAGAATCTGCCCAGAAATTTTAGTGATTGCATTAGGCCTGTATGGCCAACAATCTATCTGTGTCTGCAGCATTCACAGTTGAGTTCATATCCCTGTGGTTTGGGTGCCTTTGATAAGTATAACAGTATTTTAAGTATGATTTCAAGAACACACAAATTCATATGAACTTAGAATTCTAAATTCATAAATGTAAATCATGTGGCCAATTTTTAAATTTAGTTTAAGCAATAATAAGCAGCCTTGGGTTTATTGTTTTAACTTTTTGGGCATTGTTTTTAATTTTCTGTCTATGTTTTATTTACTTTGTTTTACTTACTTAAGATTTTGCTTATGTTGGCTTCATACTAACTCTGTATGGTTCTTTAACATTAACAGATGCTCCATTCTAAAGGCATGTTAGTTTGTATATATGTATGTTTTGGAATGTGATTATGCTGTTACTTTTGGAGAGCTCTTCCCTTCCTGCAAGCATGTTAAATCAGGCGTTGATCTTTCTCAAATCGACGAAATTACTTTTTCTATAGCCAGACTGAGATTGACGATATGATTCGGAAATTTGCCAATGTTCTGCTAATGCGGACGCTTGGTGGCTGCCTTGCGGGGCTCATTAAACAACCACACTTGACTCTGCTGCAGGTATTCGCTTATCTTCATCTCCGTGTGGTAATTTTAAGTGTCGTAGGGAAGTCTATGTATGTGGTAGATGACCGAGTATATTGTGTGTGTGGTAGATGACCAGTTATTGTTACTGTGAACACTTTTCGGTATTGTAATTAGTTCGCTGTGCATTTGTTTGCTTCTTTGTTTTTGTGGATACTTGCTTTATCATTTTCCAGTCTTGTCGCGAATTTCAGATTTTGGTTGTACTTGTTGTTAAAATGGATTTGCTGCGTTCTTTGACAGCGACCGAGTTTTGCAATTCAAATCACCTGATTATTATCCATTCCAGCTGTTGGCTGTGGGAGATCTTTGGATGGCTTGTTGCTGGTGGATGTGGTTGCTTGTTGGTACTGGGGGTCAGAGTAAATTGTTGAATTGTTGATGCATGTGTGAACTCTGTGGAAAAGTTTTTCAACTTAAGGACCTGTCTCTGAAGATTGCTATCTGTATCGGCTGGTGATCAGATTACCTTTCCTTTCCTTCATCCAGTGGGTAAAGAGAATCAGGGTGACCAGTTTATTCACTGGATGCCACTTCATATAGCCTTGAGATTGGATGAGGTTATAAGAATCATATGCAGCTATTCTACCTCTGGTAGTTTTACCTGCTAACATCAAGCCATGGCACTGCATGTTGAAATAGCGAATTACTTCCTTAGATCAGAATCATCATCAGTCTCGTTAGGCTGACCTTGGAGTCATTAATTGGTCACGTGATTTGATTGTATTTGTTATATAATATTTATTGAAAACTATGGTTATGTTTTGCAAGTTTTGCTTTAATAGCCATAAGGCTTTTTGCTGCTCGTAGTGAGCTTCGCTGAGGTTGTCTGCGTAAGATGTCCAACTCGGCATGATATTCGAATTTTTGCAGTTAGTCTAAGCAGTATTTGTGAATTGAGTAATTTTCCCTATTTGTTTTTTTAAATAACACTTTTTCAGCATCTACATGTCCTTTTTCCTTTTGAGTATTGGCCACAGCTGTGATGGCTTTACTTAGCCATTCTTCCATTAATCATTAGCAGATCAAATTTAAAATTGATCCAGTTTAATTAAAGAAACAGCTGCATATGCCAGAATTTATTGGTTTACTTCACCAAATGTGGGCATGTAATAGAGAACAAAGGTTGAAGTGGATGTCTTTTGCAGACATGGTAGAATGAGTTTAAAATTTATTCCTATTGTATTCATTTCTTGTGTCTGTGACTGGTTGCTCACAGTGTTCGAATTGAAATGGTTTATTGTGGTTTCCTTAAATGTTTTGCTAGTTTTTCACGTTAATAAATTAACGGCTTGCACAATATTTTTTACCATGCTACTCGCTATTCAAAATAATTTGCAGAATGTTTGTTTCCTTCAATTTTTGTTATACTTGACATGGCAAAACTAGGTCTTTCTCATCAACATTCAACCATGTGATTTTAAAGATTTTATATAGCTTTTAAGTGTTGTTTAAATGATTAATTCTATCAAGGTAGGTTGATCATTGTGAAGGTGTTTACCTTTTATGATTTAAGAATTTATTATCAGTATTATTTGTTATTTTTATTTGTAGTAGTCTGAGTGCCATTATCATTTATTCTATCCAAGTTTGTACTTAACCATTTAGGCAGCAAAAGGCAAATTTTTCTTAGTCTTTTTTCTCATCAAGCTGGGCTTATTTGAATTTGCAAAAAAATTTTGTGAAGATAAGCCATTTAGCTAACATGCCATATTAGGGAGAATTACTTTATACCTATTTTTACTTTTTTTGAAAAATTCTGGAATAAACCATTCTCTTTAACATATGGCAACAAGTTGGAATTACCATGACTCAAAATTTCTAAAGATTTGAAATAGAAATTTGCCTTGGTTTTGAAAGAGTTCAAATAATTTGTTATTTAAATTCTGATATAACACAACTGTGACTTGGATCCAAATATTTATTCACCTATAGGAAACAGAGATTCATTATAACATTGACTTATTGCAGTTCTTGATATGGCTCCCAAAGACAGCATTGTAATGGGTTTCTGGTGTATGGATGTTGTAATTATATACAGTGCGGAGTCTGTGGATTCGTTAACGAGCTCCGGATAATGCACTGTTCCACTTAATGCAAAGTGGTGTCATGGATGGACAATAGGTCATTTGGTTGGGCTGACAGTTGTCTAGGAAGGACTGACGGTCAGATAGGTGAATGGTTGGATGAATAGACTGATGGACAAATGGACTGATGTTCGGATGGACTGACTGACTGACAGTGAGATTGATGGTCAGACGGACAGACTATTGGTGGGCTAGGACAGACGGACAGTCTGATAGATGGATGGTTGGATGAACAGTCAGACAAACGGACTGGTGATCGGATGGACGGTTGGATGGACTTTTGGACGACCAGAGATGCTTGGCTGGGACGGAATGTTCAGGTGGACTTTTGATTAGATGGATGGCCGGGAACTGACGGTCAGATGGATGGAAGGATGGACAGACAGGCTGACAGTGTGACAGATGGTTGGACAAACGGACATACGGATTTATAGTTACACAATGGGTTATTTTTGCATTAGTCTGTTTTACATGTGGTCCCGTTTACACACCATGTCTGAAGGCTTATTTCCAATGTCTTCATGTTAATGGGTCCACACTCTGCACTGTATGTATATAGAACTTGTTACTTTGAAGCAGCTTGTCGAGTTGTACCACATAGCTGATTACATGTTACCTGCTGTAATATTTCAATACTACTGGTTTTGAAAAGTCAAGTTTTGGTAAAAGCTTAGATTTGCCATGGTGTGTGACATCAGTCCTAGAGAGGGATTATTCTTGTAATATGTTATCTAATCTAGTCTGACAATTAACTTGGTTTGTTGCCTAATTTTTATGTTTCGAATCGTACAGATTTGCACGGTTAGCAGGTGCTAGCTGGTCTTTATTAACACAAGGTTGAGGATCATTTTAAAAATTGCCTTTCCTTTTGCAGTTGTCTTGCTTCAAACATGGTTTATTTGGGTTGAGTTACAATGATATATTAACTGACTGATTGAACCTACAACATTTCTTGCCTCATAAAAATTGCAAGTTCATTTTGATTGATGGATTGATTAATTGTTGATTTTTGGCTGATCAATTGACTAATGATTGGGATTTGAAACTAGTTAATCAACTTTTGCAGTCTGGACTCATTTTGCACACTTCTGGTTTATGCACCATTCAGCTCAACATGAATTGGTCTTATGTTGCCAATGTCATTAGCTTAACACGCTGTATTGATTAACGCACCCTACAAGAACTGCTGTGTAGCAATAAATACTGACTTTTCAGCATTATTCCTTTTTACCTGCAGCTTGGTTTAGACAGTAGTCTATCTTAACTTTTCATCAGGATTGTCCTCTAATGAATCCAGTCCACACTGTAAACAGTTAGTTAAATCCTGCTATGAAATGAAATGTTACTTTATGAAGTCTGAATTGTTACATGTTGTCTGGTCTGCTCTGTTAAACCGGCATTACTTTGATGATGTTTGGTTTTGGTACTTAAGGACCAAAGCCTTAGTTTATTACTGATTCCAACTGTCTTTGTATTTCGTGAATAGTTTAAGATTTCATTCTAGCATCTATACATTTTTAATACTGTTTACCAAATTTCTTATTTGTTCTACTGCCTAATATTTTTCTAGAATAGTTTAAGATTCGATTCTAACATATATATAAGTTTTTTTACTGTTTACCAACTATCTTATTTGGTCTCCTGCTTGGGCTTCATTTATTGATAAACTTAGATAAGAGTGCTTGGAGTTGAACTTGATACTACTTGCAAAAATGTTCATTACTGCAGCTTATTTTCTAAAATATACGAGCTGCTGAACTGTAGCCGATTGATTTAGCAGCACTCAGTCATATGCACTCTTGCTCATTGGGTTTAGCAGAAGAGCCAGGTTATTTGCATGATAGGAAAGGATGTTGGATAAAGGGCTTACTTAAATTGAAGATTACTTTGTAGTTATTGTTCTTTCAAGTTATTGTTTTTACAATTGACAGCTTATTCAAATCTCTATCAACATGGAACATCTGGACCAAAGTTGCATCTTCCTTGAGGATTTCATTTCAAACATCACTGGGTATAAGACCTTTCATCCTCTATCATCTGTGGCTGTTCACTTTAAGATGCTATTCAAATGCTCAGTTGCTTTACATATCATGCATACATTGTTGGATGTAATGAAACATATCTAATGGCACTTGCTGCAACTGAATATTGGAAGGGTTAGTTGAAGTAAAGGTAAAGGCGAGGTAATCTAAAGAAAATTAAGATGTGAGGATTGCATTTACTGAAGACCAGACATGACGACAGTTTTGGTTGCATGGCTTCTCAAACACATTCATTTTCCAGTTTTTAATTTCACGTTGATGCATTGGGACATGAATGTGGATGGCAGAGGTGAAGATTCAGTGCGTTAGCTTTAGAAAGGAGTTCTGCCTAGATTTCTGTTGTGGGTCTTGGTTTCTTCAGAATGGATTTATGTGGAACTGCATTGTTTGTGTGTTTTTCAGAGCCAGGCAAGACAATTTCCATGCTTCCAAGTTGCAAGGACAGTCCATGTTCAAGGTAAACAGATTCATTTTTAAAACTAATCCACTTTATATCAGCGTTAATACTAATGAAACCTTATGCCAGTACTTATAAAACAATTGTTAAAATTGATTGGAGTAATACCCATACTAAAACTAATTATTAGCAATTCATTACATGTCATTGATGTTGTGTCTGCCTTCTCCATGTGGAAAATTCCCAGTTGCCATTTAAACTATCGACTCATAAATGCGATTTGTGATTTCCATCACCATTTGGTTGCTGTCTCTAGTGACCCATTCGCTCATGACCAGTCACTTATTCCAGCACATGTCTACTTGCTTGCTGTCCTTTAATGATGTAACATATATTGACGCATTTTTACACACTATTTGGGTACTTTGCATGCTGCTAATCTAAGTTTTAAATTATGTAATTTTTACCTTGGGTGAAGATATATTAGTTTTAGTAGTAGTTGGAGCTAGGTTTTCTGTTTTTCTGCACGCTATTGGTTATTGTTGTGATCTGTTGCGAATAGTGTTTGATGTTTTCTGAATGTTGTGTCTGTTGTTATTCATCTGCTGCAGAGTGCGAAAAGCGATGCAGAGAGTGAAATCTACAAACAGATTGACGTAAAGATCGATGAATTTTTTGATCTTGGTATGTCTTCTCGATTCTCTCTCTCATTATTCTGCTGAGGTTTAGTGTGCAGAAATGCACCCTTCAGTTTCATTGTAAGAAGCTGATTATTTTCTATGTAGTGAATGACAAAGTTATTGACTGATTGTGTGATTGGGTATCTGTTGACAGCTTCCTATGACTGGCTGATGGGAGATTTCAATAATCAGCCGAGTGGTTATATCATTGATCTAACATCTTTCCTGAAAGGAACCTTCATTTCCTTCACTAATCTTCCGGTAAGATGCACACAGTGTCTGTTTGGCTGTTTCAGAGTTGGTAGATTCTGCGCTATTTCAGCTTGTTCTTCTGTGCCTCAGTGAAACATCTTTGAAATGATGTTGTCTTATGATTGTAATTCTGTGTAGTGCAGCAATAAGTGTAGACAGACTATGTATGTAGATGATATCATGAAATTATGCTCATTATGAATACTAATATGATAATGAGGCTGACCATCAATTTAAATTTGGTAATAACTGTAGATTATGGTGTTGGTTATTGCGGTCATTATGGCGATTGCTATGATCATGACTGAGAAAGATAATCATCAGCCTCTTACATTTTGGTGATAATGATATTTTTATGTTGATTTATTACAGTGATAATTAAGACTGATGCTAATGAGATGATGATCGGTAAAGATGGTGATGCTTTCATATTTTGCAGGAGAAAGTGGCGCAGACTGCTTGTATGTCAGCATGTAAACATATCGCCGAACGAATGATGAGCCTACTCAAAGATGAGGAAGTCAAATCAATTTCTGAATTCGTTCTACAACAGTTTGATCGTGACCTTCAGGAATGTGAAAGTTAGCTGCCACATCATCCTCTTGTCTCTGTGTTCTTTTTATATGAACATTTGTCTCTTTTTATTTGAATTGTTTCAAGTTTATTGACTGGTCTGTGATGTTTACATTTGTGGTCACTGCAGTTAGTGAAAATTTCATTTTAAAAAATTAGAACAAAAACTGGTTAATGAAACTTAATTGTGGAGAAATGTTAAGTGTTTTAATATTATGATGTTCTTTGTAACTAGTTTTACAAATGTAGCAGAACTTTGTATAACTTTGACAAGGCACAAAATGTCATTTTGTCAAAAATTTCAGCATTTGGGAAGGCAGGCAATGTTTCTTACTTAAAAGTGGACAGCTGATGAAATAGGTGGGAAGGAATGTGTTGGAACTGTCAACTAGAGGTGGGAAGGAATAATAATAATAATAATAATAATAATAATCTTTTTCTTTATTAAGCGCCTGACAAACGCACTGCGCTGTACATTTACATGTTATGCAATTGAAATCTTAACTACTAACAGAACAGACAGCCATGTAATACAACGGCGCTAATAGCAGCCTACAAAGCAAATCCGCCCAACGGGGCTCGAACTCGGTACCTCTCGGTCTCTGTGCCAGCTGTTATCCAAAGCGCCACGGGCCCCCAATGTGTTGGAACTGTCAACTAGAGGTGGGAAGGAATGTGTTGGAACTGTCAACTAGAGGTGGGAAGGAATGTGTTGGAACTGTCAGCTAGTAATGAACCTTCCATGCAACCTACATATGTTACAATCAAAATAGTGGGCCTTGGGAATGAACAGTCCACCTGACAGACATTAGATTTGAAATGCACAAGTGAATATTTAGTACTAAACTACATTAAAAGTAAATGTTTGTTAATTCTGCTTTGTGTAGAGTTTGCAAATGAGAATCCTGTTCGTGGTCTGGATGGTAAAACCTTTCAAATGGCATTTGCTGATCTAAGACAGGTAGGCTGAATCAGGGATGTTTTGTTTATTGGAGTTTTGAGCTCCTTTTCATGTGTCTTTTGGTAGCATATTATATATGCCTCTACTGGTACTTTTTTGGCTTTTCTTTGCCAAATTACCAATTTGAATATTGCTGTAGGTTGCATGATGAGCAGCGTATTGCAATGTTTGTAATCTGCAACAACTTCTTAGCTATTACAAGCCTGTGTTGCAGCTGTGTTCTTCTCAGCCACTCTGTTGGATAATTTGTCGTGAGGAAATGCTTCACATGTGAATGTCCAATACATTTCTGTATAATTGCCCTGAATAATGTTCAGTAGATCTGACTATACCTAAGTTATGAGTTATCTCACACAGGCTTGCTCATTATAATTAAGAGAGTTAAATTAACCATTTATATAACCTTCATTTATCTAATGCAGAATGATAATACAAAATATGAATGTTTTGATTGTATCAGCTGTTGAATCTCTTCCTCAGTTGGGAATGGACAAGTTACTTTGCTGATTATGGCAAAGTGCACAGTCCGTATGTGCGTGTCAGTCCAACAACCTGCGTGATTCTACTTGAGAAGTAAGACCACTTATTGTAATAATTCCTACAGTAACGATACCTACAGGTAATAGGTAGGGTTGCCACCTCTCCCGGATTGGGCGGGAGTCTCCCGTATTTCGATATGATCTCCTATGCGTTAAAGACCACCACAATTGCAAATGTTAAAAATTCCTTGAATCTCCCGGATTCGTATCCTTAGGAGGTGACAACCCTAGTAATAGGATGTATTCTGCACAGCCACCACATCACACCAATTTCCAACTGTTAAAGATGTATTTGACAGTTACGTAACCATACCTTAATCGCATTTAAACTTATTGATTGATAATATCTATCGCTGCAAACCCTTATCCAATTATTGAAGAAATGAACAACAGAAGTTGTTGAATGATTTCTTTAACTCAAAGGTACCTTACTTAGTATTTCTTTCATCCATCCTGAAATCCATGTCTCGCTGCTTGTTTGTGTCAATTGCAGCCTCACCAAGTCTGTTCCAAACAATTTATTTCACTATCCACATGGTATTCATCCCACATATATGCCATCACATTATACGATTAATTTTTCGTCATTTAGTCTACGTCTGGTAGTGTCTGTACCTACCTACCGCCCAGTCCTGTCTCTGTCCAGGTTTGGGACTAGCAAAGGCAAACCTGTGATGAAGTTTACATTGTATTACGTGCCAAAGATCAGATTACTTAACATTGTTATATAATTGTTTTATTGCTCTAGGCTAAAGGAGTCTGATAAGAAAAAGAACAACCTTTTCACGGCCTTCAAGCAAAAGGAACGCGATAAGAAGCGTTTGGTTGATACAGTTCTGAAGCAGCTGCGTCAACTGGTCAATGAACAAATGCTCCAACAGTTCAGCTAACTGACAAAGAATTCATTTTTCACACTAATTATTTAATCAATGTAATCTAGTAATTTCGCTGGTAAAAGTTAAGCTGTGCAGTTTGGTGAAGAATCTGTTTTAAGTGCAATGGCCTAACAGGAGTCGGTGATTTTGTGGATTTTGTTATCTTTGATGTCATTGGTGGTGGAGTCCTGAGCATGATATGCCTGGGGTGGAATTTCAGTGATGCCGCTTGTTAGATGTTAACTTTATTGAACTTGGGTTGAACTTGAGGCTAAAACACCCATGAGTTGAGGCTAAGGACCTAGAGGCTCTTGCTGATAGGCAAGCTAAGGCCAAGAGCATACACCATATCCCAGTCAAGAACCGATAACTTTACAGTGAGGGACTTTACTTCTGCTGGCCTGATTTGTTAATTAGTGTGCACTGCACCTCTGTTTTAGACACTGGGTGACGGATCAAATCCTGATGATGACTGAATATAAGAGAATTCTATCTTGTGCTGGGTTGTACATTTATTATTATATTCGTTTTATTGGTAACAAAACTGATAGACACACCGCTATCAGGTACATTGCAATTTAACAAAAGTTACGAATGAATGCTAAGCAAGGTGCAGTGCACACTAATTAACATGTATCATATAACGAGTAGCCAATGTTAGAGCGACAATAAGGCAACAAATTGTTATCAACTATTGCCTGATGAATTGTTAAGTTAATTGAGAGAGTAATGTGGGATGAGATTTATGAGCATTAGTGGTCAGAGGATGGCTTTTTAAACAGGACTCGTGAGATAAAAAGTTTATCATCTTTAGTGGGTAGTACAAAGTTGTGAGGGCGTGGTCTCATTTTGTAATGACGATCAATAATCGGAGGAAAGAGCGGCCGAAGAACATGGAAGTCGTTTCTGGAAACAGCGGCCAGAAGGCGATCATCAGCCTGGTCCACCATTTCAGCAGCAGTTGGCGAGTCTTCACTCAGGTACCCTGATCGGCGGCACCTTGCCAAAAGACGCTCGATCCTGACCCGATCCATGAAGATTGTAAAGCCCCACCAGGCAGGGGCAGCGTACATCATCCTGGAGACTGTTGTAGCTCTGGTCACTT
This sequence comes from Aporrectodea caliginosa, assembly GCA_020284085.1. Taxonomy (NCBI): domain Eukaryota; kingdom Metazoa; phylum Annelida; class Clitellata; order Crassiclitellata; family Lumbricidae; genus Aporrectodea; species Aporrectodea caliginosa. The sequence goes on from JACEVL010000597.1 coordinate 234,180, forward strand.
CATGTAGGGCCGCAGATGGTAATCCATGTGCCCTTAACGTTCTTAAGGCATGAAGAGACCCGGCACAGGAGGAAAGTGTGGCGTCTACATGAGTAGTGACTCGAAGATCAGAGTTCAGGGTAACTCCAAGTATGTTAATATTGGCATGATGATGTATCTTACATAATAAAATCACTGGAAGTGTTTGGGTGGGCTAAAGAGTTACAAGAGAAATACATACAGGACATACTACATACATATTATGGTCAGACATGAAAGCTCTTGTGATTGGTTTATTAGTTCAGAAGGCCTGAAGTCTTATACAGGGTATACTGATTCCACAGTCACAACACAGTGTAACGCTGGAGTTTTAAGAAGGGAAATATGCAGCAAATTACAGAAGTTCTTGGCAGCACGTTATCCTTGAAAACCACAGAAATGAATTTATTTGATGCTCATTGTTGATGCTATACTAGCATAAACCTATTCAGATGTGACAACTCTGAACCGTACCTCTTAGCAACATCTATGAAATGCTAATGAAAAATAAGATGTTGGCACCATCTGTATCTAGAAGCAGTAGTGATGTTGCAATAGACAAAAATACATTTGTCTGGGTCACGTTATTACAGTGGCAATAAACTTGGCTTTGATGGCGTTTCTGAGAAGAGCTCCATCCCTGAGGTTAACCTTGATCTTTTGTTGCTGTTTAAAGTTTAAGCAAATTAATTGCTTTCAATGCTGAGAAATATCACTGAGGTGGAATTTGTGTGCAAAATGGCTTGGCATTGTCAGTGTTGTATGGCTTGTATATGCAGTGAATAGATATCACACATGATTTGTGTTAATCCTGTGCACTGTCCGGCTGTGAGTTGATGCTTTTAATCTTCGTTGTTCATGCAATTACATGTACTAATCGATTTTCTAGCTTTATTAACGGATGCTGCAGTCTTTCGCTGTATCCACAACTGAAAGCCTCGTGCATGGTGGCTGGCTGCTAATTAATTGGCCTTTCAACTCTTGTCTGGGTTTGAAACGCAGTATATTGTGTAACGTTGGATGCTTCTCACCCTGGCATATTGGTTGTTGCATTGTTGTTGTGCTTCATTTGCAAAATTCTTCAAGCTTGGTGCCATCTCTGAGAATTCGTTTCAACCAAGATGCACATTAATGTACTGTTACATTAGTTACACCTTATGCTGTTGGGGAATTTGCAGTCTGTTTCGTGACAGATGTAAGTAGAGAATATCGTACATTAATTCGCTAAGTGGTGTGTGTGTATGTGTGAAAGTGGGCCTTGCTATGACTTGTGGTCAGCATTGTGGCAATTGAGTAACTAGTGACAGATTCATGCAAAAATATTTACACAATGTTGTTGGTTTTCGTGACTACTGGTGAACAAAAACCACCAGAAGTAGAATTGTAGGCCCACTCACACTTCAGCAACACCTATTAAGAATGACATTCCCAATTAGAGTAGTCATTTGGTTCGGACTTGTTTTGTTCATACTTCAAATAAAAGATCCTTAGGTAGACCAACTCAAAGATCTTTAAACACTGGATCTAACTGTTGAAGACTGTAGTTGTTAGAGACCATTGTAAGAAATTTATGTCAGGTTGTATGTATAAACGAATGCCCTATTATCATATCCTGTTATTTGTATGTCAATCAAGTGTTTTATATACTTTGATTTCGTTTTGTATAGTTCTGCACTTCTTCTGTGTTACTGTATAACATACTTTGAATGTCTCAACTTGATTCTGTATGCCAGAATTATGCAGTTGGTTCTAATAAAGAATATTCTGTTCTAATATAAAATTCAACAGAATTGCAACTGCATTTGATTGCAAACTGTGTCACAAACATCCCAGTATGCATGTTTTTAAATTCATGTAATCTGCCAGTTAGGCGTGTTGTGTTGTTGACAAAGGTGGGATTTGCCAACTTAGTTTCTTTGAGTCAAGTGTCAGAAGTCTGATTTATCATACTGATGAAACTGGTGACTAAATGTTGTGCTTTGAAAACTGCAGGCAATCACTGGAGATCGACTCTATAAGGTCGACTCTGTCTAACTGAATTGTTACAATGCTGCTGTATCTGCACTAGCTTATCGATCTTACAGTGCTTCAAATGCGTAAAAACAGTTTAATGACAAGCTGCATAGGTTTCCCAGTCACTTTTAGTACATGCTCATTGTTAGTGTTACAATAAGTAGCACTAGCAAAAATGTAATAGATTGTTTCATTACACTACCTTTCTAAGATCTTTGTAGGATGTCAAATTCATTTAGTCATCCCAGCCTTAACACTTTAACGATGGTAGTGTACTAAAAGCGACTGGAAACCAATGCAACTCGTCATTAAAGTGTTGACACAACAACTTATCTGTGCCATCCACTTCAATGATGACACCACTTATCTGATACTGTATTAAAATACCATTTACTGCACACTGGGATGAATTCACTTGTAGGCAAACAAAATGAGATGGGTATTTTAAAGGTTTTTGTAGTAGAAGCCCTTACCGTGTTACTTGCACCTTTGTCAGATGTGAGTGGGTAAATGTAGTCGCATATTCATGTAGCGCCGTTTCAAGAGACGTGTCCGTCGCTTACAAGAGGTAAAGCATGCTTCTGCTTTGCTGTTCGTCTAGATTAGGCCATCATTAGAACTTAGTTCCATCTAACTGGTACACTGCAGTTGACTGTTTCCCAGCTGCTGTGGAAGTGTCCTTTTGTTTACTATTTCATTGCATTGTGATTCATTTTTGTTCTTGTGCCTTGAGTCGGTTTTAGAATTGAAGAGTTCATAGCGCTTGTCAATAATGTGCTGCTCTCTAGGTAACCAGACGGCATAGAATCTATGTATCTGTGTGATTTTAAATAACAATACCATTTGTAAATTTGTGTGATGCAGTGGTTGATTTTTGTCTTGAGAGAGTTGTAGCTTTGAACCTGCCCTGCCAAGTTCAGCGTCTTTGAACAAGTTGTTTACCAGTACATACAAACAAATCTGATCAACACTGTTAATTGTGTACCAAATTTTCATAACTCATCTAATTATCATAACACTTGTAAATTTCATAACATATGTAATTTGGTTTGGCAGTTTTGTTCAAGTAGCCAACATTGAAACTTTGATAATCTGAAAAGAAGATGGAAAGATATCAGGTCTAAACTCTAAAGACTTGTATTTCAATTAGACTCCTCAATGGTCAGTAGTTATTTTTTTACTACAGTTTAACAATTTGACTGCGGGCCCATTCCATTTGTATTTGCTAGACAGTGCAAAAAATAATCTTACATTCTTGCATTCAGTTGGTAGCAGCACAAGTTCACTATTACTGCTAGATCGTACCTTAGGTACTTCTGCATTTCAGTCCCGGATTATGGCACCTTTGGTCGGCTGCCCATGGACTACTGATTGTCCCTTGTATGCGTACTGCTACAGCTCAGTCCAGAAGCTTTGCCTAAGTTGGAATTTCCTTTCTCGAGAGCTGTGGCTCAAGCTCCTCAGTTTGTTCCTTCCACAGTTCACAAGCACCTGAAATCCGTATTATTTAACAGTGATTTAACTGGTTCTGGTTGGAAGTGCCACTGATGAGTTTTTCTTGAAGTGGCACTTTATAACTGTCGGATCACAATTACAATTTAGGATGTGTTAACATGTCCTTAGCAGCCAAAGTGTCAAGTGACCAGCAATTGATGCCTTTGCATTATGGAAATGGCACTATAGAAGTCATGATATTAAATACACTACCAAGGGCGTAACTTTGCCCCAGAAAGTGGTGGTGACCAATCCCCTCCTCCTAATTTTTAACTTACTACTGGCAAGCTAGCTAAGCGCAGGACACCAGTTTATTCACAAGCGCTGCGTTAAGTCAGAGGGTTGTCCAGATAGTGTTCGATGGTGTTCCACGTCCAGTTGCGAAGGAGACAAGAGACTAGCAGAGTCGAAGCCTCAGAGACACGCTACGCATTGTCCGGCTGCTACTGCGGCTTTTAAATGAATATCGTTAGGTTAGGCCTACTACTGAACTACCAATAATCGACGTTATGGTACCAATAGTCATTGTCAAGGCTAAATGGTTATCCCGTAGTCTAGGTTGGTAAATTATGGTAACGTCTTCAATGCCGTTACTTGATGCTGGTAAGTAAGCAGTCTACCAATGTCCATGATAATTGTCATCAATCCAGCTTCCATATAGGCCTACGAGAAATCTTTTTCATCTCCGCTAGCCTCTTGTCTCCTTAGCAACTGGACTTGGAACACTCTCTGAACAATAGATATTTAAGCAAGAATTATTGTCATCAATCCAACTTCTATTTATTCAAGAATATTTAATCAAGCCAACTTCTCTTTAGGCAAGAATTATTTTCGTCAATCCCACTTCAATTTAAGCAAAAAACTTCATCGATCCAGCTTTTATTGAAACAGCTTTCATTTAGGCTACGGAAACAGCTATTTCCATCAACCCAACTTCTATTTAAACAAAGATTTAGTTTCATCAATCCAACTTCCATTTAGCCTGGTTTAGGCCAAAAATTATTTTAATCGATTTTAAATTGACAATATAAAATAATTTACCAGCCTAAACTACGGTTTTACCCGCTAAATTACCATAGGTTGCAGTTAGAGCCTATACAGCTTACCACCGAAACATCATACATTGCATGCACGATTATAACCTTTCGTGGTCTCTTTACGATGAATCTATCCACTTTTTACATGAATTTGATAATTTTACCTTTTATAGAGACAAAATTCATGGCGTCCTCAAATTAGGAAACCAAACATAATGTAAGTAAGGTAGTGTGGACACAGTGTGGAGGCCTCTATCAGCATTGCCGCCATTGCAATGTTAAGTATGCATGATTAGCCTAGGCGGTAGACAGCCAAATGCTTTCATGTTAAAAAATATATTTCAATGCAGGACCAAAAAGTGGTGGTGACTATCACCACCACTTTTGAAAGTGGTGGTGACCGGACACCACCGTCACAATAGAAAGTTACGCCTATGTACACTACACAAAATACATGAACTGCATATCCAAGACTTTGCAATGCTTAAGATCTTTTTAAAACATTTTATACATGACCTAGTAAAAAAATCGAAGACTCTGTCACAAGCCTCAGTACATCAGAGTTTAAAAACAGGGCTATTACAGCTGATTTAGCCAAACTCAGGACTTCTAAAATGGAGACTAGCAACTTGGTTTCCCATATTAGACCTGATTAAAATTAACACCTAACAAAGCTATATAGATTTTATTCAACTGCACCACGTACAAGTCCAAAATGCATTAGTTTTATGGCTGAGTGATCAAGTATGACTAACAGACCATGAAATATACTGTTTTATCATGATTATTCTGCTTCTGAAAAATTCTGAACCAACTGATTTCTTTAATTAACATTGCAAGCTGCAGGTACCATAAAGCACTGTCAGCATCTGTTTTATCTGTTAATTTAGGAGCTCATGAAAGAACAGATTATACCATTACATATGTTTAACAACCAAATTCAGCCCATCTGCATAATTGTGCAAGTGTATTCAGAGACATGTAAACTGTACTGAGGACTGTGGTCCATTTGTTGAGTTACTGTTCAGTGATATAAAAACATGCAGTGAACTTATATTATAGCCCAAGTGAAGGATCTAACAGTGAAACCAAATTAAAGTGACGATTCCACCAGCCAGTCTCTGGTGGGCACTCATGTACACTGCCCTTTCCTTTGGTGGAGCTACAGTGCTACACAAATCATCTTAAGATTATTATTATTATAGGGAAAGCAGCTTTAACCTCAGAGCCAGGAAATTTCTGATCATGTCATCAGTCTGTTTTTCCTGGACTTGATTCAGAGCCCACATTTCACATTTTATCCGTTTGGATATTATCTCTATCTTGCCATTCTATCTAATTGGCAGCTGTACCAGATAGCGTATAATGTGAAGATATGTAAGTCCCATTTTTCAATTTAATATCGCTGCAGCTAAATGCCACCAATTACTCAGTGGCTGTATGTCTACTGATGAATGAGGCACTTTGTTCAAGAGGAGGGGAGGAGGAAGAGGCAGCACATGCATCTATTAAACAACCTTCATTTGCTGCACCATTACGCATTCAATCCAGACAACTACTTCTTGACGAATCCAGACATCGGAGGAGGGCCATAGGTAGGAGGGGCTGATGGTGCCAAGGGTCTGGCAACCAAGGGCTGAAGGGCTGCCACTGACACCGATGAAGACGCCAGGGGTGGGAGCCCCACTGAAGGTGGTGCCGGACCCATGGGTGGCGATGACAGATGGCTTGAGGTGCCCTGAAGCAACGGATTGTTTGAGATGGGTCCTCGAGAACTAGTCATTGGTTGGACGAATCCAGCTTTAGGCGGAGGAGCAAAGGATGCCATTGTGGCCAGCGGTTGATTGGCTTCGGCACCAGGCTTCTTTGGAACAATTCCCATCAACAGATAAATCTCCTTAAGCATCATCAAAGCAGTGTCCTCAGATTCCCTGAAACAAATGCAAGCAACACCATCTCAACCAACTGTATTACTGGTACTATTAATAACATAATAATACTGTTATTGTATTATTGTTATTAATAAATTTGTTATTGCACAACAATTTTCCCATGTACCATACTTTATATCCTTGTTTCCATGGCTTTCGCTTAACATTGATAAAACCTTAGTAAGCCAAAGCAAACCTACTGGACAACGTATGTGGCAACTCTGTAAGGCACTTCCATGAAGGGAAAATGGAAAGAAGGAAGGCTACAGATGGCCAAGAACTGTGCAGCAGTAAAGAACAGCGAAGAGTTGCACCATTGGATTCCTGTAAAGGCCTAAAAGCAAAGTACTAAAGAAGCATCGCACAAACACTGCATTAGTCCAGAATCTATTGTACCAAGAATAACTATACATATCAAGTATCAAGCTACTAATGTAGGCTATGCTAATGCCCATGTCGACCACGGTCCTGAGAACATTATCCTGGTGTTGAAGTACATGACAAATTAACCTAATCTACAAATGTTAATAGTGCCAATACCGCAATACATAAAACATCAATTGATGATCCATTCATTGCGAGAATTTATATAGTGCCCCTTCAAGGAGACTACACTTCTACCAAAAAAACAAATACCAAATGATCCAAATCACAATCCTTTGGGTAGATTCAGTTAATATTTGTAACACCCTTGACACTGGACAAAGTGAAGATAGGTAACCTTCATTACAGATTTGATGCTTTGACAACAAATTGTCATGTTGGCATGATGCCCTCAGAATCAATTCCAAACGGAGACATGAAATGCCAACACACACGTACTAACACAGGTCAACTACGTCAGACAGAGAATGTGACTGCAACTCACCAGTAGCATGTGTAGCTACCGAGAGCGAACATGTAGTCATTGAAGATCTCGATCGGCTTCTCCTGAAGAACAAAGTCGACCCTGCGACCTTGATTGAGACTGCCAATCGGAATATCGTCCTCATCCGCCACACTTGATGCCACCACTAAACAACAGAATCCAACTTAATGCTAACTTATTGTCTGGAAGTTGTCATTTTCATTATCACCATATGTATGTATGTATGTATAATTATATGACTGGTGTTTAATAGAGCACCTGACAAGAACCTCACAAGGTTACAGGTACTAAACAGGGCTATACATGTGTGACTAAAACATTTCCTGATCCGTATGTGGCAGAACAGTACAGACCTTTCAGGAGATTATGCAGACATTTTAGCAGATAATGCAGACTGCATTGGTTTACAATCCTAGCTATGACTTGTATGTGGAATACTTCTGCAAACACATAGTACTCTCGCCTAGTTGAGAACAAAATTCTGCCCAAGTACACTAAATAAAACTTTCTGCCCAGATTAAGAATTAAATTGTTTTTAATTTTAAGACAAAACTTCTGCTCTGGTTCAGGATATTTCTAGCATAGCATAGGACAAAATTTCAAACTCAACTTTTTCTATGTGATTAATTTAGATTTAATTTAAATAGCATGATGCCCCAGCAGAACTGAGATGTTGAAACCAACAAATTTCTGCCTCTAATTATCAATACATGTTCCATTGCAGAATTTTGGACAATTTCTGGTCACCCAAAGACAAAATTTGTTGCTTAACTTAAAAGAAAATTTTTGCTCTATCTACTGACATTGCTGGATTCACTGAGAGTTCTCTTTCTGCTCTGCCAGAGTCCAGAGGATATAATTGTGGCAAAATCACTGAACTCATGATTAATAAACAAAAGGCCGATTCGTTAAGAATGGAAGAGCAAGTGATCAGACCTGAGCCACTGTCATCTGCATCTTTGGCCATCTCCGAGAGAACCGTGTCGACCTCTCTTTCTACCTCGTCCGATGGATCAGCAGCCGCTGCCTTGTGTCCCAAGGCAAAGCTGTTGATCGAACGCCAAGTGTTCTTCACAGAATCGATGATTCGCTGTTTCAGATCATAACCAATTCTTGTCAGGCTCTCCTTCAGCTCTGCAGATAAAAAAGACCCATGTAATGTAACCCGAGTTCTTACCAGGAAATGCGGACTGTGTGCATAATAATTACTTTAAATAAAGAAATAAGTCAATATAATTCACATACTCTAACAGCTGATACTTAGCTTAGTCAAAGCCCATTGGATAACCTAACCTACCAGACACAGCTAAGAAATATCATCAGAAGATAAAGCACTGGAAAGTTTAGCCTGGATACAGCTAAAACTCTTAACTGATGTCTTAACTAATGGCTCAGTACAGAGATACTGACAAAGATGAAGATATATGGGGCGGGGAAATGGCTGAATGATAACATGATGGCATGAAGATCAGAAGGACGCGGGTTCAATACCCGCTAGACCCATACGGTTGACACCCTAGGGGTGACAATAAAATGAGTAGGACAGATGGGTGCCTTGCAGGCTGCCATGCAGTTAAATTCGACTCCTGTTAAACTTGTAATCATCTGTTACTACTATATCTTGTAATCTTACTGCATACTTTGTCAGTTTGAATTAATAAACGAATATTATTATTATTATTATTATTATTATTATTATTATTATACCAAGATGAAGACGTTTTCTTCCTTTGTGATGAGGAATCTGAACAGGTTTGGGTGGATAAGCTGGCACAACAAGTGGCTCCATTCGATATGCCTTAACAAACATTGTGCATCAACATTACATACAAGTGCCTCTCAACCAGGATAAATGTGTAATGCAATACAATGCAACCACACATTTAAACAGTTTTAGGTGTATTTCATAAATATGTTTTTAAAGAACATTGAGTCAACCACAGCAACACTTCTATAGTGCATTGGGATGTTTAGGACAAATCAACAATTAGTTCTGGGACAAAGCAACAATTAGCTCACTCTTGATGACAAATAATTATGATATAATCCAGTAACTTTTATATTGCTCTTATCAGAATGCATAAAGCATCAATCATTGGTCACTCAAGTTAAATCAGTGAAATATCGTAGTCTGCTGGAGATTTCCAGTTGATATCTGACAAGTCAGGCACAGTAGAGATTTATTTGCAACTGGAGATTGCTGCTGTACAAGCTTCACCCCAATCATCAAACTATGGCTCTGGGAAAAATATGCAACAATCTTACTTTAATAGTGCACAGTTTACCAAGAAAGCAAATGGCAACTACTAGTATTACCTTCAGAAATTAATTCAGCATCCAGTTATATTTTCAGTTAAATTTGTTAATTTTCTAGAATAAGTGCCTAAATAACTATCTACACACTGCTTGAAGCTACCTACTTATATTTATGCCTACTTCCCCTTCAAATGTATCCACCAACTTTTATAATATACTTGCTGTGACAACATAACCCCAGTATGTTGATAATGTTGCCACAGAACCACATTATTAGAATCCGTTATTTTTGTAATCTGACTGAAAGTTAACTCCTAACTCTAGTGAAAGAAAAATGATGCTAGCTTACCAAAGGATCAAACTGAAAAAGACAAATGAACACACATAAATTAAAAGACATTATCACAAGTGGTTACTATGTAAAAAAAACAATATCAATAACAGGAAATTCTGTCATAGCTGAATTTTTCTCTTATCTTATAAAGTCAAACTTCTGAGGTTAAATAAATGACTCTTTCATCCGTTCTGTTTTTAGGTTGAACAGGGAGCATCTAGTCAAACATTTTGAAAGAATAAGGTTGCACCATGCTCCTGAAGGCTATGTAATTATATAAATACCAATCTAATAATCACCATGGCTAGCACCCAATAATGTCATCCCTAATTTTGTTTATCAACAATTAAGAGTTGTCAGGTTGTATTCTCAAAAAGTGGCACCATAACAATTGTCCACGCAACTTCACATTGAATTATGTCAGCAGAAATTCTCAAAACACATTTATGTTTTATTGCCACTATGGTTTTGGAAGATTGTAATGTTTATGCTTGTCAAAGTAATATAACAGAAATTGTTGGTACATAATATAACACTTGTCCCACGACATTCAATCTGCAGGATGGTTCTATCACTAAAAATGCATGGCATTGCACTATGCAAGCGTAAGCAAATGGTACAACCAGTTTTACCAAGCCACAAAACAGAGACATGAGGCCAACCACATCTGGGAAGACAACACAACACAGCCGCTGTCTACTTGTGTTGTTTAATTATTAATAATTATATAATATAGCCACAGTTACTTACAGGATGAAATATGTTGAAGTAGCCTGGACAAGTAGGGAGCATAAATTCTTCACCAAGTGATTCTGTTCCCTTCATAGCCAGAAACATGGCCACCGGTGAACCAAGCGCAAAGAGATTTTCTGGTTGAAATGCCAGCTGTGGATATTTGACAAATGGACATCCAACTCCAGTCTTCCCAATTATGTACGCAATGGAAGCATTGTTCGATGAAGATAACAAAGGATCCCTAAAACATTGTACTCATGAAAATAAATAACCAAAGCTCCAAACAAATTTCATACCATCCTTTCACTGCCTTACCTGGGATTTAATTCCTAAGGAAATGTTAAATTAATTTTGAGCAATTTCACCAACAGAGAAAAATCTTCTCATTGTTCTAGTTTCAAGGTTTCAAGTTGTAATCTATTCTGCAGCAAAGCAGCTTTCAGCAATGGAACTATGATTCAAAGTACATAGTTAGTGCTTTTGTGAGCATTAACTGTGCTTTAAAAATGTTTTGATACATAATATGCATAAATACATACATACACATATACAAATACCGGTATGCATTAACACTAGTGCATATGCAAAGCATTTAGTCATACATGATTTATAAATCTTCATATAATAATAATAATAAATAATAATAATATAAATACATATTATTCACTAACATTACCTCATCACAAGATTACAGAAACGTGAATAAAGAGAAATAACTGGAATAAAATTGAACTTCCACATCTGCAGTGACTAGCCAGATCTTCTTCCACCAGCAAGAAATTTCACAATTAACAACACTTAAAATCAGAAGCCCAAGACCCCAGGTGGCAACCAGATTTAATCAATGCAAAGAGAAGTACTTTGAGCCATACTGACCAGATGCTGTGGCTGTCATCCTAATATTTAATGTTGCCCACATGAGCGTTATTTAAAGCAGTGCTTCCCAAAGTGGTGGTCCGCGGACCGGTGCCGGTCCGCGAGCCCTTAGTTGCCGGTCCGCAAAGTGAGTCAAGAAACTGGTCAAATTGTCTCGGAATCAAGAAATGGCTATTATATTTTTAAAAGTCATAACAAAAAACACTCATTAGGCTAGAAATAAAAGGGCAATAGAGTAATAGAATTGGTTAAACATGCTCTTAATTAAATTTTAATACATATTTGAGAAATTTATTCTAGATGATCGAAAAAGAGAAATAACTAAATAAATTTGGCACCGGTCCTCCTGCAGTGGAAAAATTCCTGCCGGTCCGTGACAATGAAAGTTAATTTCTGCCGGTCCGCGACTTTAAAAAGTTTGGGAAGCACTGATTTAAAGTACGCATATTCTATATAACGCTTAGCAGGAATTAGTTACACAAACTCACTTGGCTGCAAGCAGAGCAGCTTGCTCTAACTTCTTTGCTTCCTCTTGTGCTTTCAGCAGTGCCATCTGCTGAGCCTTTTGTTCGGCTTCTAACTTTCTTCGTGCCTACAATGACAACAAACCTACATGAAAGAACAAAGCCATAGTTAGCCCTATTCAAAGACACTTACAGCTCAGACGCTGCAAAAGTATTAGGACAATGTAGTAGAATTCAACAATCAATGACATTGACTTTAACCTTATCTGACATCTGTTTACCTTGCAGAGCAAGAAAAGTTTATGGGTAGTTAAGTAAGTAAGTATATCCTTTAACAAAGAAAGAAGTGACTCCAGCCAATTGTCTTCTTCTTCCTCCTCCTATCTTTCTTGTTGTTGTAAGGAATAGGAGGATGGTTGGTTTTCCATGCAAAAGCATAGTATAACCATACAATAGGTATAACCTGCAAAACCTGCAAAAGGCAAGATGATATACTAGTAGTCATAGTAAGTTAGTCACCTGTTGGTCTTTGAAGTCCTTAAGGAATCCGAGGAGTTTCTTCCGAGGTCCAAGCGGAAAACCCATCTCCTTCAGATCACTCTCCTCACACAAACTCTACAGGTAATCAATTCATAAATACTAATTAATCAATATCTTAAATCAGATTTAACACCTGAATGGTAAGCGTAAGCTAAGACAATGGCTAATCTAGAAGGCAAACCCTCAACAAGCCGTTAAAGATGTAGTGCCAAAGTCTTGCATCCCCTGGCAAAGCCTCAGTCAAAATCAATTAATTATTAATTAATCTAAACTCTGAATGGTAAGGGTAAGCTAATACAATGGCTCATCTCAAAATCAATTATTAATTAATCTAAACTCTGAATGGTAAGGGTAAGCTAAGACAAAGGCTCATGTTGCAGGTTTAGAAATTGAACAATCAGTTTAACACATAAATGACTCGAACCACACATCAGAGGACATGCTTTATGATACAGCAAGTAAAAAGGGAAAATACTGGAAGTCTATATTTAGCACTACACTGCAGTTCTTGTACAATGTGCTAACAGCTTTGAGGGACATAACACTGCTTTGTGCTAAGCAAAATGGTATGAAAATGGCAAGCAGACAAATGAGTCCACACTGTATTAGTAACTTCGCTGTCTTACTGTTCATATGAGGTGGCCAGTCCTCTTCCTTGCTGCCTTATCTTATCACTGATAGCCTACTTTAGTGTAGTCATTTTATACTCACAATTGCTCAGAGGAGTTAATGAAATAGATATTTCAAAACATTTTTTGCCCTGAAGATTTTAACCTCTGACCCTCAGCTGACAGCCCAGCAAGCTATTGCACACCCTATTACCCGGTATGTATTGGTATGTCTCTAGTACAGATGATTCATGTATCAACTGCACAAAATAAGATGATTTATCCTAAAGAAAATGTTAGCAAGTCAAAGAAGCACATTTTACATTTGCTTCTAGATTAAAATGTTCTTACAAGGGAATTTAAGTCCATCTGCTCCTTCTTAAGATTCTCCAGGAACTTGGAAAGTCCAAGCTGTGTCAGAACACTATCCAAAGTCTCCTTGCCACTCCCTGCATCCTCAGAGCTCTGCACCTTTCCATTAGATGTCTATAGAAACACAAAATACCAATAAGAAAACTGTTCCAATCGGAGTTCTCTTTAGTTTCTGCCGGCATCTCTTACAGAAATTCTTTTGTTGCTCTGTGAAACGATCCAGAACATTGCTAAATTAGTACAACGAAACGAAAGTGACACATCAACAGATTTTAAGACAGCCTACTGTGTATGCAAAAATTCTTAACCTACCCTAAAAAACATATCTGACTGAGAGGGTAGATCAACTTCAAGATCCTCCTTCTCGGCCAGGATTCGTTGGTTGGCTCTGCACCATCGTACACATGAAAGCTGTTTGAACCAGTTTCAGCTGTCAGGTCATTGGTCATTTTGTTCATCTGTGGAGATCTTCTGGCCCCTCGCTGCCAAAAGTCAACACGACTGCATCATGCGGTCTCATGTTTTAGTCCATCCCTTTGGAACAATCTTCCCTTTGACATTCGAGCTGACCATTTAAACTCTGCTCAAATTGCTTTTTCTAGCTATGTTATGACACACCTGTAAGTATATTCAATAAAGAATATACTTACTTACTTTTGTTCAGATCCCATAGACATCCTTGTTCATAGAGCTTTTGAGGGTATCCTAAAATGTGCTTTATAGGAGTCCAGATACATACATACAGACATACAATGCCAGACTCATATCTAGCAACTTTTTAAAAAAGCTTTTCCACACAGAAAATCCAACCCAGGACATCACCATAAAAACACACCACACAAATAGCAAATTACCAAGTGCTCGGAAGACTGCCCTTGCATAAAGCTCAACAAACTATTAGATTTCTGGTTATGTCTTGTACGACATGCCTTGTGCAATACAGGGGTGTATTTGGTTAAATCACTTGGTCTGTAATCAAAAGGTCACAGGGTCACACTTTCTCACCAGACTCCATTAACGACCCTGGGAAAGATGTTTGCACACAAGTGCCTGTATCATCAAGCAGAAATTGGTACTGGCGCTAGCTTGGAAGTACATGGCCACTCCTGGAATGAATGTACCCCCCCCCCAGTGTCCATGACCTAAGGATCTGTCCATTGCCAGCTCAAAGGCCGAAAAGCAGATAACGAGCACCTCCCACTAGGGACATGGGAGCTTCACTTTACTCAGGGCTTAAGTGCCAGATGTAGCCAAGGATTTTTGGTGTATTTCCATCACAAAGTTCACAGAAGTTTCATACCACATCACTTGCAGCTGCAACTGGAGCTGGAAGAGCAGAACTTTCTTCAGCAGCTGCTTCCAGTTTCTCTTCATCATCTCCTGACTGATTCAGGAGAATGTCAAACAAAATCTGCGATCCTTAAAGTCAAAGAAAGCAATTTATCTTACCAACAACACTCATAAATGCTGAGCAAAATTGTGTAATTGAAATCATTCATGCTATATTCATAAATGCTTATTGAGCAAATGATTTAATTACTGAGCACTACATGAGTGCACATATTATAATCTACAGGTTTTTCAATGATGACTCTATCAGAGTTTTTTTTCTTACATTCCCTAATTCTTTCTATTCATAAAACTATTATTGTTATTCCTTAATTCTTTCTATTCATACAATTATTATTGTTATTATTACAGTAATTTTATATAGCACCCCTTCAAGACTATCTACTCAGGAGTGCTCCCAGCCCAACCCCGATCATACAATAAAATACTGATTATATAAAGATGACTGATTTGGACTTTGACTTCTCAAGTGGATTACGATTTTTGACTAAAAGCGATCATCGATCAATGCCTTTTGCATTATAACAACTGCACCACAGAGTCAAGGGATTAGATTAACTTCACCTTGTGCCGTCGATTCGCTGAATCCTAGCGACCGTCATAGTCAGCCTTCTCCATGTGTTCCGATCTCTCGTCGCCTCTCTCAGCTCCGGAATGTTCATCATCATCGTCTCGTGTATCTCATCCATCCATCTCTTTCTTGGTCGTCCTCTTTTTCGTCTTCCCTCTCCACACGCCAGCATCATCTCCTTTTCCATGCCGTCCGCTCGCATCACATGGCCAAAATACATCACTTTTTGTCTCGCCGCTCTTTGTCTCAATGTCATCTCTCCTCTTAAGTGTCCTATCTCTTCCAGTACATGTTCATTTGTTCTCTTCTCAGTCCAGGGGACCCTCAGCATTTTCCTCCAAATCCACATTTCGCATGCTTCGATTTTCTTCTCTAGTGCTTTGGTTTTGTCCATGCCTCGCACCCGTACAGCACCACTGGTATTATCATTGCTTTAACAATTCTTGTTTTCGTTTCCAGGCTCACCGCTTTATCCTTCCATATCTTTTCCAATCCCTAATTAATTAGTTAATTCTAGATTAACTTAGAACAGACAATAGTCATGTAACTTCATCAAATATTACCAAGGCTGTGGCCAGCAAGTGATATTCCTCCAGTGAATGCTGGATTTCGACTTTTAAACAGTTGAACAAGATGGTTCAGTTCTTTACCAACAGTCATCACAATATCCTAATGGAAAACAAACAAAAACCAACTGAAAACTTTCAATAATAATACAGGCAATACAATGAAACTAACAACAAACACAATTGGCATTACTGTGCAGACTTTCTGAAGCTGACAGATAATAAATACCTTTGTAAATGGATTACATATACATTACATTATATAACATTACATTATATTACATTACATTTACACAGGTATATAGTAGAAGCGACGGGTCATAAATCATTTGTTAATTTAAATACCTGAGCATACACAGGGCTGCGATAGACGACAGTGTCCAGCAGATGATCGTTGGCAAAGTTCCGTAGCTTTCCAACACTGCCGAGCGTAATACTTTTTAATTTCCTACAGTAATCAAATTACAACTTAATAAGTCACCAAATCAATAAAAAATCAATCTGACCACACTAACTAATTAACCACAAAATAAATCAATCATGCAATCAAAAATAAATCACTCAAGAAATCAATTAATTAATAGACCAAAACTGACTAACAAATTACAGTGTCTATACTGTAATCAACAAAATTGTGCATCCCAAACATCATCAAACATGATAAACTGCCGTCCATGCATTTATGAAATAAAAATTGGATTAAAATACTAGATGGCCACAGATAAAAAAAGCAAATCAGAAATCGAGAGCACAAAATACAGAATGCCATTTAGGAAATTTCAAACTGATAAATTCTACCAGATTTCTTTGTAGCATTTTGTCAGTTAATTATGCAAAACCTGGCAGTGATACAGAATAGCCATATCCCCCTGATACAAGAAGACATAAACCAGACAATGCGGTGAGATTCCTCACCACTACCACTGACCACAAAGTCAAATTATTGATATTTGGTACCCTAACATGGAAAATACTCCAAGGTGATGTAAATACATCTGGAAATTATTACAGATGATACTCAAATTCATATTTCAATTTTTTTATTCTGAATAAAGTTTACCAAATACAATGCATGTAAGTCGTTTTCAGAGATCATTGTATGCTATGATATTTTAAGGAAAAACCAAAACAGTGACTGATCCTGGGCATGGCAAATTGAGGCCATCAGATAAAGAATCTCAAGTGAACATATCAAGTCCAACATACAGCAGTAAACAAAAGGAACAAAATTCTAGACAAGCACACCATTTCACATCCCTGTTATGGTCTTTGGACAATGTGCTCACAACTGCCATCAGTGACATGAAGCGGGCCTTCTCTGGGCCCAAAGAATGTTGCTGTCTGGGACTTCATACATATATAGATGCTTAGTTTTAGAACACCTTAAGATAAGAGCTGCAGTAAAGAGTAAACATTACTGTGGATGTAATAATCTTCAGACTGACAGATAAGGGATTCCAAAGCAATGCAAACAGAGTTTCCTACCTATCAAGTCCTGTGACATGACCGTGCAAGGCGTCGTGCCAGCGGACAGGTAGAAACTCAATGCGACCGGCCCTTCTGTCATCCACTGCCTGCTTGAAGTGTGACTTCATCATCTCACTTGCAACACCGCGGAAACTATTCACTGCCAACAACAACAACATTTCATATATTGCACTGTAATAAAAGTATTTAAAGAACACCTTCAACTGCCTCTTGGAAACACTGACTGCTTCTCAATAACACGAACATTTAACCACCAGTGGTGAATCTTCTAGCTTACTGTGCATTGTTTTGCTAACTGATGTAATATATTCGTTCGTAATTACACTTTTCATCATAATAGGCTAGCACAGAGTAGATGAAGAGATGCTATATAAATTCTCCGAATGAATGAATGAATCAATGAAAATAAATATATCCAAATTGCATAGCATCATCAATCACATGGTGACACAACAATTCTGAATTATACTGGACATTATTAATATAATACTAAACAGAATCAAAGATTCAAATCTTTGTAATTATGATGAACATAATAATAATTATAATATAACATAAAAATAACTAAAATTTAACATATATATTTATGTATTTAACATATAAATAAAAAAATCTATCCATGCCTCAATAAAGTTTTCATTGAAATTGCATATAGGAAGTGGTTTTCACTAAAATTACATAGCATTATTATTATTAATTAGTGACAACCACAGGTAGTGTCACTGTATAATGCAAAAGACATTCCCAAAGGTACACAAAAACCAACAGATGCCTTACGATCGGGTCACTATCAGGATCAGTCCAATAAGACAGCAAGACAGTCTGTGGTGGAAAAGCAAGTTGAAACAGGTACGTAAGGGTGGTTGTGTTTGTAGTAAGTGGTTTACACAAAAACAGACAATGTGATCTTAAATCCTAGTATGCATGTAAAGCAGCAGTGCTTTGACAACTTATACGGCACAGAGAAAATATCTGGCGCCACTGCCAATGTCCACCACTCAGCCAAGTTCGCAGCATTTTGAAGACATACTAACAGGGGCTACATAAATGTTCCGCTAAATAGCTGCATGCATACATACCGCAACTCACAGAAACTCAACTAGAGGCTCCTGTCATAGTTTTAAAACTGTTCAAGTTATGACACAGCTGCAGTAGTCGATTCAGGGAGACATAACGGATATTTGCCAAATAATTTGGATGGGCTACTGGATTTATGCAACGTTGTGCACTTTCCAGCAAAAGATTCTTCAACCACAAGGACAGTGCCTCTGTAAACTCAGGAATAAACAGCATGATAGGTAAACAGGATCTAATAATAGTAAGACACAAGTGTGTGATTTCTTACCACAGTCGATGGTGTTCCGATATCGAAGGTTGCAGGTGACACTGATTCCTTGAACTACGAGCACAAGATGATCAATGTGCGGTGATTCATCTGTCATTTGGAAAAGAAACAAAAACATATCTTGTAAATTAAGCCTTTAAATTAACCTTAACAATGTCCTTCATGAAAGCTTAAGGTAACACATTTAACCCTTTAATGACGAGCTGCATCGGTTTTCCCATACACTTTAGTACACGCTCGTTGTTAAAGGGTTAAGGACAATATACATTAAAGACTTCCACTGAACAACAACTATAGTTCTTGTGAACTCTGCCTGAACTTGTGCTGAAACAATGAAGTGACCGTTGTAGTCTCAGAAAGATCTCAGTAGCTAATTTGTATCCCTATGTAGACTTCTGTTTGCTGATAATGGTAAACAGAGAATCAATGGTTCTCTTTTATTGCACTCACTTAAGGCTTTGCTTAGTAAGTAAATGTCAACTATATTTAGCAGGTGTACCTGCTTAGAAACCAGAGCGCTGTAAATGTGCACATAGCAAGTGATACTTACTAATACAGAAGATTCTACAATAGTTCATCAAGAAAGAAGTGTATTAACACATAAACTAACAGGTGTTTCATACCTTCAAGTAAATCATCGGTATCAACAACCCCTCTTTTGACAACCCTTGGTCTCGATTCACTCTTAAAAAATCAGAAAAACCAAATGTTACATTTTACTGAAAATGGAGAAATTCTGAATGGCACTTCATGCTATTTCCTTTCGTAGGTTTGTACTTGCAATTGAACCATTCTTCATGCTGCTCATCTTCTTCCTTTGGCATAAAGCAATCATTCTGGTTGCCTTCTCTCCATTATTTCTTTAAAAGCATGTCCCTCTCTACACATAATCAACTGATGTTGTAGTTATCAGTGATATTTCTTCACCACCAGGAAAGCACTAACACATTTGTTTATATGCCTCAACAGAAACTCCTCCGAAGCATGGTATGATTGTCAGAGGGATGTCTGACTGAGGTCCAAACCGTGACCTCACCAATCCAATGACCGATCAGCTTTTGTAGCTGATCACTGACCATTGTCTTCAATGGTTTTGTATTCTGTCATTGGTTTTCCAAGTCTACATCTTGAACAGATACAGTCTTCCAATATACTGCTGTGTTGTCAAATCCACGACTAACGACATTCCAAAGGGGTAATCATTTTCAGTTAAATCATGCTATAATAATGTAATCCCCACTTAAAGAACCTCTAATACAACATCACCATGCCATACAGCCATAATCAATATCAACAGCACCATACACATATTCCATAGCATTGCTAAAAATCTGCAAGATCCCATACCACTGTGTTTCCATATGCATCCGGTTGAGCTGAGGCCGAGAACTGTACGATCACTTGTGGGTTGTGGATGACAATAGTTTCTCCACCTGGAAAGACGAGGCGCTTGTGAAAATCACTCGTAAGAACGGTACGCTTGTAGCTCTCCTACAAGAAACAGCAACAGAACACAGCGCATAATAGAAGCATTAGCCTCATTATTATGGCGGCATGTGATAGCCCAGACGTATATCCTAGTTAGGGCTGTCAAAATATTAGAAAAACGCGGCCCGGGGGCCCGACCTCAGTTTCAGCGGGGGCCCGTCGGCCCGTCACTGGAAAAGTTCCTTAAAGAAAGCAAGAAATACTTGCGTTACCTTACAGTGTACACAGCACATAAAATGGCGGCTGATAGTTCGCTAGTCGCTAAAAGTTATAATTTGCTAAATTACATGTAACTGCTAGTCCGCTAGATAATTAATAACTGATGCCCACATTTTATTCCCAAAGTTTGAAAGTTACATGCAGTCTGCGCTGACGTGATTAGACAGTTAAATGCACAAAACAATGGAATGATTCTAATAAATTACTAAAACTTTATTTTAAACGAAAGCAACAGCAATGGCGGTTTGGCGGTAAACAACGAGATCTCGCGTTAAGATCTAGACAGTCCAAGTAAGTCAGTAAGTAACCAATTGGTAGTATTATTAACAAATTGCGCTAGGGCTTAAATTAAAAGTTAGTCACTCGTCGGCTTGCGGGTCAGCTACGAGAGGTAGGGCTGACGATAGTGCTATATAGACTAGTCATTGAATACTAAGCATTCAAACAAGGGCTATCCCTAAGCCGAGGCGTGGAGGGTTAGACAGTTAGACTGCACTGCTATTCAAATTATCCATTGTGTTGGACAGCATAAGCCGAATGCAATAACAGCCAGACTGACCGACCACCAATTCCCGATATAGCGATCTTTCTTCTTTGATTGACAGGCCTAATAATCGCCGGCGGTCTGTATACTGCCGGCGGTCTGTATACTGCGAAGGCGGCAGATTTGAAGAGGGGCACAAGGCTCTGGCAGCACATCATGCACAGGTCTGGTAATAGCAGTAATACCTCAATGCGTTGCAACGCATGGCTGGTCTTAGTATAGCCAGCCGACAAGTAAACAGGTACGGGTTCCAAGTTGCCAACTACCCCCGCGCCGATGACTAATACACCACTGTACCTGGCCAACACATCTTCAAATCCACAGCGTTTTACGCGACAGAAAGTCTGTATTTAGGCTTTTAAAATTTACTTAAAATAATATGCTGATTCGGACGGGTTTTCGGGCCTTCATTTAAGGGCCCGGGCCGGGCCGGGCCCTTCGAACGGGGACCCGGGGGCCCGTTGACAGCCCTAATCCTAGTGTTTAGTTTTCACAAACTCCAGGTCAGAATTTATTCAACAGGCACAATAGCAACATGCACTATTATTTGCCATCTGTTGGACGATTTCCTTGGATTTGCTTAGCTTCACAAGTTCACAGGTTCTTTGACAGCAACAGAACTACCCGGTACAGATATCTAATTCACATAACACAAAACTAAATACTAAAATTCATGCAGCATAAACCACATTCTGCTCTAACTATTGCATTTAATTTATTTACCTTTACCTTATAACCATAACCATAATTTTTATTGTCTATACCATTGTATAAAAAAATTCCTACCTCTAGCTCAGCAGCGAATTCTTCCTCATACGGCATAAATCGATTCTCGCCATCAGGACGATAGAACCACGAACATCTCCTGACGGGTGATGCCTCCTCTTGCCAATAGATGGCCGTCTGCAGTCGCTGCCTTAGGTTCACGTCGTAGCGACCTCCCTGGACGCTCACCAAATGGCCAATTGAAGTACCTACAACAAAAATAATTCTCGTCAGTCATAATCCAATGCCATCCAGTTGATTGCTTACTTGTCTTCCAAAGCAATGGCAACCACAGGACTGTTAGGCTCAGCTCTCTTACTTGCACGCCAGTCAAGAAAAGCTGTCAAAGACACCATCCCAAGACAAACTTTAAATTAAGATAATCTAATAAAACTCTTCAAAGCATTTTCCTCACATCAAAGTCTCTGTTAGTTGAGTTGCAATACTTCCGCAGCAATCGTAAAACAGCAAAGACTTTAAACCTGCATGGGTACCATTTACAGGGGATGTATTCAAGGCCAAGTAGGCACCAAGTTATATTGTATTCAACGGACAGTCACTCATTCAAATACTAACTGGTCTCAACATTGCCTAATCAACCTATGAGCATACGAATGTTAACTCTGGAATTCATTTCAGAGATTCATTTCATTTCAGAGATTTATATAGCGCCACTTCAAGATTATCTACTCAGTCCTGAGCGTTCACGACCCAACCCCTGCTAAAGAGAACAGTCTTGAGGTTAGAGAAGAACGTGGCCACAAGGGCTCTAGGCATTAGGCATAGATCCACAGGGAGCCCATTCCAGAATGCAGGGCCAGCAACAGAAAAGGCACGGCGCTGCAAATAAATGTCCACGACCAGAATATCCTCCATTGGTAGGGCTCTATGTGTGTGTAAGAGTCCACCAGTGGTGACCTTTATGATTATTTGATAATTATTTGCTTATAGATGAACTTTTGTCTCAAAATATTTTAGCACCGCTTACACCAGCATAAGCAGCACATTTAAGAGATACTTCAAAGGTGCTCCATATATATGCATAGATGCGTGCGTGCGTACAGAAATGCACAACACAACATGTGCACTCGGCTGCTCGTCTCATTGGACGACTACCTAAGTTCTCTCCTGTCTCTGCACACATACGTGATGTGTTGCACTGGCTGCCTATCTCTCAGCGGATCTCATACCGCACTGCTGCTGTAGTTTCTCGCTGCGTTCTTGGCTGTGCTCCATCTTACTTGCGTGATCTTTGCCGCTCAGTGTCCGGCGTTGCAGCGCGTCGGGCACTTCGTTCTACGACGAGGGTGAGCTCCTAGTTCCACGGGCACGCTTGGCTATTAAGCAGCGCCGTGCTTTTTCGGTTGTGGGACCTTCCACCTGGAATGACCTCCCGCTTAAGCTCTGCTCTTTACTTGTAAGCCAACCGGCAGGGTTCTACAAGTCCCTCAAGTGTTTCTTTAGTCGTGGCTGGGCCGGGGGCGCTTCTGAGTAGCTTCTTGAAGAGGCGCTATATAAATGCTCTGAATGAATGAATGAATGAATGAATGAATGTGGCAAGGCTCAGAGAAAGAAGTCCAACTTAAAAGCCCTGGCTGTTTCCACGGCCTTTGAGACTAATTTCATTGCTTTTCCACTGTGTCTCATAAAGGCAAAAATTTACATCTCAAACAAACCTTGCTTGAAGACCTCTTCCAGTCTTTTGGAGTCCACCATGGAAAACGGTCTCCAGACTTGTTTTCCTTCTATTGTCATGCGGTGAAACCAGTGTGGCTGTATCGGCAGATACGTCTGCCCATCAACAGGCAGACCAACAGGAGGATGGATCTGGTAAGATCTCATCCCGCCCTCCATATCCCGTGCAGGAGCGTCACCAGTTGCCGAGGAAAAGTCAGCAGATGAGGAGACTGGTCCAGACTCAAAAGGCCTTGGCAAGAAAGAAGACATGGCGTGGAAGGGTACCTGCTGTGCTGGCTGGTGAGGTGGAAAAGCAGGCAGGGTACCAGACTGCATTAAAGGTGGAACAGGTGGAAAACCAGGTTTCGGTGGTTGACCCGGCTGCGTATGCAGATGAGACTCATGGTAAGAGGTCTCTGCAGGTGGTGCAGCATAGTGTGGTTTTCCAGTCATGCGAAATAAATTTGGTGGAGCAGACGTTGCTGAATAACAAACACAAATTCAGACCAGCTGATCAAATAAACAATTTTAACTAGATTATGTTAACAGAATTTTTTTAATAATAATTTTTCAGCAACAAAATCAGAGGGGCTATGAGTATGGGTTCAAGCCTCGCTCGAGGCAGTTACTGTGCACGGATCTGGAGCAAGTCCTTCACTCAGAATTGCTCCAGCACTGTGCAATCGATGCTCTATTGCAGGCGTCTCCAAAGTTTTCCAGCGGGGGGCCACATTGCTGACTTTCTAAAGCTCCACGGGCCAAAACTCCGAAGAAAAAATTTCTGTGTGCAGCTGTCCAGTGAATTGTGAGTAATGAGATGAATGCTTGGATTCATAATGTCCGAATATTGTACTCTTTAAGTACTGCAATGGTGTCATTGCGTATCAGGCACAGTGCCTTACAAACAGCGACATGGATTTTGGCAATATGCATGTCAGAGTACAGCGGCGTTAAAATTTTCAATTTTCCCAATTTAGTTTGTTTCTTCAAGGAGAGTTCCGCGGGCCAGATTAAAGGCCTTGGCGGGTCGGATGTGGCCCGCGGGCCGTACTTTGGAGACCCCTGCTCTATTGTATGGTTGTGCACTTCTAAACTTTTGAAAATGGCAATATCAAATGCAGTTGTATTGCTGTTGTATTGTATGTGTTAGTAGCCATGAGCTCATCATTTATATGTCACTAAAACTCATAATAAAATCATTCTTAAAATGGTCTGCTCCAAGAATTCCATTAGCTGGAGTGTTGCAAAGATGCTGACATATGTAAATTGTCCAGTAACCAATCAATGCCAGTCTAACCCTGTTCAAAGCGATCCTTACATTCCCAACTACCATAAAATGCCAAACACTCAACAAATGTATGTTACACTGTCTCTCCTTTATTATCAACTGTTATCAAATCTATTCCTCTGCATTCTAGCTAAACTAGTGTGTGCTGTTGCTATACATTCCTTTAGTAAGTATGCATGTATGCGTGTATGTATAGATCACTCAGTTATTCCGGGAATTGGGCCTTCGAATTATTCCTGGTAAAGTGGTAGCACTATCCAACATTTAACCGATGGGAAAGATAAGACTGAAAATGCCATAGTGTTTAAAAGCAATGGCACATCATAGTATGATCGTCCAGTGATTTCAGTCATCTAGATAATAGACTAACCAGCTGGAGGAACTGTTGCGCTCGACAGAGGTGGAACATTCTGACCAGCAAAAGGCACCTGAGTGAACTGAGGGAGTGGTGCAGGAGGTCCAGGAATCATTGACCTGGTTGCTGCAGCTGACTTTTGTCCACCAGAAGGAGGAGAAACCGATGTTGGTCTCGGCCGTTTGGAACCGAAGTCTTCCAGTTGCGGCTGTTTCACCTCAGAGAAAGGATCATGACCAGCGGTAGCCGAGTGCTGGAACATAGAGAACGGCGTGCTATGGTGATGCGTATCCAAGGCCGGTGTCTGACCAATGAAACTGTCTGCCTCTGCATCTTCATCTGCAAAATGAGCCAACAATAATCCCAGGTCACATTGACACATCACATAACATATAAGATACTCGTAATCATAATCTCGACATTCTCGAGATTTCTAAAGCACTAACAAAAGCGAAGTCAAGGGAACCAACTTATTCACAGGCACTTAATCAAAACAGAATCGATAGGCAGAGGTCAAGATTCAGAGAGACAGGCAGGCAGACAGTCAGATGACCAAGGTTGATGATGTTTAGAGTTGAAATGGCGAGGGAGGTGAGGGGAAGAGGAGGAATTAGTATAGGATTTGTGAAAAAGCAGTGCTTTCAGTTTTGAGTGAAAGACCTGTGAGAGATAGCAAGAGACGAGGTTTTGGTGAGTTCATGGGATGCATCGGATATTTGTCGTAGCACTGGAGGCAGTTTGTTCCAATGAGGCTGAACAGCTATGGCTATGGAGCAAGTTGCAAATTTAAGTGATGAGGTGACGGAAGGGCGGAGCAGTGCGAGGGTGAAAGAGACAGTTTTGCAGCCTTGGCCCATGGACCATGGTCAACATTGTCCGAGCTGATGACTACTGTATTAGCAACAGATCACACAACCCCAGAAGACTGCTGTAAAAAATTCTGAAAACCATGTTTATTTGCTGCATCTACTGTTGCCTAACGATCAGTATGAAATTCGGTTAAGACAAATTTTACTCTGGTTCCCTGTCATTCGTCTTATCTGATTTGCACAGCAGTTGCCTGAGGGATATCTGGGCATAGAGTCTTCTACCATCTGCAAGGGATGCCAGTTGGCGAGTGTAACCAAGTGATTTGGATGTAAATAAGTAAGTAAGAATACTCTTTATTGAGAACCACTAGCAAACGCACAGCACTGTACATGGCAAGATTAATACATTAAAACAAAAACAAATTTATATATTCAAGAAAAGAATTGAATAGGAGAAGTTATTTTATATCAGAGGAACCTAGGGGAGGAAGAGTTAGGGCTAGTCGTAGAGGGAAAATGTCATCATTCCTCATCTTCACTGCAACACAGACCAGGAACTCTGAATCTGGTGTGTATTGTCAATTCTGATGGGACTTCGTTGATTGGGTTCTATGTCTGTGAAAGCCTAAAAGCGGTGACTTCCAGTTATCACAGCATTATTTGCTTACAAATGAACTTGCTGACATTCTTAACAAACTTTAACACTGCTAAGGCTAGCAAGTATGGCACTTTTAAAAGGTTTATTAAAGCAAACATATTAAGTTATAAACCCAACCAAACCTGGTTTGCATCAGAATCATAACATTCCACAACTAACAGTTAAAAAGTCAACAAAATCAAAACATAAACATATGCCACTGTCCGAAAACATATCCTCCAGGCATTACTTGACTCCGACACCAGCGTTTCTTTAGAAAAGCTGCCGGGTTAATTCTTGGCAAGGCTAGAATCTAACTACAAAATAGTCACGTTTCCATACCGAGCTTTTTTCGCGCTGTACCATCAATCAATCAAACAATAATTTATTTTGTAACCAACCAATCACTTTACAGTTACATAGTTGCAAATCACATAGACAATAGGAGATGGCCACAAGGAAAGGCCCTGAAGGGAACATTGATCCCACTAAGTAGGGACACCTATGCACAAGTTAAACAAAAAGATGCAAATCATGCAACGGCTGAGAAATGCTTACTAAGTATGACAGTAGGTAATTTTGATTACTTGATAGAATCTTAACTAAATGGTAAGCTTACAGAATCGGGGGCTGAAGGATATAATGCGTAAGTTTACTGGCGTCGTAGGTGTCGGTTAGGGTCAGGTTAGGTGTCGTGAGGGTCGGTTAGGGTCAGGGTTAGGGTTAGTGTCGTGACTAGAAAACCGGGTACCGTCCGGTGTCCGCAAAGAATGCCCAAAGATACTGTATAATCATTCAGCCCACGTTACTATAAGTTTGCCAACTAAATTAGGTAAATCAAAATCTTAACTAAATTATGAAAATCAAATGAATCATTGGAGAAGAACATATGCGTGGGAGGTAAAATTATGCACAGACATTTGGATTCATCCAAATACATTATTATTATCACCAACCAAATAAGTGCGTAGTTTTTTTAAACAATACTAATGAAGGA
Source organism: Aporrectodea caliginosa (assembly GCA_020284085.1). Lineage (NCBI taxonomy): Eukaryota > Metazoa > Annelida > Clitellata > Crassiclitellata > Lumbricidae > Aporrectodea > Aporrectodea caliginosa. The sequence goes on from JACEVL010000597.1 coordinate 261,825, forward strand.
GATTGCCTAATTCCTTGAGGAATTTTATTCCATACTGAAGGTCCAGTAGCTCTAATTGAAAACAGACGGGAGTTAGTACGCGCAAAGATGCATCTATAATTACTTGAGTTTTTTGTTGAATGGGAATGGATCTCGGAAGCAACATTAACCACTAAAGCTACATTTAATAAACATGGTAATTACACTGCAGTAACAACAATTTACCAGGCATTTGAGGGCTTCCTGCAGAACGTACAGGGGCCGGCAGCAGAAGGCTATGGCCCGTGCCCTCGCTCAAACCCCCGTACTCAGCCGTCGCCATCAACAGCAGGGCTGACGGCTGCGACGACGGTCGACTGTCAGACGATTTATCGCTCATTTATACGAATTTATTATAATACTTTTCGTTTAAATTTCAACAGCTTTATAGACCCAATCTGAAGGCAGATGAACATTTTCCATTGAACCCCTTTGCAGTAAACAACACAGCGCCACCGCCATACACGTCGACGCGGAACAGGAAATGCGTGTACAACAACAAACTTATCTAGCGCGATAAAAAGTTGTGAGGTAAATGTTATCTTATCGCTACGCAAATCTTGCACTATAATACTCCCGCACTACCAAAGTACCAAGTTATTGTATGTGACCTTTTGTAAAACGCATTTTAAGAATTCTTCAAAAGCGCTGCGACCTGTGAACATGGTTGTCTCAGGGATCAAGCAGGTGCGTCTTAAAAACCAAGAATGTCAGGCCTACTTGGATCAAGTTTATTTAGGATGAAGAGCGTATGAGTACAAGAAGGCCGTTACAATGGGTGAGAAACCACAGTATAAGTAATTATTTACTTATACTGCAGCGATTGACGCGAGACGCAGTTGCTGTAAGAGCAAACTACCAACCCATTCGCTAGGTGACAGTGCTGTCGTACATATCCTAAATATGGCCGTATAGGAAATGACCATTGTAAATATTTACAAACCTTTTTTATTTAAAATTGAACATTTATACGTTCGTAAGATAAAGATTATAACACGGAAAAGAAATGTATTTGACAAAGTTTAACGTAGGGATCTGATATTGATATATTTTGCCTCAAATCTTAATCTTAGTTTCTGCCTCATAGAGACACCTTTATATCGACCATCAGATTCATATTATAATTTACACTTTTGGTGTGATATGTGTTGTCGTTGTCGTCATCACAATATTTAATTTTCTAATCATCATCGATATTTTTGTGGTTCCTTGCTTTCACGAGCGAGGAATAAAAAAAACCCAAGAAAATACCATAATCCGAAATGCCACAAAACAGTGTCATCGACAATAAATTCCGCCGGGTACAGAAGCTTCCCAATAACAACCATAACCATCACTTTATTGTACCAGCCAAACAGGTATTACACAGATGATATATTTCATACAAGTATTTCGAGTGGTTACAATAGGGGGACCAGAAGGGACCTTGGTCCCACTAAGTAAAGTAATAAGTAAGTAATAACAAGAACATAACTAAGCAAACTAGGCTTAATCATAAGCACCATCATAACCGTCGCCTAATCATTATCGTAATCACAATCTTAGGTCTACTCGCAATCATAACCACAATAATAAAATAATGATGATAATAGTAATAATACTAATTATCATCATCATCATCATCTTCACAATCATCATCATCATCATCAGCCGTGTAGATCCGGTGAGTTTTCGTTTTTGGTGAAGTTGGGTCCCTTCTATGTGGCTTGACATTTCCTTCCAATAGTCTAGATCCATCAAGACCACCACCGGCTGTGGGCCACCTTTAGCGCGCTCTCTGGCCTGACCGTTCGCCAAGATCCGCGACATTCGTCAGACAACCGCTGGTTCCCCGCCGCCCATTCATCCTCGTTCCGACTGCCGCCTATCTACAATAGGCTACTGTACATCCAGTTTCCAGCGCAGAACTACGTATACATGTACGCTGTGTTATTCTTTCCTCTCCGCCAAAGTCTGGTGAACTGGATCCTATCCCCACCTTTCTGCTCCAGGAATTTGTTGATACTCTGCTTCCTCTTCTAACAACCCTCTGTAATCCAGACTTGTATACGAGACATCAAACTTCGAGATGAGACTGAGACAGTGGGGTCCGAGACCGAGACCAAGACCGAGACAGTGAGGTCCGAGACCGAGACGAGACACAAGGTCCGAGACAGTTCAAGACAGTTCAAAACGAGTGAAATGCACATTGGACCCAAATCCCAAACAATTTTTCCCTCGAGTTTTAAGTCTAATACCAGGGACAAGTCACTGAAATCAGCTGATCACCTGAATTGTAGGCTATAAACTATAAAGAAATTAAATGTTTAAGCCATTCTGAGATCTTCTAAAATGATTATAACATGTAAACCAACAAAATTCCATATATTAGCGACATAGGCCTAAGTCACATCACTGAGTGATGTGACTTAGATGATGTTCCAAGCGTTTCGCTAATGTTCGCTTTACACCAGCGGCCATTTATTTTGTTTTTCATTGATTTCAAATTTCATGAATTCAAATTTCACTATTTCAGGTTCTTTATGAGACATTTTAAGATATTTGCACTGAGAGAAATTAGAAAATTAAAATAGCAATAAAGTACAAACTTAATTAAGACTGTTCTTTTCAATATCTGTTAATATACCAGAAACACAGCATTTATAAAATTCCGGATTGTTTAGCTATCCGTTCGGCACAGAACAATTTTATAGCGCGATACTGTCAGAAGTTCAGAACGAAAGACAGTATGCACGAGAACTATGGATACCGCTTCTACGAGAGAACAAGACTTTAGCTTCGAGACAGTTTCCAAAAAGTCAAGAAATGAGACCGAGACCGAAACAGTTGGGTCCGAGACCGAGACTGAGACATCTAAAAACCTATCTCGAGACGTCTCGAGACCGAGACAGTGTCTCGAGACAATGCAAGTCTGCTGTAATCGATCTCTACAGGAAGGTACCTTGCCATCGTCGCAGACGAGGTCAATCTTGATCCCTGCCTGAAGGGTGGCGGTTTGGATCCAACCAGGGCTGTTAAAGGCTTGGCTTTTTGATTTTTTATTGCTTTGGGGTTTTTATAACAAAAAACAAAAAACCGCATATTTTTTGTTTTTGTTTTTTTTTTACAAATTTCAAAATTAAAAAATGCCAAAAATGGCGTCTCTTTAACTCTCTTGGGAATTGCTGTAGGCCTAGGCCTATGGTCTTTGTTAACTTCGTTTTATGACATTCTACGGTTCTACTGTTCTAGACTAAGTCTTCTAGTTAATTTCATTTATTTGCATCTGATAAATATGAACGGTAGGCTATTTATGCCATTTTAATGAGTTTTATGATCCGAAATAGGAAAGTCTCAAAAACAAAAAACTGAATAAAAAAAAACAAAAACAAAAAAGCAAAAAACCAACTTTCATTTTGAAAAAAGTTTTTTTGCACCCCTGGATCCAACTGATCCCACGAACTAGCCTACAGGCCGATAGCAAACGTTACCTTCTTCTAAAACTCATCGGAAAGGTCGTTGCTATGCAGCTGGTCGCCTACCGATAGAAGGGAATTATGTGCTGCCGCAAAGTCAATCCGGTTTTAGAAGATACCACTCAAACGAAATGCTTGTGCTCCGACTCTTTTCAGACATCTACGGGGCGATTCACAGAGCCCAGCTTACGCTACTGACCCTTTTCGACGTCAATGCTGCATTCGACACTGTAGGCTAGACCGTGATATCTTGTTAGAGAGGTTGAATCACTTGAATGTATCATTTGGTCTAACTGGCAATTTTTATGAATGGGTAGCCTCTTCTCTCCTCTCTCTCTCTCTCTCTCTCTCTCTCTCTCTCTCTCTCTCTCTCTCTCTCTCTCTCTCTCTCTCTCACTGGTCGAATTGACCACTGTTGCTCCTTTCTTGTTGGCGTTCCTTTTAGGGTTCTGTACACGGCTTATCGTGCGGCTTCCTAAATTCGCCTCTGCTTCGGCATACATGAGTGATGTGTTGCATTGGCTGCCTGTGTCTCAGCGGATCTCATACCGCATTGCTGCTCTGGTTTGTCGTTGCGTTCTTGGCTGTGCTCCAGTGCCTTTCTAAGGCATGGGCGAGCTGCAGCTGGGCAGTCGCTGCAGGAGCCTCGATCATGATCTAGGGGCCCCAAATTAAGAAAACCAGACAAAAATTACTGCGTGCGACGTGCATGACAGCAGAATTGAAACTTCTTAGCTACAAGAGCAGGGTGTCAAACGGTTTTAAAGAATAACTCGTCTTGTTATTGCTCTATGGTAGTAGAACAGCTCTTTTCCTCCTCTGTGCTCCACTCGTAAAAGTAGCCTACGCTTCATTTCTGCTCAAAGAGTAATCCACATCGAAAAATATTGCTCTATTAGTAGCCTAGACGATTCTTTGTCTTCCCTTTATCTCTCTAACCGCTTCAATTCCAAGCGCCATCCACCGTATCCATCTGACTGTTTGCCTGCCTGCCTGACCCCTTGGATCTTAACATGGAACCGATTTTGACATTTCCTGCCTATCGATATTGTTACAAGCATCAGTGTTCAAATACAATACAATACAATACAATCCTTTGTAAACCAGACTAGTAAACTACGAGGGCGTGTATCCATCTAGCGAATGCTTTGACACCAGACGATAACTAAACAATATTTTCTTTATAATAGGCTATACATTTCTTAGCACAAAGCCTTCTAAATGCTCTATAAATATGCAAAATCAATTAAATATGCCTAATTTTACGTTCACTTACTTTTAATATTCGGGCACTTGATTTGTCTTTAAAATTGCACACCATTTTCAGCAATCTCAATTTATTACAAAGCGGCGTACATCCGCAATCAGACATCGACGCCAATCATCGTCGATATGACGGCGTCGTTAAATAAACGAATTACACACACAATCAGACATCGTCGTTGTCGTCGTCATTAATTTATAATACGACAATTTTTGCAGGGTCCTTGCTATACTATGGCGCGGATCAAAACAACTGAAAAAATGCTAAAACACGACTTTCTATCCTGGAGTTGCATGAATGTTAGGAAAGTCCTGGAAATTGTCTATATGGCTGTCATGTAGGGATTGTAGGCCTACATGATTTCAACGAAGTCTTGGGAGCAGTACTGTGCAGCACCCTCAATATTCAAAATTCAAAAGAGCGACGGCCAATGGACTCAGGTGCCCTCACCCAATGGACTCCGGTGCCCTCACCCAATGGACTCCGGTGCCCTCACCCAATGGCCCCAGGAGCCCTCACCCGTGAAAAAGAGGTCTGGCATTATTAACGCCGATATGCTGGTTATGATTTCCACCTTTTTTGGCATCGTCCGCTGGTACACAAGACCTTTAAGACTAACTGCTTAGGCTACACGGTGTTCCTGCATCGATCGTTAATCCTATTATAATTATGTCTACTGCAGTGGCGGCGCCAGGATTTCAGGTTTGGGGGGTAAAGCTAAAAAAAACCTTCCCTTTTGTCCCTCCTCGCTGTGATTTGCAGTGATTTCCCACTTTTGGGGACTGAGCCGCAGTTGGGGGGCTAAGCACCCCTAGCCCCCTCTGGCGCCGCCACTGGTCTACTGTCTTCAGAATATTGATATAGGGCTATAGGAGGATTTTGTCGTCGACACTTTCTTATGATAGTGCAATCTGCATTGAAGAAAACAAGACAGGCCTAGAGTAATAATTTTCTCTCAAATTGCGCTCAGAAACAGCAGATCTAAGAGTGAATTGGTCATATTGTGACTACGACAAACTGAAACAGTGAGACAATGATGGAGGGTCGCCTATCCGGATGGGAATGCGTGCAATAAGAAAAAACAATCAGGTCTAATAAGTAGCATACCGGCATTTCTCATGATGCTGTGGACTATCAGAGCTTGTGGTCCGCACTTTTCGTACCAGAAGAAAATTAATAATGACCATTGTTATTTTCTCGGAGGAAGGCTTTCATTTGAGCCGTTAAAATTTGAAACATTTACAGAGCATCATCATCACTGTTATCACCATCATCGTCGCCATATCCATTACTACTGCTACTGCTGCTGCTGTGCTGCTGTGCTGCTGTGCTGCTGCTGCTGCTGCTGCTGCTGCTATTATTATTATTATTATTATTATTATTATTATTATTATTATAAAACGGTTATTGTTCCTCTAAGATCAGAGTTCTAGGACCCCATTGTAGCAAGGCATGCGACAGCGTTGAATCGCTGGACAGTAACAGAAATCTTTTGAAAAAGGAAGAAGGTTTCTTGTGGATCTTCCGTTGTTCTGGTCAACCGTCTGCCGAGTTCCTTGAGGAAAGCCAGGCCCTCCTGGTCCAAAGGTCCCATCGTCTCTATCGCGATTGGAGTAAAAAGGTAGGGGAGACCGGGGCTATATGTTACAGGGGGTTATATGTTATACGATAATATCTATGGTGTTTACTTATTTGTAGTAAATATCTGTGTTCTAGCGCATGCGCACAGTTAGCCTGCACGTATAATGGCGGAGCTGTTGATATATTTGACAGCGTGATCAATTTAGGGCAAATAAACGTTTTTTGAGCAGATATTTTTTTCAGAGGTAAGTGCGCATTTTTGTTATTTCTGCGGCCAGTTTTAGTACTTCGGTTGTCATATGCTGCGTGTTGGTGGTATGGTGATATGTGTTTATAAACAGAATATTACTAGCGATGTAGCTTGACCGTTTTATGTGTAAAAGCTTGTTGTTTGCGAAGATGTGCCTAGGGGCTATATGTTACATTTGTAACATATAGCCCCGTATTATTAACTTGTGCTATTGGCTTATTGGCCTATGTAGGCCAATAAGTCTTGATTGCTATGTCATTATGATTAGGCTGTAGGCTACCCTGTAATTGCAACGGGCACTAGGTTATTGTTTGTTCAGGAAGTGGTGCTGTGACTGATCCGTGGCGCTTTGGATAACATCTGGCACAGAGACCGAGAGGTGCCGAGTTCGAGCCCCCGTTGGGCGGATATGCTTTGTAGGCTGCTATTAGCGCCGTTGTATTGCAGGCTGTCTGTTCTGTTAGTAGTTAAGATTTCAATTGCATAACATGTAAATGTACAGCGCAGTGCGTTTGTCAGGCGCTCATTAAAGGAAAAGATATTAGATATTATATCAGTATTGTCACATCACACCACAGATCATTCGACCATTCCCTGTTGCTGAGCCTCGAGTGCAGAAACCAGGTGGTCGAAAGCGTGGTAAATCTTCGATACTGACCGACACTCCAGTGAAAAACGCACTGGCCGAGGCACATCGAAACAAAAAGAAACGAGTCGACCCAGGTGCAAGGAAAACTTAAGCAATAAACTAGCGAAGAATGGATCTACGAGTATGACCAACACCAAAGGAAAGAAATCTGCGCCGAAGAAATCTGCTCCGAAAACCCGCAAAAAGAGTTCAGTTACGAAAAACAGCGACACTTATAAAAATCTAAAAAACGGTTTAATAATCTTTTATATTGTTAGTGATGTTCCTGTTTAATAATCACTTTACATTTACTGTAAAATGTCAATTTTACCTGTGTAACATTGCAACCCCGGGGAATGTAACATGTAACCCCTCCATCGGGGTTATTTGTTACATTCCAGTAGCTCGCCTAAAACCAATATTGCACAAAATTCGTTAACTATTAACAAAATCTACTGTGACCAATTTCTGTGTAACATAATGAAGTACTAAACCCCCTTGGTCTTAGGAAAACTCAGATGCTGAGGAACAGCCAATTTACAAAAAAGTGGGAATTGTAACATATAGCCCCGGTCTCCCCTATCTTGCTTGAAGCTCCTCGTATTTGTTCTTCTTTCTAGTCGCGGCTATTTCCGCCGCTCCTCCCGCTGCTACAGCTGTCTCGACCAAGTACGACGGCGCAAAAGTGTCTACAATTGTGACATCCCAAATCAGGGAACGCCCGTTGTTCCATGGAATCAGGGTTTGGCCATCTGGTCTTTTCCCATCCAATCGGGTGAGGCCAGTCGGTTCCCTGATCGACGGTGTACCTGCCCTGATGAGGCTGCGTAGCACGATTTCATTGATGGAAGAGTGTCTGGCTTGTCTGCCGAAACCCAACGTGCAAGCCAAACCGTGCGATCCTCTGGCTGAAACCATTGTACCACATGGACATGTGTGTGGGGCACAGATGACCGCTCCCAGTCTCAAGCCCACCGCTACCCTCATATCTTCGTCATTGAGTCTTAAGCCTTGAGAAGCTAGAGGGAGGGCGAATAGCCAGTCCGAGGCGTGTGGGGCCTGATTATTATTATTATTATTATTATTATTATTATTATTATTATTATTATTATTATTATTATTATTATTATTATTATTATTATTATTATTATTATTATTATTATTATTATTATTATTATTATTATTATTATTATTATTATTATTAGCTTCTCTGGGACACTTCTACCGTACTCTAAACCTTCGGAGATGGCGCTACAGACAATGATGACGTCATATTCCAGCTACAATAATTATTAACACTTATAATAACAATAAGAAAATAATGACGTCATCAGTTGATATCGTTGGGTTGGTCGCAAACATAGTTTAAACTTCCATAAAGATTCCGAAAATTCAGCTGTTTCCGTAACCGTTAGCGTTCGATTTAAATATCTTTTTCGAAATCAGCAACTCGTGACTTCAAAGATTATATTTTTTGAAGGCGACCCTTTCAGGACACCAAATAATAGGTTTGATAAATTATTTTCTCTTCCTTCATTGGCGCCTTTAACAACGTCTCAGGCAGCCGTAGACCACGTGACGGTCGCCAATGGCAACGTTTTGTTCTAAGAGCCGTCTGCATCTCCTGAGCATTACCGCCATACTTGGAGACGTCTTCAGCTGGCGCTTAAGACTATAATGATAATATTCTACTTATGATGATGATGATGATGATGACGACGACGATGATGATTATGATGATGATGATGATGATGATGATGATTGATGATGATGATAATGAAAACAGCAATGATAATGCGTAGATATATAAATTAATGATGACTATGATAACGTAATAATAAAAGTAATAGTAAAAAATAGCATAGTGTAATAATAGTACTAATAAAAATAGTAATGATAGTTATTATTATAATTATAATAATTAATTATAATAATTAATGCTTAAAATAAACGATAATAGGACTAATTATAATTATGATAATTAATTAGCATTTTATTCCTGCAGGATCACATCTATCGTGTGTATTAATAGCAGATTAGTAGTACTAATGCTACTTAGTCTACTAGTGATATCTTTGGCGTTGATATCCCTTCCGACGATTTCTTGCAGAGTGTACGCATTGAACCAGCGCTGGGTCAGTCTCAGTGCTTCTCTGCAGAGCTGGTGTGATGCGATGGTGTTGCGTTCGGTTACTCTTGAAACGACTGAGACCGGTTACAGAACATCAGCTGCAGACACATCTCACTCAGATCCTTCGAAACCTGCAGCAATGCGTAGACCGGGTCGCTAAATAAACAAGTGGGTCGATGATCTAATTTCTATAGCTGTTCGATTCTCACGCAAAATTCATTCATTCATTCATTCATTCATTCATTCATTCATTCATTCATTCATTCATTCATTCATTCATTCACTCTTTCGTTCGTACATTCATTTATTCGTTCATTCATTCTTTCATTCATTCGTTCGTTCATTCATTCATTCTTTCTTTCTTTCATTCATTCAGTGGACCCGTCAGTGACTGTCCAAGATACCTGCCTAGGGGTGCTCTGAGCCCCTTCTGCGAAACATAACAGCTCCAAAAGTCGACTAAACTTGAGAGGGGCAGCAGAGACCTCAGGAGTATCCAGTTGGTATTCCCCAACTGGCTCCATGGCTAGCCAGATTTATTCCCCAATTACACCGTGAATATCCTGCAGGGTAAATCCGCAACTGACATGCACCATGAATAGCAGGGATAATCCTAACAGGCAGCGTAAAGCCAGAGGTATGCCCTATACTGACACTATTATTCATCATCATCATCATCATCATCATCATCATCATCATCATCATCATCATCATCATCATCATCATCATCATCATCATCATCATCATCATCATCATCAGTAACCATGGGCTCAGTGCCCGTAGGTGTCCGATGCCTTCTACACAACGACGACAACGTCTATTCGGTCGTGCTGACTGTACTGCTCTTCCAGATCTTGTCCATTGCTTTGCCATCGGATTTCAATCGTCTTGGTTTTTACTGCCAGAGTATCGACACCCATCTGGCAAACTTTCCTCCTTTATCCGGGCTTAGGACCGGCGCAGAGTGCTGTTGGCTTGCAGCCCTCTGTGGCACTATTGCAAAATGAAATATTGCTATTGTTGTTTGGGTTGTTTGTGGCTTTTGCATGGTTGTTGTTGCTGTTGTTATTTGTGCTACTTGTGATTAGTTAATTGTATTCCATCTTTGGTCCCGTGTTTCGTTTGGCAGAGACTGGCTGGGCCAACTTCAACGAGATATCTGAGTCCTCTGGTGGTCAGTCTCTCAAGGAAATGGCGGATGACCGGAAGACCTTCCAGGCGTCGTAGGGTCAGCTGATGTTGTGGCTGGCGCAGAAGGACAAGATGGTGTTGTTCCATGGGGGTCGTTGTCTACGGAGCCACGAATGGTCAGGCCTTCAGGTGGAGGTAAACGACGAATTTATTCCCAGCATCTCCAGATTTATTTTAGGAATCTAATTCTGTGTATGCTTGTGTGGCTGGCACGGCAGTCTGTCTGACAGTGCATTGCGTCCTGTATACAGTCCGATGATTGTGAGTCTGAGCCTGGTCAGCTGACTCCAATATGTTCATTTGCACTTATCTCGTATCCCAAATCCAGTCCCTGTCTTCTCGTGTAAAATTGTCTGCATAACCGTACATCAACCAATCTTACGGACCGTATGTATGTACGTATGAGTCTGGCTATTTGTAAAGCACCATTTAGCAACCTCACAAGGGCGCCTTACATGACAGTCTAATAGACCTAAGGAGTACAAACAAGTAAGCTCTTCTCTGATGACCCTATTATCGACTGCGGTTGCGATCGTCAAGGCTCCTGATTTCTTCCAGGAACGAAAAGTAAAATTGTATTGTATTGTATTTGTTAATTTATGTAGCGCCGCTCACAGCATAATGGGGGCTGAGGACTTTCTGGTCGCTGGTGGCCCGCGTGACTGGAACAGATCTCCCACATCTGTCCAGTTCACGCTTCCAGGATACAATTGAAATTCCATGTTATTTAATTTATAGTAATTAGGCTCACGCTTGACATTGTGAAGTACCCTAGAAATGATTCGCTACCGACGATGCTATAGAAATGGTGTCTCGCAACCTGGATTCCAAGGCCCCAAAGGGTACAACTGAGAACCTTCCCAAGGATTGCCGCGGCTGGGTATTTGTGCAGCATTTCCGTCACAAAATGTGACAAACAACTGATTATCAATACTCACACACGCCTATAGTATAGCTATATTATTGTAAAGCTTAAAGTAGTATATAAATATTCGCAGCACTGCGGTTGAATACAAGGAGTGTTGCTCACCATTAAAATAAAATAAACTGGAAGAAAGATAAATGACTAAATGACTTTTAGTAAAGGTGCCTTTGCTTTGGAAAAGGTTGTGAACCAGTGCTATAGAAATTGTTCAATCACAATTAGAATTAACTAGAATAATTAGAATAACACAATTAGAATAACTAGAATTAATTGTTTATCACTATTATGATAGGTCTCCTCTCTGTCTTAGGGACTGATCTTCTGGATGTTGACCTGATTACGGCTTGGTTTTGGTGGGCCATGTATTATAATAAGCATACATGTTAATAGGCATATATGCTAATAGGTATACTTGTTAATAGACATGCATGTTAATAGGCATGCAAGTTAATAGGCATACCAGTTAATAGGCATACATGTTAATAGGCATACATGTTAGAAGGTATGCATGTTAATAGGCATACATGCTAATAGGCATATATGTTAATAGGTGTGCATGTTAATAGGAATACATGTTAATAGGCATACATGTTAATAGGCATATTGCTCAATTTAAAAATTGATTGTATTATGAACTGCAAATTTGTGAACTTATAATAATTATACGTTTCTACGAATAATTGACCACCGTATGCATTATTAAGTGAGTCGGTCCTTTCTGCTCAGTTGCTTATGTCATTTTGTTCTCAACTTAAGACTTACCTTTTTCAAATTACACTTAATTGCTTATCCACCATAGGCTGCTTCTCGGTCTTATCTTGGGCTGATTATCTTCTTGACATTGAACTGATTACGGCTTGGTTTTGGAGCGCTATCGGTTGAGGCCTTGTGCACTAGACGCCGGCAATATAGAAGTTACTAATTACAATTAAGTAGCCAGTAGTCGTTAGATCTTAGGTTGATCGCCGTCTGACTTCGTTTCTGGTAACAGAGGAACGACAGGAGTTACTCGACTCCGCGGAACACGAGGGAACCAAGTTCCAGTCGGCGCTTGGATCGACGAAGCGATGAATCAAGCGATGACTCGCCTCAAGCGATCCAGTCTCAAGCGATAAAGAACATCGACGTATATTGGGCGGACACAGCATAGCACAGCTAAAGTTGTACTGAACTTTCTGCCAAACATGACGTCAGACAGAGCTCATTAACATAATAGATTCTGTGTCCATCCAATGAACGACCTCGTATTATAAATAACGCATCCACTAAACGTCGATGATGCGACGTCATGCTTGGCAACCGGCTAGGATTCAGTTTGAATCTCTTATGCTGTGTCCAACCAATATACGTGGATGATAAAGAACGACTGCGACAACAGGTCATAGCCAACGAGGTCAGTGACAGATTCAGAGATGCTATTTAAATGCTGGATTGTGTCGTATTAAAATGACTCATGTATAAGTACTCTTTGGCATGACGTACTTGATGCGTATTCCTGTAATGTCAGCGTCTGGGTATCAAATCCCGAGACAAAGTAAGTGATTCCCATGTGAAGTTGTGTAGCATGGAGGTAAGATAAGATAGGTTGATGTTATCGTATGTGTGCATTGAAACGTTCATCAACCCCACGTGGATTAGTCCACGTCGTCGCCGCCATCCTCCCCCGCGGTAAAGCCCTGAAATGGAAACCCGTCGCTAGGCAATCGACTGCTAGCGACTTGGTTCACTTAATATTTCGCTTATTGCTTTTATTGCGGTCTCCGAGTTTCGATTTTTGACGAAGACACCAGCATCAGAACAGAGCAACGTTTGCTCATAAGGTACGATTCACAATGTAACAGGCTAACAGTCTAACAATCAGTCGGTGTCAGATGACCAGTTGCGGTCGCCCCTATTACTTACTACCTGCCTGCGAGGTGTCTGTAACTTTGCATGACGTCATGCAATCGTGACAATTATAAACTGTACTTTAATAGCCAGCAGCAAGTGAATGCAGCGTGCTGAACTCTCTAGGCCCTCTGAAGCTGAAACTGGGTTCGTTACCGTTAGATTTTAAGTTTATCCAGTTATTTGTAGTGAATCCCTGTCAGCATGACCACGGAGTCCATTAGTACCCGGAGTCAGTCGCTAAGGAATCGACTGACTTAATGAGTTAGCGACTGACATTCCGGATTACCTAAAAGTCGATAGCAAGTCGGTTAGTGAGTAGACAAGTCTAAGCGACTTAGTTGATTAGCATGTGACACAGTCGACTAAGTTGTTAAGTCAGTCGATAACTCATTAAGTCAGTCGGTAATTCCTTAGCGACTGATCTGGGATATATCTGTGCTCCTAATGCCACACAAAAACAAGAAGATCGGTCCTTTAAGCTGCAGCCTGAGAGGCAGCCTTGCATATGAAGTGTTAATGATTTCATTTTTCCTATAGCCTCGGAATTTGAGTTCGGATGGCCAGTCCTCTTTCTCTATGTTCAGTGTACTCACTATAGCCGGATTGTCTGGGGGCAAGTGAACCAGTAATATCCACAACAAATTTTTCACCTGGCATGGATTTGAACCTCGAACTCTCGGTGTACAGTCCAACACGCTAGACTATTAAATAATATTTATAAGAAATATATATACGAAATGTTTTTACAACTTTCAGCCGTGAACGACCGCGTGAAACGACTCGGTGACGTGTAACATAAGCTGGAAGACATTACGGATGCGCTTACGGAGGTCATTGGATCGTTACAGAAAGTCAACGAAAATCTATGGACTCACGTGTCACTTGATTCAAGCACCAACGACAGTCGACACTTGGAGAAAATACAGGTCATTCTTACTTTCTTACCTGCCTGCAGTGTTTGTCGAATATAGGACAATACGATAGAACTGTATTTGATATTAATTTCCTCCAAAATACTGAAGTAGGCCGTATACACACAAGACCACACTACGGGACATCGATGGCGCAGCGAAGGACTTGCTCAAGGTCCTTACACAGTGACCGCCTGAATGGAGGATTGAACCCGTACTCTTCGCGTTACTGGCAGAGCGCTCTATAACCATGCGGTGGCTGCCGTGTCCTAAAGGCATGCTGGGTTCCGTCTGAAAAGACGGAGTCGTAAAATTTTAGAGAAGCTGTCAATTATCAGTAATTATGTTGCATTTTAATGGTGGTGATGATGATGTTGGACTTAGTGAAGGTGGTGCTAGTGGTTATGAGGGTGATGGTGATGTTTGCCATCACTGCTGTTACGATTAATAGCTAGCCTAAGCGCTTTTCCAAGTTACTAAAATGAACTACTTCAAGTGTTTTGATACAAACGTACATCTATTAAGCTTTGCTGTTATTGTCATTATTTAATTTGACTGCATTCACTGTATTTTTTAGAGGGTCTTGTGGAGAACGTAAACGCCGTGGAGCTACAGATTGACTAACTGAAGTGGTACCCCGTCAGAACGGCCCAGGACAAATCGGCCCCGACAAAACGGCCCCGACAAATGGGCCCCGACAAAACGGCCCCGACAAAACGGCCCTCGTCAAAATGGCTTCGACAAAGCAGCCCCGTCATTTCGGCCCCCGTCATAACGGCCCCCGTCAAATCGGCCCCCGTCAAATCGGCCCCCGTCAAATCGGCCCCCGTCAAATCGGCCCCCGTCAAACCGAAGTAGATGATCGATCTGTTCGCAGGTGAAGGCCTCAGCAGTTTACAGGTTGCTGATCTCACGAGCTGTCACTCATGAGATCAGCATGCATGCTGTTTCAGCCAGTTGCTTCTTTTTCCAGATCTACGAGTGATTTTGCCTCCCTTTTAAACTTCAGAAGTGCATACACGACCATACAACAGAACATCGTTGGCCCTGACTAACTGTGATTAAAGGACTTTGTCAAGTCACTACACAGTGTCCGTCTAAGCGGAGGCTCGAAGCCCTACTCTCCTCGTTTCTGGTGATGTCATTCAAATGCAGGTAGGATTTCGTTCCAGACGTTTTCGTTCTTAGAAGTTTACGTTCTCAAACTATTCTGCTGGCCGACGTTTTTGTTAATAGACATTTCGTCCTCAGACGTTTTCGTTTATACTTTTTGGTACCGTACATATATGATTTAGACGTTTTCGCTCTTAGACGTTTCCTTTTCAAACGCTTCTGTGCTTATACGTTATCTTTTTTTAGACGTTTTCGTTCTAAGACGTATTCGTTCTGAGACATTCTGGATCTTAGACATTTTCATTTTAAGATGTTTTCGTTTCAGACGTTTTCGTTCATAGATTCTTTCGTTTTAACACCTTATCGTTTTCGGACTTTTTCATTCTTATGTGTTTTATATGTTAGAAGTTTCCGTTCTTAGACAATTTCGTTCCTACACGTTTCGTTTTGGTTTTTTATGCGTTTTCTTCTTAGA
This sequence comes from Aporrectodea caliginosa, assembly GCA_020284085.1. Taxonomy (NCBI): domain Eukaryota; kingdom Metazoa; phylum Annelida; class Clitellata; order Crassiclitellata; family Lumbricidae; genus Aporrectodea; species Aporrectodea caliginosa. Next base: position 277,657 of record JACEVL010000597.1, read on the forward strand.
CGGTTTCGTTTGCAGATCTTACACGTTTTCGTTATAACATTTTTCGTTGAAAGACGTTTTCTTTCTTGCAGGTTTTCGTTTACGGACGATTTCGTTCTAGGATATTTTCCTTCTAATACGTTTTGGATCTTAGACCTTTTCGTTCTTACAGAGTTTCTCTCTCTGATGGTTTCGTCTTAAAAGTTTTCATTCTTAAACGTTATGGACTTATGGTTCTTAGATATTTTCGTTCTCAGACATTTTCGTTCTTATACGTATTCGTTACTCGACGTTCTCGTTCTTAATCATTTTTCACCCTTAGACCTTTTGGTTCTGAGACGTTTTCGATCTCAAACGTTTTCGTTCTCAGATGTTTTCGTTGTCAGGGTCTTGTGGAGTACGTAAACGCCGTGAGAACACAGATTGACTACATGAATGAGATGATCGATGGGTTCGCAGGTGAAGGCATCAGCAGTTCACGGGTTGTTGATCTCATGGCAGTCACTCGACCGCTCTGCAAGAGTGTGGTGATCTCATGGAAAGCCTGGCAGACGTCACAGGATTGAAGCTCCTTCCAACATTCCAGGTAGAGGTACAGAGCATTGCCTCCGAGTTTCCGTATCGGATTTTGATTTGCAATTATGATGACTCTCTGTCGAAATGCTGGAAAGTTTCAGCCAGTTGCTTCTTTTTCCAGATCTACGACTGATTTTGCCATCCTTTCAAAGTTCAGAAGTGCATACACGACCATACAACAGAACATCAATGGTGCTGAGTAACTGTGTGTAAAGTACTTGGTCAAGTCACTACACATTGACCACCTAAGTGGAGGCTCGAACCCGTAGGCCTACTCTACGCGTTACAGGCCGAGCACTCGTACCAAATACAATCAGCCACCGTTCTTTGCCACTGATTGGTACCTTGAGCATTATAGCAGTGCAATGGAAGTCTTTAGATTAGATTAGATTTATTAGAGTACAGGTAGAAGAGGATGATTCGTTCTTTAGTATTTTACTGATTAATTAACTAAATTGTGGAAACTGACTATCCAAAGACTAAACCGTTTAAACGTCTCTCGCATTGATTTGCAAAGTGCATTGGATTTTCTCAGTCGATTCTCAGCAGGCCATGCATGCCTTTATCAGCCCTACTTTCGAATACCTTGGCCCATGAATTTAGTTTGAGCTGCGAACGTCTGCCAGTACTTGAAACATTCTTTAATGAAATTTCATAAAATTTTTATGAAATTGCTCCTTAAGTAAACCTATTTTTATTGTGTATTATTATTCTTGTCGTGAAATTCATGTTTTATACTTGGATTGTCGTATCATTTAGGTCACAGAACCAGGTAAAGCAAGTGTGTGGAGATTCTAACACTCGAAGGTGAAACGCTACACGATCGTGACATCGACTCTGTGTTCAACTAGATCAGCAAACTTCGGGTAACTATGGCAACCGATTTAAGAGTCATCCTAAGTAGTAGAGAGTTGGATATTCTAGCGCATTCATACAAATCCTTGGTCCAAATGTGGTGATTCAACCAAATCCTTGCTCCAAATCACCACATTTAACCAAATCCTAAGTCCGTGTCACCAATCTCCATCATGCGCGGTCCTAATCCTAGCTCAAAATCGCGCACACGAACCAAAATCATAAGTCGGTCACTAACCTTGTAAAAACGCCAACATTCGAATCCACCATGTACTGACCAGTGAGCAAAGTCGTTCGTATTCGTCCTATATTTCCTCATGGCTAAAAGTTTTCAGCGAGTCAGCATTTTTTTTTTATTTTCGTAGTTCTACTTAAAGGATTACCGTTCGCATATAAAATGGACTATTCGAAGAAAACTGTTATCGAATTAAGAAAAATCGCCAAGCAGAGCGGTATGGTTAGGTATTCGAGACTACGGAAAGCAGAGTTGATAGCTAAAATTGAAGCCAGCGGCCTACCCTCAATCTCACCTAACGTTAGTTTGCTTGACGCACCCGTTCCTCATATTGAATTCCCAATACTCCAACCCGTACCAGCCACGACAGTACGGAAAATAATCGATAATACAAAATCAGCGATTAATACATTCGCAAAGTGGATCGAAGGGTATATACCTAAAGAACCAAAGAAAAAGGTGAATGAAAAGTTAGAAGCACTGAAAGCTAAACTGAATTCTATATTCACTAAAATTCACACGAAGACATATAAAATTAGAGAGACGGCTTCAGCTATCAAAGGCTTCACGAAACAATTCACGGTAGAGGGGACTAGTGGTATTGATGCCACATCATTTCTTAACGCCGTTCGAGCACCGGCGGTAGACTTGTTGTCAAAAAATCGTCAGACTAAGGTCAACTTCGTCCTTTCCTGCACGATGGAGCGCGTTGATATGAAGTCTGGAGAAGTAGATGCCCAAGATTTTCCATTCGTTTCAAGGACTGAGATGATTCTAGATTCCACCGATGTAAACGAAATTTATAACACCGCGAAAGATAAAATTATAGAGTCGATGGCCTCCTTCCAGATGCGTGGTAGTAATTGGCGACTCAAGGCGGTTCAAAAATTAGAAATCAACACGGTTGTTTATAAACCGCTGAAAGGAAGTTCTTACATTCCACTACCGACCTGTTTAGCGAGTAAAAAGGGAATTATTAATATGAAGAACGAAGACGAACAATGTTTCAAGTGGTGCGTCACGAGAGCCTTAAACCCTATTGCGAGAGATTCAGAAAGAATTACGAAAGAATTAATCAAGCAGTCTGAGGAACTCGATTGGTCTGGTGTCGAATTCCCAGTGGCTGCGGATGCTAATGTGATAAGTAAGTTTGAGAGAAATAATAAAATTAGTATTAATGTTTTCGGTCACGAGAAAGATGTAAACCTATTTCCACTGTATGTATCTAAACACGAGAGCGAAAGGGGTGTAGATCTATTACTCATTTCCGATGGAGAAAAGAAGCATTATTGTTGGATAAAGAATTTCAACAGATTGATGGCGGTGCAAACGGACAAGTCCATTCATTCGATGCACTATTGTAAAAGATGTTTGCAGGGATATAGAGATGTAGGTTCGCTTCGTAAACACACCGAGTACTGTTCCCAACACGAGGCGCAAAAGATCGAACTTCCAAAACCGAGAACTATGTTGAGTTTTAAAAATTATTATAGAAAGATGAGAGTCCCCTTCGTAGTGTACGCCGATTTCGAAAGCTTCATTAAACCTATAGACACTTGTCAACCAGATCCCAACACGTCCTACACTAACAAATACCAAAAACACGTTCCGAGTTCATTCTGTTATTTTATAAAATGTTTCGACGATAACCTATATTCGCAAGCCCCCGTAATGTTTACGGCGGAGAACGAAGACGATGATGTAGCGCAAATATTTATAGACACTCTTATAGAGAATATAAAAGATATTTACAAGCGATTTAAATTTCCAAAGAAAATGGTATTCAGGAAGAAAGACAAGGAACTATACGATTCGGCTTCCGTTTGCCACATTTGCGAAGGCGAATTAGGCGTTGATCGAGTTCGAGACCACTGCCATCTAACTGGAAAATATAGAGGCGCGGCTCATAACGGTTGTAATTTAAGCTATAAAGTACCCAAGTTTTCTCCAGTACTGCTGCATAATTTATCCGGATATGATGCGCACTTATTCGTAAAGAAACTACATGGCGAAGATAACGAAAGGATTAATTGTATTCCTTGTACCGAAGAAAAGTACATTTCATTTAGCAGAGAAGTTGTGGTCGATAAGTTCGTGAATAAAGAAAACAAGGAAGTAGAGGTTAAACGCGAATTACGTTTCATAGATAGTTTTAGATTTATGGCTTCGAGTCTCGACGCGTTATCGAAGAACCTAAGCAAAGATCAGTGTAAAAATATAAGCAAGCATTATTCCGGTACTCAGCTAGATCTCCTACTAAGAAAAGGCGCCTACCCCTACGATTATGCCGATGGCATCGATCGACTGAACGAAACAGAACTACCACCAAAGTCTGCTTTCTATTCGAGACTTTACGACTCAGACATTAGCGACGAAGACTATAACCACGCACGGACGGTATGGAACGAATTCGGATGTAAAACGTTCAGGGAATACCACGATTTATATAACCAGTCGGACGTTCTCCTGCTCGCCGACGTGTTTGAGAATTTCAGAGACGTGTGCTGCGAGAACTACGGCCTCGACCCCGCTTGGTACTATACTTCTCCGGGTCTTGCGTGGGACGCCGCATTAAAGTTGACTGAAGTGCAGTTGGAATTATTAAGCGATTACGATATGATACTAATGGTTAAACACGGGATAAGAGGCGGTGTTAGCACAATTTCGCATCGTTTTGGGCAGGCGAATAATAAGTACATGCCATCGTTTGACGATAGCAAACCCTCATCGTTTATAGCGTACCTAGACGCTAATAATCTTTACGGATGGGCTATGTCAAAAAACCTACCGACTCACGGGTTCAAGTGGATGAGTGATGACGAGCTAAACGATTGGAGGACGACGCCTAGTATTTTAGAAGTGGACTTGGAATATCCGAGAGATTTGCATGATCTTCATAACGATTACCCGCTCGCTCCAGAGAACATCACGCCCGAATCTTCAACCGTGCCTAAACTCATACCAAATCTGAACGATAAAGTAAAGTATATAGTTCACTACGAAAATTTAAAGCAGTATGAAAGCCTAGGCTTGAAGATAACCAAAATTCATCGTGGAATTAAATTCGAAGAAAGTGCTTGGTTGAAAAAATATATCGATCTAAATACCAGCTTGAGGACCAGAGCAACCAACGATTTTGAGAAAGACTTTTTCAAATTAATGAATAATAGTGTGTTTGGGAAGACATGTGAAAACATAGAGTCTAGGGTAGATATAAAACTGGTTTCCAGCGAGAAGCAAGCTATAAAACTAACGGCGAAAACGAGCTATGATACTCGAACAATTTTTGACGAGAACCTAATTGCCATTCATATGAAAAAGACGAAGCTGTATTATAACAAACCTATATACTTAGGGATGTGTATCTTAGACTTGAGCAAGACTTTAATGTACGATTTTCATTATAATTTCATCAAGAAGAAATACAGAGATAGGGCTAAGCCATTATTAACCGATACCGACTCGCTAGCCTATGAAATTAAAACAGAAGACTTCTACGCCGATATAGCTCCTGATATTAGAAGCCGGTTCGACACGTCTGATTACCCAAAAGACCATTCGTCTGGGATAGAAACTGGAGTGAATAAGAAAGTCATCGGCATGTTCAAAGATGAAGCAGCGGGTAAACAGATCGAAGAGTTTGTAGGATTGAGGTCTAAGTTATATTCATACAAAATGTCAGGAGTAGATCACAAAAAGTGCAAAGGGGTGAAGAGGTCTGTAGTTAAGAACGCGATAACGCACGAAGATTACAAGCACTGTTTGTTTACGAGAAGAGACCAGTTGAGAACGATGAACGTTATAAGATCTCATCATCACGATATCTACACCGAGGAAATGAATAAAGTCGCTCTATCAGCCGACGATGACAAACGGGTTATTCAGCTAGACGAGTGCAAGTGGAGGAGAGGTTAAATTAGGATGCGAGATAGGAAGATGAGCAAACTGGCGGAGGTCTTTTGTGAGTCCATTCCAAAGAGTTGGTTCAGCATAGACTAAGGAGCGGCTGCAAAATTTCAGAGAGGAGAAGACTGGAGACAGAGAAAGAAACATGATGAGCGAGTAGACCCGGGTGGTTCGATGGTGAATAGCTGGCAAATGTAAGAGGGTCGAGAGGTTTGAAGGGCGTTGTATGTAAGAGATACAATTTTTCAATGGATGTGCTGAGGGATTAAAAAGGCTAAGGTCTGATATACGGTGTTACTTAACATTTTAAAGCTTTACATGGCACAGAGAGAGGTAATCGGAAACGATAGATACATACCACAAGGTATTTAATATCTCTCTGAATGAGATCTGCCAGAGTGTTGAGAAGTCTTCCTCTGTTCGAGGCATCCATTTGGCGCCAAGGCGAATTCAGAGCAAATGCATCCTGAGCAGCTTTTACTGCTTTATCAATATCGGCCTAAAACAGATGATGAGCACGACAACAAATGAGCAAGTGCACGAGCTAGCAAACGAATAATTGAGCTGCTATAGCAAACCAATAAGTGAGAGATCATAGCTCTGGGCAAAAGTGAGCAAGTAAGAATGTTAGTAAGGGAATAAGCAAGTTAATTCAGTCACAATTATATGTGAAAGCAAGCGAGAATGTAGAGAAAGTAAGAATAAATTAATACGTAAGGGTATCTGAATCAAGTCAACTTAATCACAAGGCCAAAACAAAATAATGTGGTTCCGGTAACCCGACCGACTCACTTTTTGTAGCGACTCGGAAAATTTTGTAAAAAAATTTTTTTTCCGGGAAAATTTTGTAAAAAAATTTTTTCAGAAAATTTAAAAACTTTTTTCCTACTTCACATACAGCCTTTGCATGCCGGTGATGCAGAATCGCGACATTATACGTGCATTCACTGAAGCAGAGACGTTCGGAAACTAGCGGTCTTTCAATGGGCGAGTAGAATTGCGCCGTAAATTACAGCAATAAAAGGGCTAAAGTGTGGAGTTTTGGAGAGGGAGGTAATATACTCGAAAGTGATGGATTTTCTCAAGGTAATTTGACAGGGTTATTTCTCACAAATCTGACCCCCATATTCATTGTATCAGAAATACCAATTATCGTATGTGCCATTATAAAAGTAAAGCCTCCCAATAGCAATCAGCCTACTTAACAACCTCCGCAGCATCCGTAGCTTTCTACTTTCGGAGCAACCAGCCTTCTTAGCAACCTCAAGCTTTGTAGCAAGCAGCCTCTATGTCAGCCTCATTAGGGCAACCAGTTTCAAAGTCAGACTTGGCCCCTTTAGCAACCGCCTTCCTTAGCAACAGTTATCCTTAGAAACTGTCCTGCTTAGCAACTGCCTTCATTAGCAACTAGTCTCCTTAACAACCAGTCTTCATAGCATCCAATCTTTGTAGCAAGCAGTCTCCTTAGCAGACGACGTTAGGAACCATATTTCTTTCTATGCAGCGTTAATGATAATATAACAATAAATGGGCTAAATGTTTTCCATGGACAATTTACACACATATATGATGTTGAGGAGATAACAGACAACGAAAAGTCAGCGATTTTCTCACGTTACCACCCATGCATATTTCCTAAAGAGCCGTTGTCTGCTACACGTTTATTGTTTAATGAACATAATCCATAATTCCTTCCCCACCCCTGCCCCTTCCATTTCACCTTGCAAGAAAAACGATGTCAGCAAAATGAAATAAATAAGATTGTTTTCTACAGCAGTTTGTAGGTACATTCTGCAAAAAGGCATTTTTAATAATCTCGCATAGAAAATACATAATTTTGAATGTATGTGCATAAATGGGCAGTTTCGTAATTTTTTGAAATCACTGCATAAAATTATTTTACCAAAATAAAATTATTTTCCTACCTACCTACCCAGTTTTTTTTTAACTCTGTTACCGGAAACACACCATTATTTTTTTTTGCCCAACATGAAAGAATGATCCAGCAAAGAAATGCCAAAAAGCTCAAAAATACCCACCTCACAAAACAAGATTAATGTGATTATGCACATTATGAATTCCTTGTATTAAAGTCTTCAGTAGCAGGTCTAACCTATTTAGGCAGATAAGATAAATACTTTGCCTTTTCCCGATTTATTGGAATATTTTTGCTTTAGATTACATACATAAACAGTTAAAACTGCCTGTAGGTGGCCTAATATAGCCTATCTATAGTCATCCATGCCATGGTCTTATCATCATGGTCTTATATCATCATGGTCTTATTACCATGGTCTATCACTATTGACTACCATAAGTAGAAATAAGTTACAATTGAAAACAACAAATTGCATTAAAGAGGCCTTGGTTTAAGTTTTAACTCTTTTTAATTAACAGATCATTGCCTCTCGATTCATTGGTATAAGCAACGTTATTAGGGGTGCTGTTCAATCATTTAGTTCCTTGAATTTTTACTGCACATAATCTCAATGTTGGTAATTATTCTTTTTTCTTAGGTATTGTAGTGATGAATTTAAAATAGTGCCTAAAGAAGTGATTATAAAATACAGCCCGTAAAAACAAAGTTTTTACTATATCCATCCACTATCCTATAATGCGCCTTATGAAGGTTACCTCTTACAAATAATATATAGTCAACCGCTAAGCCATTTTACAAACATAGCGTCTGGCCCGAATGACATGATGCAGCGGCCACTCGCTTTCAGAAAGTTGCGCCAATGGCAACGCTGGCCAATGGCAACGCTGCCCAATGGCAAAGGGGATTCCGATTCGAAAAAGTTGAGTCCCCGCATTCTATAAGCTAGCCTTTTGGGGAGCTGAAATTTTGATAGAATGAAGTGTCTGCGAGGGCGAGTCTATCTGCCAAGTTTCAGGACGATTAGAATGATTGTAAGTGATCGAATTAGTCGCCGCGCAAGATTTGACTTTTTAGCCTGTGGCTCAAGATTCCCGCAAGTTAAAGTAGATGGATAATAAAAAGAATACAATAGTAAAAACAAAGTTTTTTACTATATCCATTTAGTATCCTATAACGTGTACTTATGAAAATAGTCCGCGTTCATTTTACAACATAGCACGCTTAACGAGGCAGCGCACCCCATTATTGTTGCAGCCAATCACAACGCTGGCCAATCACAACGGTGCGTATCGGAAAAGGGGATTCCCCGATTCGAAAAGTTGAGTCCCCGATTCTATAAGCTAGCCTTTTTTGGGGGAGCTGAAATTTTGATAGAATGAAATGTGTGCGAGGGCGAGTCTGTCTGCCAAGTTTCACGACGATTGAATGATTGTGAGTGATCGAACTAGTCGTCGCAAGATTTGACTTTTTAGCCTGTGGCTCAATCAATCAAGATGCAAGCAATCAAGCAAGATTCCCGCAAGTTAAACTAGATGGATAAAAAGCAGGAGGAAGAGTACTGAAACTTGGGTACTCCATATGCTATTGCTTGCGATTCAATGCCATTAATTAATACCATTTGCGTTTTTCTACTGGATAACTATAAAATCAATTCAATACAAGACCTTTAATACTTTAATATTCTAACACTTTAGTAAAATGTAATGATTACGGGTATCAAAGGACTTAGAAGAGCTAGAACAGTGCATATACTGAAAAATTTATTGTAAATTGACTTACTTATATCACACTGTCAATTTTAGTATAATTTTATAGGCTTTGAAAGGTAATGTAAAGTAACTTAGCTTTACTTTGCCAGTGAGCATTTGCATATTAGTCTTAAGATTCTGACAGCTGAATCTAGGTCTGCATTAACCAGTAACCCACTGACCACAAGAGGTATACCAGTAATAGAAGCAGCAGGTCATGGCACCTACAGAGTTAGGACCTAAAAGAAGAGGACATGTGCTAATGAAGAATTATTACTGTAGTCCACCATCCACTTCAAAAGAGCTAAGGAAGGCCAGCAGCTTAGACTGGGCATTCTGTATAGACTGTGTCATGTCTAGTGTTCAGCAGACATTAGCCGTTCATCTTAAGAAGCTTAGAATAAGAGTTCTTTTAGTTGTTGCAATCATTGTAGCTATCTCATCATCATTAGTGTAACTAGAGAAATCGTGTGCAATTGAACTGTGTACTCATCAAGAGACATTCTCAGCGAATGCAATAAAGAAATGCAAACAGAAGAATCTGCCTTCTTAGACAGTTAGTTAGCAGCAGTCTTATATTGATGTCACCTACGCATTAAAAATCGTCATACCAGTGGAGTGGTCATTGTGAAAAACATATTAATTCTTGATTATCATAAATAGTTAAATAGAAGCAAATATGTTTATATACAACTCAAGAATTTAGAGACACCAGTTATATAATTATATTATTTAAGTTTGTGTGATCTTTTGTTTATAGATAAGGGTTACCTATGCAACTTATATAAATTATAAAACATTGGACCCCCAGGATAAGGAAAGATTTATGATGTAATCTAAATAATCTGCTATTTGCAGGCAGTACTTTTTGATTAGGAACACTGCATGAGATGTTCAAAGTCGACCGATTTGAGAGAGAGGTATAACTTCAAGGTTAATATTCTTGTCATTTAATAGGGCCACACTTTGTCCTACCTGTCGTGATCTGGCTATAAGTCTTGTAGCCTCAAAGCTCAATAAGCACTTTAGTATCTGACATAGACCAGATTTCAGTTACTGAAATCATTCTAAGTTTTGAATTCTAAAGGCAATGATGCACGTAAGTAAGTCTCAAGAGACGGGCCATTTTGGAGAAAGCTTCTGATGTTTAAAAATGCAAGATATTTACATTTAGAATTAATTACATCGTTTGTGTTGAGCTTGCTACCAGTGTAGTTTTGACAAATGCACCAGCACTCCATAATACTTCAGATCAATATCAAAGTAAATTATCTTCATGAAACTCGTGAACAAGAACAAAATTAATTGGAAAGGTTAAAATGAGGTTGCATATCACCCAGACCACCCAGACTCAATCGATCATCAGTGTAAATAGCAACAGCAGCTCATAACAAACATTGTAGAATGGAGATGTTATGTCATGCAGCATGTTTGCACAAAATCAATTTTGTGCAAACTTGTATGTTGCATAAACTGTCACCTACAAATTTGTAATAAAGAGCTCCAAGCATCATTTTATGAAAGAAAATCATGTAAACAACCACTCATCTAACCCTTTCACTCTGAATCATAAACATTCTGACTAGGTTTAGGTTCATCATGAACTAGTTCATGGTGGTTTGTACAAAGCGAGTGGTGCTAGTCAGCCAGTTTAGGCAAGGGTGTCTGGAGAGGTGTTCATCAGGTCCTTTGAATTTTTTGACATGCCATTCAGTGATGTGCATGAGGGTTCTGCCCACTAAACTAGCCAGTAAACGAAGTCATGACAACACTGGGAAACTAAAAAAGGCATAAAAGCCTGACAACTGACGAAAGGACATAAAAATGAAGGGAAGTAAAAAGTCATAAATCTCTAATGAACTCTGTGTTGCAGTCTCAAGTCCCCACTCAGGTCGGCGACTGTTGCACTCTGCTGCCCATGCGGACAAACAGATGCTGCACTTCTCCACATCAATATTAGTCCATCAAGCCCACTCCTCTGTTAAACCTTCCTTTTGGAACAGTCTTCCAGTCTATATATGTACAGAGAGAGAGACTACAGACTCCTGCATTAGATCCTGTTCAACAAACATTTTCAAACTGCCTTATAACCCTTATTGTATTGTATTGTATTGTATTGTATTTGAACACTTGTTATAGCGCTCCCAACCAGATTTCCCATTCAGAGGCGCTTCTCCCGACTACTGCGCGAACGCCGAATCGGAGTTTCACGCCGAAACGCAACTGAGCAACCGCGAGTGAAGGATTCTTGTCTAGGGAAAGTCCCTACGCGGCGACTTTGAGGGGGATCCGAACCCGCAACCCTCCTCCAGCTGCAAGGCACCGAACATACCCTACACCACCGCGCCCCAGCGCTGTATTGTGATGTGTTGTATTGTGTGTTGTATTGTAATTCACGTTTATAATGCGACCGAGCCACCCGGCAGTAAAGATCCGAGAAATTAATCTCTGATAATCCGACCCGACCGGAAGCGAACCCAAGGCCGAGCGGGCACCAACTCCACTCGGCCACCAGGATCCCTAATGGGCCTGAAGTGCAATTTTGCACCATAAGATTAGAGGCCATGCAGCACAGCTTATCTAATCTAATCTAATCTGAACATTTGTAAAGCACTTCTCACAGCAGAGCTGAGCTATTCAGAAGCGCTAGTATATACACTTCTGCCCTGCCTGGACTTGATAGTGCTGCATCTCTAAATTTATTATTCATTGTTCAATGGACATTATTTTGTTTGCTGCTGTTGTAAAATTTTATGAACAGCATAGGGGTCAACAGGCTGCTTGATTGCCTTAATGTTTGCTAGAATTTTTTGCATTCCTTTGCATTATTTACATTACAAATGTGAAAAGCAAATTCATTTGGCTGAAACTATTAACTGGGAAAAACCTTTTTTGCACTTTTTTGCAATTTACCTAAACAAAATTTATTTTCCCATATATATACCACTGTTATGCTGTTATTTTCGATTTTTCAAAAAAAAAATAAAAAGAAATAAAAAGAAAAACAGGCTCCATAGAGGGTTAAAATGCACTTCTGTAGATCACTTCTAAAGGTAGTAATGTGTGCAGAGCTTCTGTGAGATGTTTAAACACTATATAACATGTCTGGATATGTATACATGCATGAACAACTGGAAATATCAAAAAACCTTACTAAACGATCAGTAAGATGAAATCGGTGAACTTGGGTTGTTCAATGTCAGTTATACAAGTCATTGTAGCTCTCAACCTGCTTAGCAGGTCACTTTTGCACATTTGGTAGTATCGATCAGCTTAATGTAATCTGGGTCAGTCTAGATCAGCGCTTCCCAAAGTGGTGGTCCGCCGACCGGCACCGGTCCGCGAGCCCTCAGCTCCACAAAGTGAGTCAAGAAACTGGTCACATTGTTTCGGAATCGAGAAGTGGCTCGAGGTTGTGTGACTTTTAAAAGTCACAAAACACACTTTTAGGCTAGCATTTAAAGGGAAACTAGTCATAGAATTGGCTAAACATGCATTTAAATCAATGTTAATACATATTTGAGGAATTTTAGGTGATCACAAACGAAAAAGAGGAACAATTAATCAATTTGGCACCGGTCCTCCTGCACAGGGAAAATTCCTGCTGGTCCGTGACACTGAAAAGTTATTCCGGCCGGTCCATGACACTGAAAAGTTTGGGAAGCACTGGTCTAGATCAGGCCAAAACAAAATAATGATGTGTTTCCGGTAACCCGACCGACTCACTTTTTTGCCGCGACTCGAAAATTTTGTAAAAAAATTTTTTTTTTACGGAAAATTTTTTCAGGAAAATTTAAAAATTTTTTTTTTCCTACTTCACATACATTAAGCCTTTGCATGCCGGTGATGCAGAATCGCGACATTATAGGTGCATTCACTGAAGCAGAGACGTTTGGAAACTAGCGGTCTTTCAATGGAAAGAATGGTGCCGTAAATTACAGCAATAAAAGGGCTAAAGTGTGGAGTTTGGGAGAGGGAGGTAATATGACTCGAAAGTGGTGGATTTTCTCAGGGTAATTTGACAGGGTTATTTCACAAATCTGACCCCCATATTCATTGTATCAGAAATACCTATTATCGTACGTGCCATTATAAAAGTAAAGCCTCCTAATAGCAATCAGCCTACTTAACAACCTCCGTAGCATTCTACTTTCGTAGCAAACAGCCTTCTTAGCAACCAAGCTTTGTAGCAAGCAGCCTCTATGTCAGCCTCATTAGCAACCAGTTTCAAAGTCAGACTTGGCCCCTTTAGCAACCGCCTTCCTTAGCAACAGTTATCTTTAGAAACTGTCCTGCTTAGCAACTGCCTTCATTAGCAACTAGTCTCCTTAACAACCAGTCTTCATAGCATCCAATCTTCGTAGCAAGCAGTCTCCTTAGCAGACGACGTTAGGAACCATATTTCTTTCTATACAGCGTTAATAATATTATAACAATAAATGGGCTAAATGTTTTCCATGGACAATTTACACACATGTATGATGTTGAGGAGATAACAGACACCGAAAAGTCATCGATTTTCTCACGTTACCACCCATGCATATTTCCTAAAGAGCCGTTGTCTGCTACACGTTTATTGTTTAATGTACATAATCCATAATTCCTTCCCCACCCCTGCCCCTTAGCTGAATTTCCACACAGATTAAAACTCCAAAGATCAAAGAAATATAATGAAGCCATTTTGAGATCTATTTGAAAGTAATCCACCTGATGCATCAGAAACATTTCATTTGGAATTACTCAGCTTCCAAATTAACAGTTCATGATGATAGCTTTCCATACACATAATCTTCAACATTTTGCAGAAAACATACATTTTCACAGACTTTACCAAATCTATAAAGAATACGTTTATTGTACTATTTGACAATACATCAGTACACAATGAGCAATCATAAAATACAATAAATATTTTTTTATCAAACAGATATGTATTTAAAACACTTTGAACAGCTCAATTAACTGTTGAAACAGAGGAAGATCACAGTTGTAAGCCTAATGGTGACAGATATCCCATTAATACCTCATAGGTGAAGATGTGAACATGTAGTACTTTATCCTTAGGTAAAAGAATTATCACTATGATTACTATATGAAATCTTGTTGTTTCAATGTTTTAGTGAATTTTCAATAACAACCCTAATAATGACGAAATTGCTTCTTTGGCCTTCATGTCCCAGAAAATGGTCAAATGGGCCTTTGTCCAATAAAGGTAGGACACCTCTGAACTAGTTTATTCTAGGTCAGTGTAGCAGTCTTGCTTAGTCTGGGTCAGTGTAGCAGTTTAGAGACAGTTGGGCAGGAAAATTCCAGTTCATTCTAAATAAAAAGGTTACACGAATGACAAAAATGGCAAATACTTAGGCCAAGACATAAATTCTAACTTCTAATATAAATGCAGCAGAGACTGACTGAAGTGTTTACCACAAAACGCCCAGGGTGCAGAACCTGCATCTGGCTGTTTATTTAAATGGTTCATCAGGAAACAAGGGTCAGAAATAACATGTTTGCTGAAGAAATATTCTGAACAACTGATGTGAACAGCATAAGAAAATTTAATCCTTTAAGGAATGAGTTCTATTAATGGTCCACAAATTCTGTTGTGCACAAATGTTGCCTAAAATACATGTGGACTTCACTTTATAGCAAAACAAGTTATTTCTAGTCCAAACCACATCTGTTGTTATAATTGTAATTAATACAGTAACTTCTATTGTGCCAGTGTCTAATGCATAAGGCATCAACCAATGGCACACCAAAACCAAGTCGTAATCAGGTCAATACCCAGGAAATCAGTCTGTACGACAGAGAGGCAGCCTACTCTATGGTGGATAAGCAATTTGAAAGAGACAAGTTTTAAGTTGACAACGAAATGACACAAGAGACTGAGCAGAGTACACAGACAAGAAAGAGAGTTCCAAAAGTACATCCAGCAACTGATAAAAGCTCGTTCACCAAGAAAAGGAGCGAGAGTACCAAACAATATATAGGATGGTTAAATGTGCAAGATGAGAGCAGCAATTGGACACACCACACAGGGATTGACCTACTGCAACTGAAATCAGATGAGCTGAACTAAGAACAGATACAATCCATTGTTACGGCATGATGATAATTTATGATGACACCAGTGAGACAGGATATAAAACAGTAACATGTCCTTTGGCAGTAAACACATATTATAATATCATAGTTGAATAGAACACACTGACAAATCACAGCAAGTTACATGATATAAAGGCAAATGACAAATGGACCAGTATAAGAATGGGTTCAGTGTTTCTAACTGTGTCCTAAACATGTTAAGTGATTTATGGGGTACAGTGATTGATGGGTATTGGACCACTGGATACATACAACAACTGAACATAATTTTCCCGTGAAATATGAGGCTATGAAATAGAAGCAGGTTTGTGTGACATAATTATAGCAAAAGGCTGTAAAAAACAGTGTCACCAATGCAACGCATGCTCACCAACCCATGTGATTGAGTGCCTTGAACAATACTGTTCAAAATTATCCTGTATAGAATGATATCCTGTGCGCATTGTGCATGCACTGTCAAACATTTGCAAGATCTATCTTAAAATACAATATTATAGAAAGCAGTTTTGACATCTTTCAGGAAAAGAAGGCATTTTTCTTTAAAAATATTCAGCCTACTGTAACAGCCAATAATTAAAAAATTTATTAGCCTTGAAAGTGTTAATATCATTATGCCTTTATTAAGCACCACTATCAATCAATTGCACTTGAGTCCCCAAAGCTAACTATAAGCCAACATTGGCAACATTGATTACTCCCTCCATTTCTCACAGTACAGTACTCTGTCTTAATCACCTAGGTTGCGTGTGCCGACCTGCTTTGCATAATAAACGAATATACTTAACAATTCTGATAGAAGGATTTGCAATACAGTAAACGTTTTGGGGAGGCTCAAACCCCTCTCTGATTACACAGAGAGCATTCAACCTATTGGCCACCATGTTCCACATGGCAGCCAACGGCAATAAAACATCTGGTCATACACCAAGCCTTTCAAATGTAATTTGTAACTGAATTCATTAAAATCTTATAGACCCCAAGATCACCTTCTTAAAAAGAAAATAGTTTTTACCTTATCTCCTTCTTGGATATCTGCAATCTTCTCTCCATTGCACGGATTGAACGTTCCAAAGGTCTTCCCACTGACTGAGTTTACAAACTCATTGTTGATAAACAACTAAAAGCAAAACAGCAAGACTTTACGAGGCACAAGTATTCTAATTGAGGAGATTTGTCAATACCAGAATGTTTCAACAAAAGATTAATCTGATTAGACAATATCACACTGCAGATCAGATCTCAGATTAGAATGACATCTTGATCCAATACGCATCAGCTTCAATGACTTCATAATTATGCTGCATGAGCTTTTTAGCTGTGCATAAAATCTTAATGTTCCAATGTTATTCCGTTAATGGTTAATAATAACGCGGCATCATTTAAAGCCCATATTATGCACTTCTGTGCACCAATTTTCTGCTTTACTGGATCTTGTTCTGTTAGCTAACTAGTTAGTAAGTAAGTTAGACATTTAATATCCTATTAAGTATTTTAAAAAGTGTCTCTGCTATAGCCTAAATGTTGTTAAATGTCATTAAGAAAACAAAGTACAGATAATGTAGAAGAACCACCAGTGGCTGGCTCACGTACACAATCATTAGAAGTGGTTATATCATACACCTACTAAATGCCCGTCTGAATGGGTGCCATCCAAGCTTTAAGGTCCTTGACCACTGCTGATTGAAAGGATCATGAACTTTACCCTAGATGTTAAATTTCCCTGATTTAAATCACTGCCCATCTAGCCACCTGCCGTTACTCAAGATCGACGGATCTTGATCCAGGAACTTCTAAACTGTTTAAAAGTAGCTTTGTTAATCGATATTTAATTAGTTACATTTAGCTGCGCATGTATGTCCATGAAATCTACTCCAGGTTAGTCTATTTCAAATAGGTATGTAATCGCTGTATACAATGTAATGCATGTGCGCTTGTCAGATCCATATAAAGACTATTTACTTACTTACTTACTCGCTCACTTAAAGGATCAGCATCAATTCCTAGACCCTACTTGTTTGTATTTGACTTCTGGAACTGGAATCTTTTCACTCATGGTGACGATGCTACCCTTCGAAATCTCTGTGTAGTCCCTTTTTCAAACTATGTCCAGGACTCTGTCGGTTCCCAAGCGTCAACTAAACGCGAAACTTTCAAGAGTCTGAACATTGCTCAGTGAACCTTTAGTCTCTAAATCTTTGCTTTACCCGCCCACTCTGCAACAAACATTTGGCACGGCGTGCAGTAACTAACGCTGCATATTTCTGCGGTTTGGGCAATTTTAGCGTCGAAGTTGTTAACTCCGCCACTGTTTGTACTCTGACAGTGCCAGTCCCATGCCTGGATAGAGGAGGGGGACGACGCTAATGGTCTTTGCTATCACACAGTATCGTTAAACTGAAAATACTACTATTTATTGTGCACTATGTCGGTACCAAGTACGGTTTGGCCGTCTCATCAGCAGCGTGTTTATGTCTTACATGGTTTATGTGCACGTCAAGGACCAGAACGGAAGCACGTGCAAATAAGGTAGCCAGTAATTGCATCCTTATCCACAGATGTCGCCCGATTCAATTTTTACACCGGATAATAAATATAGCCTTTTTCTCCACAGGCAATGTTTAATTCCGCAAGTATAATTACTCGTCGATTTTCCTTCATAAATTATAATAAATTGCATTTGTTAGGTGAACAAAAGGCAACCTGGCTAAAAATCTGGCCATTGCTGCTTTGTGTAGCACTGAGATATTTCAAAGATTGTATTTTCGTTTATTGATCTACTCTAGCTGTCAACGCAGCTAGTTTACATTACATTGCGCAGAAGTGTCCTGTTCGTCAGAAGACTGCGCTCAAACTAGCCACACGACTTTATATAAGGAGTCCCAAGTCCACTTTCCCCTCCTGTAGTTAGTGAACCTTAATTGCGTGTATTTCATTCATTCATTCATTCAAAAATTTATATAGCGCCCCTTCAAGGTAACTACTCAGAAGCGCTCCCAACTCCAGTCCGGCCAAAAAGGTAAGTTTTCAAGTGGCCATAAAAAGTATCAGTACATGTTCTAGGGAACAAGCGTAGCTCCCGAGGGAGGCTATTCCAAACCCTAGGGCCTACCACAGAGAATGCTCGGTTCTGCATGGTTGCTGTGCGGGCAAACGGGACCGCCACTACCCCCCTCTCAGCAGAGCGGAGGGAGCGACTACCCTGGACCCCCGACACCGGCTTACAGAGGTCTATTAGGTAGGCTGGTGCAAGGCCAAGATGGCATCGCCAAACCAGAGACACAACTCTATATTCGATGCGCTGTCGGACAGGAAGCCAATGCAGAACTTCCAACATATACCTGGTGACATGATCAAATTTTGGTATTTGGCCGATGAGTCGCGCTGCAGCTCGCAGTACACGATCAAGGCAAGACAACCGGCTAGACGGCAGACCAGAATAGAGAGTCAAGCAGTGATCAAGACGCGCCGTAATGAAGGCATGAACAAGAGTGGTTGCAGCGCTCGCTGTAAGCGAACGTGCAACAGTACGGAGCTGACGCAGCTGGTAATAGCAATCACGACTAAGGCGATGCAGATGTGGCGCAAAGGTAAGCTCCTGATCCAACAGGATACCGAGGTCACGGGCTGTAGCTGAAAAGTTGTAGGTAGGAAATTTCAAAGCCAGGTCTTCCAAGTAGAGCCCTGCGCCGGCCGCGCCGCGCCGCCGCCGTCGACATTTCTTGGACGCCGCCGCCGCCGATTTTTGTCGGTCGGCGCGCCGGCGCCGCCGCCGCCGACAATTTGTCGGCGCGCCGCCGATGCCACACTGATGTGTATAATTCTTGTTGTTGCATTTCGCATGTTTTGCATGATTTCACCATAAATTGTTGCTTCAATGCGAAATAGAAGTCGAAGTCGTGTATAGGCCTACTTAAAACCATAAGAAAGTTTTCTTTGCGAAACTTGATTGGGGTTGCTGGAAGCTGCGTTGCTGCAAAACTTAAGAATTCCAGGTGTGTGATTAGTTGTGCTGTGTGTATCTTGCTGTCTGTTAGCCCGGTCGTACGATAGGTGGTGCTGATGATGATGATGGTGGTGGTGGTGATGGTGATGATGATGATGATGATGATGAAGATGATGGTGACGATGATGGTGACGATGACGGTGGTGGTGGTGATGATGATGATGATGATGATGATGATGATGATGACGACGACGACGACGACGACGACGGTGGTGGTGGTGTTGACCATGATGATGATGATGATGGTGGTCATGATGTTGATGATGATCAATGGTGGTGATGATGATGATGGTGGTGATGATGATGATGGTGATGATGGCGATGATGATGATGATGATGATGATGATGATAGTGATGATGATGATGATGATGGATGTGAGGATGATGATCACGGTGGTGGTGATGGTGAAGATGATGGTGGTGGTGGTGATAATGATGATGATGATGGTGGTGGTGGTGATGATGATGGTGATGATGATGATAGTGATGATGATTAAGATGACGATGATGATGATGATGATGATAAAAATGATGGATGTGAGAATGATGATGACGGTTGTGGTGATGATGATGATGATGATAATGGTGGTGATGATGATGATGATGATGGTGATGATCATGATGGATGGTGGTGATGATGATGATGATGATGATGATGATGATGATGATGATGATGAATGTGATGGTGGTGATGATGGTGGTGGTCAGGGCCGGATTAAGACTTCCGGGGGCCCTAAGCCAAGACCCGCTTTAAGACATCCGGGGCCCCCAACCCCAAACATGGGCGTCCGGCGGGAGCATTTGTGCCCCCGGATTTTGCAAATACTTAAAAAATTATTTATTATCTTGGTTTTTAACAATGAATGGCTATGATTTTTTCAACAGTTTTATTTTTTATCCAAACTAGTCACGATAACCTGAAAAACTTAAAATATATAAAAAAATTGAAGTTTTAAAAGTTTTGTGTTTGAAATAAGCGTTCAGAAATAGCTGAAAACGGATCCCAGAATGCTAACAACTGGCTTCATATCACTTCTAATGCTTCCAAAAGCATTGGCAGCAATTGGGTTCCTCGCCAGACCCTTAATTGCGGAAGCGAGTACTGACGGTGATGTGACAGGTTGCTTTCGGGACCCTCGTTGGTCCCCGTCCCAACGATTAAAAACTTTGACCCCTAAAAGAATTCTTTGCCCCCCCAAATTCCCGTGGACGCCCATGATTATGTTCCGTTATACTAAATTTAGGTAATTTCTGAATTTTCACCCAGTTGCGGCCGGTCACCGTGTTAACAATGTGTCAATATGGTCGACTCAGAGTGGGAAATATTAGAGTTTCGCTTTGAGCCATTGACGTCTGCCGTCGGTCACTAAGGGCCCCTGTACAGACTGAGAGTGTGAATCTGCAACTAGGGTCAGTATTCCGTAAGTATAGTAACTGAAACTTAGTCTACTAGCGCTAAATTATTTAAAATTATACAAATTAGGAATTTGCAACAACTATTTGATTTAATTTCTCCGGACTTTGGGGGCCCCAAAACCTTGCGGGGCCCTAAGCCATGGCTTATCTGGCTTATGGGTTAATCCGGCACTGGTGGTGGTGGTGATGATGATGATGATGATGATGGTGATGATCACGATGATGGATGGTGGTGGTGATGATCATGATGATGATCATGATGATGATGAATGTGATGGTGTTGATGATGATGATGATGATGATGATGATAATAATAATATCTAATAATATATTTTCTTTAATAAGCGCCCGACAAACGCACTGCGCTGTACATTTTACATGTTATGCAATTGAAATCTTAACTACTAACAGAACAGACAATGATGGTGATGATGGTGAATGGTGGTGGTGATGATGATGATGATGCTGATGATGATGATGGTGGTGGTGGTGGTGGTGGTGATGATTATGATGATGATGATGATGGTGATGATCACGATGATGGATGGTGGTGGTGATGATGATGATGATGATCATGATGAATGTGATGGTGTTGATGAGGATGATGATGATAATAATAATAATAATATCTTTTCTTTAATAAGCGCCCGACAAACGCACTGCGCTGTACATTTACATGTTATGCAATTGAAATCTTAACTACTAACAGAACAGACAATGATGGTGGTGGTGGTGGTGGTGATGATGATGATGCTGATGATGATGGTGGTGGTGGTGGCGGTGGTGATGTTGGTGGTGATGATGATGATGATGGTGGTGGTGGTGGTGGTGGTGATGATGATGATGATGATGATGATGATGATGATGATGATGATGATGATGATGATGATGATGATGATATGGTGGCGACGATGATAGAGGGGCCAATCCGACCATGGTCCACCATTTGATATTTGCCCCATCACGAAGTAAAGGATAATCACGAGGCCTTCATAATGATGATGGCTTGGTGTGTTGGTTAAAATGGTGGTGGCGGTCAATGTGTTAATAGTGATTAGGCCCCTATATAAAAGACGAGCGCCTTTGTGAAACAGAGCCAAAGATTGTAACCACAAGAAATCTCAAACTCAAATAGTGCCTACATGTTGTGTGTAGTTATACAGGCCTATCGAGTTTCAAATGAGTTGAACTGACCCAGTCTCTCTCTTCCTCTGTGAAAGCTCACGCACTGAGTATTTAAGCTATATATCAGTCAACTCTGTCGAAGTAACCCTCTCCTTCTTCGCTCTGCCTGAATGCTCTCCCCTATGCATTCCTCTCTCGGGGCGCCCTCTCTAGCTAGTAGCTCTGTCTTGTTCACTGCGCATCTGTCAGGACTAATGAAGATGAAACTGTCTTTCAGTAGACATATCAACGCCTGTTAAAGTTTCAGGACCAAAGGGTTAGATTCGAATGATGTCCTCGGCAGTCGCCTCACAGACCTTTCCCTTAGCCCAGTGGGAGGTACGTATACCGAATGGCACTGAGTCATCAGACTAGCTGTGGCAATATTTCATCAATGGGACTAGAGAAAGCCAAGACTTTTGCCATAGGCCCTAGATTCAGATTCCTTTAGTGTTACCAGTCTCAGTCGCGTTCTCTCAGCAAAATGAAACTGATAAAATCCTGTTTACCTTCTGCGATGTAACAACAGAGACTAAACAAGCCGTGCTGGTCTTTCCGCTGAGAATGAATTAGGTCGCTTCCAAAAGTTTCGGGGTAATTCTCAGACTTTGCAGCTATCAAGACTAAACAAGTTTTATGGTATGTGTCATAATAACAGTGTTGTATCAATTACATTGCAAATGTAATTCAATTATAATTACAATTACTTGATTGTGAGAGTAATTGAATTACAATTACATTTTGATTGTAATTCAATTACCAATTACTTTTCAATTATTCCTTTAAAATTGGCACATGATTTAGAATTTTTTCGATAACTTTTAATTAACTCTATTTTTAAACTGAAACATCCAATGGGCCAAGGACCTGTAAATTGTAATATATACATTCAATTGTAGCCTATTATAAGTTTATCAGGTATACAAAATACGATTTACAATTATGATCCATTAAAACAAGTTAGAGTTTATTTGATTTTTAGCAGTAGAAGTTTTCAAAATGATAGTCTGTTAGAGAACTTAGTTGATTGCGCCTGGGTGAGTGAGTCAATTCGTCCAGCAGTGCTAAAGAGATGGTCAACTGGAGCTGAAGATGGAAGCCATGTTATCTGTAGGCAGCTGCAGTATAGGCTAGCTAAGAATAAGTGCATCACTGCATGGATAGTCCGATAATGATGGTCACATTGGTCAGCCTTTGCTCTTGGGGTCTATCAAAGTGTGCTGTAAGATTGTATGAGGGTGTAAGGATAGAATAATGTTGACAATTATATTGCCATGCAGTTATGATGCAGAGCAGTTTATTCAATTAAACGGGTGGCCCGGGTCAACCCTGCAGACTGGCATCTTTGTCGACTTTATGAAAGTAATTTGTAATTTACACTTAATTCAATTACAAATTACATGGAATATTGTAATTGAAATACAATTACAATTACTTGACTTAAAATGTAATTAAATTACAATTACAATTACTGAACTTGTAATTCAATTACGTAATTCAATTACATGTATTTCAATTACTGAACAACACTGCATAATAATTATGTCGCTGATTATTATTTGACACATGATGATTGTCTAAATTGCCATTTTACGTTACATACAAAAATGTATTGGGGGAGGGGCGATTGCTGTCACCCGCCCCGGGCGCCAAAATACCTAGCTACATGTATACCACTGGATATAATGTATAATTCTACCCACCTTAGGTCTGCACTTGGCTGCGGTTGGCTCACACAACTTTTGAACACTTCCAGAGCCACTGAGCGCAGAGGTGCGAGATAGTGTAGTGGTTAGCGCGCCGGACTGTAAATCGAGAGGTCGGGGGTTCAAATTCCCCGCCAGGGCAGAAAATTTGGTTCTAGATTTCTGTTCCACCAGCACACCCTAGCCAATTCAGCTATAAAGTGTACACTGACCGTACACTGTCTGTGGGAAGATGAGACGGCGATGGAGAGGATTGGCCACCTGCCCTCATATGCCGAGGGTAAGAAAATGAAGTCGCTAACACTTCATACCCATGGCTTAAGGAACTGCTCTTCTTCTCCTTCTCCTTCTCCTCTCCCTCTCCTTCTCTTTGTCCTCCTCCTTTTCCTCGTTCTCTTTGTCCTCCTTCTCCTTCTCTTTATCCTCCTCTTCACCCTCCTCCTCCTCCTTCTGCTTCTCTTTGTCCTCCTCTTCCCCTCCTTCTTCTCTTTATCCTCCTCTTCACCCTCCTCCTCCTTCTGCTTCTCTTTGTCCTCCTCTTCCCCTCCTTCTCCTCCTTCTCTTTATCCTCCTCTTCCCCTCCTCCTCCTTCTCTTTGTCCTCCTCTTCCCCTCCTCCTCCTCCTTCTCTTTGTCCTTTTCTCCCTCCTCCTCTTCCCCTCCTCTTCCTCTTCCTCTTCCTCTTCCTCTTCCTCTTCCTCTTCCTCCTCCTCCCCTTCTTCTTCTTTTTCTTGTTCTTGTTCTTCTTGTTCTTCTTGTTCTTGTTCTTCTTGTTCTTGTTCTTCTTCTTGTTCTTTTTTTGTTCTTCTTCTTGTTCTTCTTCTTGTTCTTGTTCTTGTTCTTCTTGTTCTTATTCTTGTTCTTCTTGTTCTTCTTCTTGTTCTTCTTGTTCTTCTTGTTCTCGTTCTTGTTCTTCTTGTTCTTCTTCTTGTTCTTCTTCTTGTTCTTCTTCTTGTTCCTCTTCTTCTTGTTCTTCTTCTTGTTCCTCTTCTTCTTGTTCCTCTTCTTCTTGTTGTTCTTCTTGTTCTTCTTGTTCCTCTTGTTCTTGTTCTTATTTTTGTTCCTCTTCCTCTTCCTCCTCTTCCTCTTCCTCCTCTTCCTCTTCTTCTTCTTCTTCTTCTTCTTCTTCTTCTTCTTCTTCTTCACATTGCAGCGCGGTAGCGCTTCGCAGTGTTGCAACAACGAAAACCATTGACAAAGGTGCAGTTCCTAAAGGTTTTCCAGTCAGCAACGGAGGTTTTGAGCGGCATGAAATAGACCACTACGCCGACCACGCCGCGCCGCGCCGCCGCCGCCGATTTCTGTTGGTCGGCGGCGCGCCGCCGCCGACCAGAAATGACCGGCGCGCCGCCGCCGGCACTTTGAAGTCGGCGCAGAGCTCTACTTCCAAGTTAAGCTTGGCTAGCTGCTGCCTGTATGTGGGTTGGGAGTTCGTGTGTAGGCCGTATACGGTAGAATAAGAGCAGTCTCTGAAGCTAGCCGTGGAAGCAGCCATCTAAATTAATTTTCTCAGTCACTCTGTCATCCTGCCACAGTATAAATGATTAGGCTATATCTACAAGATTCGTACCTACAAGATGCAGTTTTATTAGCTGAATTAACTAGAGAGCGCAACTGAAATAGACATCTTGAAACAACTTTCTGGAGCAGATCTAGACCAGCGCGCTATAATCGTAATCGTAGTCTCCAAACTTCTAAAGCGCCTCTCGTAAGCCAAGCGCAGGGTACCAGATTATTCACGAGCTCTGCGTGGAGTCGGAGGCAGAGCTCTGGTCGGAGGGGTTGTCCAAAAGAGTGGTCCGAAGGAGGTACGAGCCCGATTGCCATAGGATCAAATGTTAAGGCGGGTGTTCGAGAATTGGAAGGTGAAGGATCAGATGAGCCTACAGCCACCAGACTATTGCACCGTTTCTATTGGGGTGGGGAGAAATAACCATATGCCACTTGTAATAGGCTAAGCGCTCATGATCGCAAGCGCACAACGTGCACACAACGTGTACAGACTACAGAGATCGCAGCAAGAAGTATAAGTCATAGCAAGAGCCAGCCCGGCGACCGTAGTCTATCGCTGTCATTAGGCTACAGCCGTTCTGTTTAGCTCTCATCTACTGATAATGTGCACTTTAGTCCATTCTTTGGCTCTGTGGCTGCAGTAGGCTATGATAAACGGTTAGGTCAACATTGCAAACGAGATAACAAAACGCAGCCCTACTAATGAAGCAACAGACACTGCGGCACCACAGATCATGTGACAGATGTTACTGTACTATGATGGATATGCATTAATAAATTGGTATTACCATTAGATGGTCGACTTAATAAGTAGGCCTACTCCAACATTGGGATCGGTTAACGTGCAAAACTTCGCCTAGGCCTATAGTCGGTTACGGTCGCCCTGTAAGCCTACCAGGTTTACGGTTACCCAAGATGGAGGAATCTTGAGGTTTACCTGTATATCGGTCGATCTTATGCTGTCTGCTCTCTGTCCGCTTGTATCCAGTAGGCCTGACTGTCAAGCAATATAAATTGCTGAAGCTACTCTTAAACCGGTTTTAGGCCAGGTACATAATTAAGCTTATGTAGGCCTATTCAACATGTTAGTTAAACCAGAGACAATAGGACTACTCTCATTATAACACGGTTCTTGTTATAGCTGCCAAAGTCTTAGAACGAGTTTTTAGAGTAATTAGGTAATTAAGAAGTTAACATATATCTGTCCCAACACTTTAATCGACACCGAATGACAAAATGCCATATAGCACATGTCCTGCTAATGGACCATAATTATTATGCACAGTTATTCAGTTATAAGAGTTGAAGCACCATATAAGCAATAAAAAGTAGGACCAAATTTGTCCTACTTCCTACTATATTATATATATATATATATATATATATATATATATATATATATATATATATATATATATAAGAAGCTAAATTTGTCAAATGATCTTCTTATTTAATATGAAGCTCATGTGACAAAATTGAGCTTCACATAACAGTGGCGTTACGAAGGGGGCAGAGGGGGAACCGCCCCCGGGCGCTGCACAAGGGGGCGCAAAATTAGCTTTCAGTGGTACACAGAATTATGACATGATCGAACGATTAAAAGTCAACAAGAAAATTAAAAGGGGAGCGCAGTCATCAACTCTTGCCCCTGCATGGGCGTTACGCCACTGTCACATAATCACATAGGCTATGCTACATGCGAGCCCATGGCTTGTAGACGACTTAGAAAGTTAAAAGCCCCATATGGGAATATTGTGGCATGGGCTTCGCTTCATAATTATGTCCTACATAATGACGTTCCTTTTGTAATATTATTGTCACTGGACCTAATAATATTATGTGGATTCTTTCTTTACTGTCTAATCACCCACTAGCTCCCACAGGTCCACTCATTGTGATCGTCATCATCATTGATAGGCCTAGGCCTAATGATCATTCACTAAAATGAAATTATGTATATCTATATTACAATGAGCAGTGCTTAACAAGGGTGTTTATTGTCTTTCCTTCCCATAATGACGGATTGGTTCAAGTCACGCGGCTGTTTGACCGTGTGACGACTGACGAGCTAGCAATGAATGTTTTGGTCGGATCAACATAACTGAGCGGGTACTTGGAGCAACGCAGTCATAGACATCATACATTTAATATAAAATTATGATGTCTACCGATTACCGCAGCCATCGATATCTATATTTAGTCTAAATATAGATATCGATGACCGCAGCCTACTGCTGCCATGTTAGATTGATTGATCTAATATCGTTTCCGGTTTACGTCAAACCAACGTAAACGAGTGGCGGCCATGTTTAACATTTAATCATAGTGCGTCGTCTGCTTATTACTCGAAATGCGTGTATTAACTATTTATAAAGCTCTACGTTGACAATTATTTCACATAATATGAAGGCAAATATGAATCGTTTAATTTACAATTAAAAGTTCCTACTCCTGAATGGTATGGGATCCACTATCGTAATCTTATAAACTGCAAAGCGCTACTTAAAAGCTAAGCGCAAAGCACTATAGTTTCTTCACGAGTGTTGCGTCAAGTCAGAAGGGTTGGAAAGATACCAAGTAAAGAACACAGTGGCGTAACGAAGGGGGGCAGAGGGGGCAGCCGCCCCGGGCGCAGCACCAGAGGGGCGCAAAATTAGCTTTCAGTGGTACAGTGGTATCCGATGGCGCATTGGATAACATCTGGCGTAGAGAGCGAGAGGTACCGAGTTCGAGCCCCGTAGTGCGAAACTGCGGATGTGCTTTGTAATAATAATAATAATAATAATATCTTTTCTTTAATAAGCGCCTGACAAACGCACTGCGCTGTACATTTACATATTATGCAATTGAATAATTCAATTGTAGGCTGCTATTAGCGCGGTGTATTGCAGGCTGTCTGTTCTGTTAGTAGTTAAGATTTATGTCTTCTGTCATTTGCGTTCTTGTGAATTGTTTCAATTGCATAATTGTACACTGTAACCGGTTGCGGTTTGTCAACCGGTTTGTTGCAATAAACGAAAATATTATTACACATTACTATGACAAGAATGATTAAAAGTCAACAATAAAATTAAAAGGGGCACAGTCATCAACCCTTGCCCCTGGGCGCTGAAACCCTTCGTTACGCCACTGAAAGAACATACTCTGGTTGCCAGAAGATTACAGAGAGAAGGAGACAGAGTATCTGTTATGGAGGGTTATGTTTAGGATGAGAAATTGTATATGCGGCAGAATGGATGGATCAAGTTTAGATTTCTTCAAAAGGTGGGACTAATTTTGAATGGACAGCCTGAGGAGTGAGGAGTAATAGATCGAGGAGCTTGAGGCAGGTGATGATGGGCGAGTTATGAGATGGGTAAAGGAGTGGATAATTTGAGAAATTCAGGAGGGAGATCATTCCAGAGTTGAAAGACGACAACAGTGAGATAATGAGAGCATGTGCATTGCTAAGGTAAGATTGTGTTTATGATTATGATCTAGCTGAGTGTGTGGTAAAAGATGTCACTGATCAGTTTTTTTAAATGAGCAGCTCATAGACGGTCGGTATAAAAAACGTGTACATTTACATTCTGGTTGACAATTTTCTCTTTATATTGAGTTTTTAGAAGTGGATTTGACTACTGGAGCAACATTTGACTGCCAAAATCCATTTGGTGGGGAAAATGGCAGATAGAATTCAATTCTCAAGACAACCAGGTTATTTTAATTCAGCCATAACATTAAGCCTATAGTTGTTTCTGTTGTGTCTTTTTAAGCGTTCTTTCTTCCAAAACTGAAGGTTTTTACAAAGTGCATCAGGTTGTCTGTAAGCTGGAATTTTGAGTGCCAAAAATGAGGAGTTAATGTTTATGTTTATGATCTGCTTTATATTATGATTTTCTTGTCATAGGATTAGTTTCTAAAAAAAAACATGAAAACAACTGCTTTTAAGTCGACCAACTTGAATGTAGATTAACTTGAACTTCTATAGTTATCTTAATGATTTTGTCTTTCTATGGTTCGTGCTATTATAATTATTATTGTATAATAAGCATAACTAGTTTTTAGGTCAGATTAAAATGCATTTTGAATATTAAAGGTAATGACTTTTCTAGCTCAAGATTGTTAGATACACTAATGCCTATTTAAAATTTTCCAGCTCGTGTTGTGCTTGTTCTAATTCATGGTGGTTCTGATGTTGAGATGTGTCGTAAGCTCAGTGCCGCACTGGACAACTTCTTTGCTCTAGTCTGCAGCATGAATGGACAGTGTCGTTTGCCATTCTTTGGTCTCATAGCGCTTGGAACACAGCCTGAGGTAGATGCAGAATCAGACAGGTTTTAGACTTTTCTATGCATTTTAGAATGTTATGTAATGTAATCATCATTGCCAGCACAGTCAATGGAGGGAAAGAGTTCTCATAGGTTTTATATAGGGCTGGTACTGATTAAAATAATTTTAATCGATTAATCTCCTAAATTTGATCGAGATTAATTGATTAAATTCGATTAATTTGGTCCATGTTACGTAAAGCGTGAAAAACTATTTAGACTGCGTACCCTGCAAAATCCCTCGATCATTTTAGACTTTTCTATGCATTTTGGATTGTTATGTCATGTAATCATCATTGCCATCACAGTCAATGGAGTGAAAGAGTTCTCATAGGTTATATTTCATCACTTCCTTCCACATTTCTGTCTTGCATTGTTAGAGACTTAGAGTTAACTGTGGAATTTCTTTGGCACCTATGTTGTCAAGCCATTCTTTGCAAGGCTTTCCTGTGTATACATGCTCCATAATTCCCAAAATCACACTTTTCGCAACATCACACTTGAATTTGTTATTTTTCATCCTTCATATGTGTCTATTTCCATCTTATGATCACTTGCATTAGGTCTTAACTTATTACTTATGTTCTGCCTACTTCTAATTTCAATGTTTGTGACTTTCTGCGTGTGATTTTGACGTGTTATCCTTCTATAGCTACACTTTCCCCTTTGTCTGCTGACCAGACTCATCTGTGTCAGTCTTCACAAAATGATATGATGTAATGGGATTATTAAAAAACATCAGTTCAATGACTATAATACTTGGATACCATGGCATCAGTTCTCAGATTAATGCTGTTAGGACAGGATAGTTGCCAGTATCCTTGTTATGTCAGTCTCCTAAAGTGATTTAAATTTAATATAATGGGATACTTAGGTAGCATCATTTCAAGCATGTAATGGGATACTTCATATATATATATATATATATCTTCGTTTATTGATTAGGATGTGCATCCAGGTACAAGTTAAATTAGAAGTTAGATAGTAAGTTCGTTGCTATCGTTGTTCTCATGATATGAAAGGTTTATTTGCTACTTTCTATATAAAACTCTTGATACATATAGTTTTATCGTCTTTGGCTGGGAGCTTAAAATCGTGCGGCATCAGTTCAAGGACTGTAACGGGATAGATAGCATAGCACTAGTTTCAAGAAGATACAAAGATACCCGGGCAGAGGTGCAAAAAACCAAACTTTTTTCAAAATGAAAAGTTGGCTTTTTTTTGGACTTTTTGTTTTTGAGATTTTCCTATTTCGGATCATAAAACTCATTAAAATGGCATAATACCGTTCAAATTAATCAGGATAAAGAAATTAACTAGAACAGTAGAACCGTAGAATGTCATAAAAGAAGTTAACAAAGACCATACATACAATTGCCAAGAGAGTTGAAGAGACCCATTTTTCCAAGCATCCTATAGTTTTTTTGTTTTTTTTTAAAAACCAAAAACAAAAACCAAAAATCCAAGCCTTTAACAGCCCTGCCTGGTACCCATCCAAACATCCTATATGGTTATAGCATACATCTTGGTGTGGCTTCCTGGACAGTGTTGTCTAGAGCTGAAGATATGGGAAATGATGTCAAACAAGCAAAATGCCTTGAAATTGAATTAATAGCCTCTAACGATGATATTTCTTTTGCTAGGCATGCAATCTCATGTTGCAAGATACCACACGAAATTCTCAGTTTTACCAGAAATTATGTTGTTGCTTCAAGAAATCTCCAAGTTGCTGTGCTTATTCAATTCCAGGTTCTTCTTCCACTCCAGCATGTGAAGGGCAACTTTACACGTCTTCATTCAGCTCTGTGTGAACTGAAGACAGTAGCTGAAGAGTGGGTCGGTTGGGGACGTGAATCTTGTGCCAACGATCTTAGTGTTGTAGGTCTTGGGATACAAGAAGCTGTCGCATCATTCCAAAGACAGGCTCAAAATCTTCTCCAGGTACTGCTCTTCTACAGTAGATAGGTTTATGTGCGGCCTGTTTACATGTAAATCCACTTAGCAAGCCATTACAGACATGTTTACATGTGGTACCAGGAACTTGCTGTGTAGCAGTCTGTGTTAGCTGTGTGCACCAGCCTGAATACGGCCAACAACGGACTACAAAGATGCTTATAATAGAGCATTCCCGATCATATCTGGGAAAATAAACCTCACTTAAAACATCCATGGATGACTCGGGGTTGCTCAAGTCAAGTAAAAAGAAAGCCTAACTCTATTTAAAATACATAAAAATCCTACTCTAGTTAGTAAATCGAAATTCATTACCTACAGGAATAAATTCAAAACATTAAGAATACAGACAGAAAGAAATTATTACACAGTGGAATTCTGGAAAAATAATACAAACCTTAAAAAAACTTGGATCCTCATCTTATAAGTAATGTAACTGAACTTATTAGTTAAGTTTAGTTAAGCTAATAAATTGTTAAATTGCTATGGATACTGTTAAATGTGGTTATTAATCAATTTATTTTCCTGATTTGTCTAATAGTCAATCGGACAAACTTGAACTAGAAAGTAATCACAACTGTAGGACTATTTGGTATAGGTGACCCTAACTTAGCGGGATTTTCATCTCTTCTGGGCCTCCTTGTCACCATAACAATGAAAACTGTTCAACTGTAAATGCACTGTTCTGCATTGGTTAACAATAAATGATTGATTGATTGATCGATCGATTGATTGCCTTTGAACCTACAGAAGGCAGTATAGATCCAGAGCAGGTGAACTCAATTTATAGCTGCACATATCTCAACTTCCTGCACCTAGTATTGATCAGCTGCCGGTCTATTTAATATGGGCAGGGGCTTAACTGCTTTCTCAGCCCAGGTGACAACAGCTGTGTACCCATAGGCTTCTCAGTTCAATCTAGACACTTTCGTGCTTTAAAATAAAATCTATGGAAACAGTAAATATTTAATGTGGCCATATTTGGTCTCGTATCACTTTGCCAAAAACTGGACAGTAATTTGGCCTTTCAAAATCCTCTGATGACAGGCTACGTTAAATAAAGGTCACTCCTCTGAATACACCACTTTGTCCCTCTTGCTCATTACAGTCTAACTTTCATTTTGTGTCTACAAGATAATTTCTATTTTTACAGATATTTTTCATGTGTATTCATTGTTTTCATTGGTCTGTAAGTTGATGTTAGTATACAGTTTCTGGACTGGTCATAGAACATTGTTGAACTAATTCTTTAATAGGCTGCTGGTTATTGGTCTCAGCTGGAAATCACGCTCTTCACCACGCTCAGCTCAAAGACTGTTGTCCAAAGTGTGGAACCAGTTATCAGACGCCTGGACATGCATAATTTCAAGGTATTATTACGTTTTTCTCTGAGTCCTTCATACTGAGAAAGAAGAGGAGGAAAAGAAGCAGAATAAGAAGACACAGAAGAATAACAGCAGTTAGCCCCAAGAGGCAGCCATGGACGTTGAGTGCTATAGTGACTTCATTGGCCTTGGTAAATGATTACAGATAGCCTCTCCTAAACTCATGCTGTCTGCTCTTCCCACAAAGTGTTTAGAGTCAGTGTACGCATTTGAAAGGCCAATTGTGCTGGGGTTGCTAGAAAAGCAGAATTTAGGGAATATCTTTATTTTGACAGAGATTTGAATTCCCAATCTGGGCTTGGCAGTCAGGTTCATTACGCATTAGACTGTCATGTGCCTGTGCACAACTGCCTCTTTCTCTTCTGCTGTGCTGTTCCAAAATATCCTGCCCTACACGTAAACCGGGACCACCCAAGAACTACCGCTGCATTAATAATACAGCTACTACATTACAAGGCTTGAAAAAGCGCCTTGCACCTTAATGCCACACTGTCTCCTGCGATTCTGCAGATTCTGCCCTAAGTCCTGAACTGACTCAACACCCTGGTCCTTGCGGAATTGATTTGATATAGCAATGTTGCGCCTGTTTCATCTTGCTTATGCACCTTTCCTTTATTTCCATGACCTGTCGGTTTTCAAACAGGCTCCCCAATGGACAGTGGCGTAGATCATGATTTGATACAGCACGGTTGCATCTGTTTCAAGTCTTGACTTATGCACCTGTTCCTTTATTTCCATAACCTGTCCCCCAAATTTTTATGTATAGATTTCCCAAATGGACTGTGATTTTCGACTACATCTTCGCTGGACAACCATCAGTTGATGCCTTGTGCATTATGACCATGGTGCTGTGGAAGCTGATTAGAAGCTTCATTAGCTTAGATTAGGTTTTTAGAGAGGTTTTAGATTAGATTAGTTTTTTTTAGATTAGATCATGTTTGGTTTGATTTTGGTTAGACTAGCAGTGTGCTCTTAAGTTCCTAGCTGTGCTAGTAATTCCTTTAGTTATAAGAGTACTTTGCTGGTGATTGGTCAACCTATATGCCCATGTGTGGTTTTATTTTAGAAGATGCAAGTGGTTCAGGTGATGGATCCTACGTTGTCCTGGCTTCCTGAGGATGTTGGCAGCAGCAGTAGCCAAACAAGTGGTCCAGCTGAGGGCATTGCGGACATTAGCGAAACTATTGAAATTCTTCATATCGACTCACGTAAGGGCTTTCTTAAGGCACTTCCAGCCTGCCTGTAATCCTGTGTAAAAGTAGTCATGCTTTGAACTATTTGTTTGTACTGCTTCTGTTTTTTTCTCGTTTTCTGTGTTTTTCCAGCCTTGTGAGGTAGTAATTACTGCATTATTAGAGCCCCATAATTCAGAGATACGGGTAGGTATCCGATTGTCTAGACAAAGCAATGCAAGCTGCCATGATTCCCTTGACCCGGTAAGGTAGGTAATTGCTGCATCAGCATCAGACAATGAGGTCTGCCTTAGATTGGTAGATATTTCAACTGATGTACAGACACAACAGCAGCAGTCCAATAAAGTTTCCTCGTAGATTACACAACGTGGAAATTAATGGTCAATTTTTCATCATTGAAATCCTGGATGCAGAAGTGAGGAGCAATTTTCCCACGCTATCCAACCCTAAAAACTACCACAAGACCTCTTACAAGTACTCCTGTCATGCCTTTGTTTTGCTAGTGATTGAAAATCCATTTCTTTTTAATTGTGATTTTATGTTCTAAGTCTATGACACAAATGAGACATTTGAAGCCGTTTGGTATAAATGTTTGCCATTAAATTACAAACTATATTTATTGGCCATATATTGGATACTTACTTTTTTTTTGTGAGTAGATCCACTCAGTCTCCAGACATTCTTCATGGGTTGGCTTCATGAAACAGCAACTGATAGTGAACATCTTCACATTGTGTTTGGTAAGCTTCACGCTGCTTTAGCCATAGGTATTAAAATGCTACACCATTCTTCTCATACACCACTTACAGCAAATTGCATCATTATTAGGAATATCTGTGCACACAAATGCCTTTAAGAGTTTGTTTCATCAGTTACAGTCATGCTTCAGAAGCTATTGGTATAGAAGTTTAGAGAAGATTAGTTACTTAGAAGGCAGTATGGTAAGTGTATGAGAGTCTAGTTATAGACATCATATAATGGTAAGATCACAGGATTGTGTGTTTTATGCATGACTACAGTAATGTAACACTGCACTGGTGAATAAGCTGGTCTCTCTGATGCAGCTTTTGTGTGGTGTTGACACAGTTTGAAGATTTGCATTTGATTACATTAGAGCAAACTGGATACTGTTAGTGGACTCTGGCATCATTCAGCACTAGTATTTTGTGTGTTCTGCATGCTGCAAGTTAGACTTAGTGGTTA
Source organism: Aporrectodea caliginosa (assembly GCA_020284085.1). Lineage (NCBI taxonomy): Eukaryota > Metazoa > Annelida > Clitellata > Crassiclitellata > Lumbricidae > Aporrectodea > Aporrectodea caliginosa. Next base: position 312,784 of record JACEVL010000597.1, read on the forward strand.
GCATGCTGGACTGTCAACTGAGGTATCAAGGGTTAAAATTTCTGCAAGGGCAGAAAATGTTTTGAGATTTCTGCTTCCCTGGCATCCATTAGCAAACCCAGCTAAGCTTGTAAATGTAATCAAGCATTTATAAAGCATCCACTCAACAAGTCAGAGGCGCTCCCGACCCAAATCATTGCTATCGCTAACAAATACAATGGACTTGGGCATTTCCAAAACAGGGGAAGAGAAAGACTGAGGAGCTCAAGCCGCAATATTATTGCTGTGGAAGGCAATTCCAACAAGAGGGGCCGACATAAGCAGACAGAGAGATATGAATGGAAGGACAGAGGAGGAGGACAGAGTTGGGAATAAAGACCAAAAAGATTTAGACAAAAGCTCCAGTAAGATAGGTGATCTACAGTGTCAAGGGCAGCACTGATGTTGAACAAGGCCAGGAAAGTAACATGACTTGGTGGACTGCACTACTTAGGATGTCAGCTAGTAAGTGAGTGAGGAATGATTTAGTGGAGTGGTACTTCCTGAAGCCAGATTGAAGTGGGGCAATAATGAGTTGGTGTCAAGGTAATCAACCAGCTGGTAGTATATAAATCTTTCTAGGAGAAGTAGGGGTTGGAAATGGGGTGATATACTGCAAAATGGCAAGGGAGACGTCTGTCCACTTGCTTTCACATGCCATGTGTAAGAAATTGAAATCACCAACACTTTATACCTATGGCTGCATGTCTCTCTTTGTTAGTGTAAGGACTACTTCTATTCTCTCTCTTGTCTTTTGCAGCCAGAACATTCTGAAACTATTAACATAACTTCAAAGACTAGGTCTAACAGTTATGGTATCTGGGACACAGGGTCATTTATTATGTACTGGTACATGTATTGTATTTGTGAACTTATGTAGTGCCAAACTACCGAATGGCAATGCCATTGTCTTTGCCGGTGCATATGTCGGTGTATATATCACAATTAGTTGGGTGATGTTTATTCATGATGCAGCATGGTTGAAGCTAATCATGATTGTTCTCTGTTGTTTGTCTAGAGTCAGGATTTAGACTACGCTGTGACATGCAGCAAAGAATTCTGAGTCCACAGTGCATTCCATTCCACCAGGACTTTGTATGTAGTCTGATTCGATTGTTATTGTTGTCAAAGCTCAATTTATACAATTCAACCTACTCAAGTTTCTCCATTAGTGGTGGTGCTATTCAAGGGCTCCTATATATTATCTAGAGGTCCCTGTGCTATCATAGATCAGCCCAGTGGCTTCAAAGGCAGAATACATCTGGTGCCCTAGAGATTGATGTTTAATAATTTTTTTGAGCCACTCTGTATATAAAACTACATTATTTAGCTCTATATATGGGGGTGGTTATAAAAAGTCATACCAGACAAAATGCAATTTCTCCACAACCAATTGAGATTTGTCTACAAAATTTTCAGAATTTACAGAGGGAAAGATTTTTACAACAAAAACAGAAAATTTGACTGAAAATTTTTCATTGCTTCAAAAATTACAGCTGTTTAAATATTCTATTCCATATTTTCACAATTACGCAGAAAAATGGACAGTCACTTGTAATTATCAATGTCAGATAGCATCACCTTTCATTACGAATTCATGAATCTATTAAACAGTTTATCTCAAAACATGTTCGAAGTGTCCACCCCCAGCTTTCACACAAGATTGAAGTCTTTTTGTGAAGCTTAGTATGGCCTTGTTGATTGAGTCCTGTGGTAGCTGGCTCCATATTAACTGCAAGACTTTCTTCAGCTCATCAATGTTCTTCTTCGGCTTGGGAAGAAATGTCTTTTAGCATTAGAGTTTTACAACAAAAACAGAAAATTTGACTGAAAATTTTTCATTGCTTCAAAAATTACAGCTGTTTAAATATTCTATTCCATATTTTCACAATTACGCAGAAAAATGGACAGTCACTTGTAATTATCAATGTCAGATAGCATCACCTTTCATTACGAATTCATGAATCTATTAAACAGTTTATCTCAAAACATGTTCGAAGTGTCCACCCCCAGCTTTCACACAAGATTGAAGTCTTTTTGTGAAGCTTAGTATGGCCTTGTTGATTGAGTCCTGTGGTAGCTGGCTCCATATTAACTGCAAGACTTTCTTCAGCTCATCAATGTTCTTCTTCGGCTTGGGAAGAAATGTCTTTTAGCATTAGAGTTTAGCTCCCCAGACGTGATAATCAACAGAGTTAAGGTGAGTTTGGTGGCCATTCATATTTGCCAATGAATTCACTGCAATTGGTGGCAAGATGCCTTTAGGCAACTTTGCCATGTAAGTAGGCACACTGTCCTGCTGGAAAATGAAACCAGATGGTAGAACAGACTTGCAGTCTTCAATGAGTCTGTGTAACAGAGTTTCAACGTAAAGTTTAGCATTTACGTTTGCTTGTCTTGGATGAAGTGCAGTTTTCCCTTACCATCGTAACACACGCCAGCAGAACCATGACGTGCTTCGCAAACTTGGCTCTCTCAACCACTAGGCAACTTTCGTGAACATCACACTTTTAGTTGGCAGCCCAAATGCAGTCATTCTGATGGTTAACCAGCGGGTTCAGTTAAAGGTTTTTGACAGATTCTGAAATGATCTGAGCTTAAACGTGATGAAATGCAGACAGATGAAGATCACAATTCGTTGAACAGACGATGGATGAATGTTCAGTTCTTCAGTGACTCAATCAACAAGGCCAGGCTGAGCTTCACAAACAGATTTCAATTTGTGTGAAAGGTGGGGTGGAAACTTCGAACATGCTTTGAGATAAACTGTAACAGATTTTTGAATTTGTAATCAGAGGTAATGTTATCTGACATTGAAAATTACAAGTGACTGTCCATTTTTCTATGTAATTTTGAAATATGGAATAGAATTTTAAACAGCTGTAATTTTTGAAGCAATGAAGCTTTTTCAGTGAAATTTTCAGGGATTATTTAAAAATGTTCCCTCTGTAAATCCTGAAATTTTGGCAGAAAAATGTCATATGTTGCTGAGAAATTGCATTATGTCCAGTGGAAAATATTTTTTGAGCCACCCTGTTTATAACCTAATATATGTATTATATATCTTCTGAAATATGTTTATAATATCCTGAAATGAGTACAGACAGATGCAGACTGGTTAGATAAGAATGAACCAGATTAGAGTAGAATAAATGACTTGTCTGCATTGTCTGTAGCCTGCAATATTAACCAGGCATGTGATAGTCTGGCTCCAGGTTTGGGCTTTTGGATTAACCCTTGCTAGGCCTTAACGGTCTTAACCTAAAGCAAAATGAGAACATCCATGTATATTGAGAAATATTAGTACAGAATATGCCTTCCACTTAGGAAGAAGACACAATGTTATCTAGTACAAAACTGGGAAAAACTAATCTGTGTTTGCTGTTTAAAATTACTTACTGAGAAATGGTTTATGTAGCCAATGTAGTATGAGACTATAAACCATGGGTATTATCACAGCTGTGCATTGGCTTTCACCACAGTATTCAGCATTTGTTTGGGGTATACTTTCTGAGGTACTCACATCAAGGTGTAACTCTATACTAATGTAGTTATCTAATTTCGAATCAAGTTTATAAAAGTCTTTGGTCAGACCAAAAGGTTGCCTGATTGGTGATAAGGATCTTATGGTCTCTCTGTCTTTCTCTCGCTCCCTCCTTCCCTCTATCTCTCTTTCTCTCTGTTAGTTTGTGCTGTCTGTCTGTGCTGTCTGTTTTTTGTTTTCTGCAGAGTTCAGTCCAAGATGAATGGAGAGAAAGAAATAAGGAAGTAATAAATAAGTGATTACCTAACAGTACTTTACCTTTACCCTAACAGCTTGAACCACCAAGTGTAATTGTGTTTTGCAGATACTGAGCTGTGACTCTCAGTCATCTAAGCCACTGATTGCCACTGGAGGAATAAGGTCCGACTCATCTGATGGCTGCATCCATAGACTTCAAGTCATAGGTCGAGTTCCAGTAGAGACAGTCTGTGATTCGCTTCTGTTTGGAAACGTATGTAAAATGACGCTCATCAAAATATCTCGGTATATTGCTCTGTCCATTGGGTGAGGCATCTTTGGTGTCTTTTGCCCAGAGACAATGTACAAGATTTGTGACCTGGTTTCTGTATCTCTAGCCTCATTATTTAACATCTCACTCTTTGGCCTCTCGTCTTGCATATGTTCTGGGGATATTTTCCCCACTACCATCTCCGTCACACCACCAATGCTGTGCTGCAACATTTATTAAGGAGGTATTGTTCCTGTCCATTGTCACGCGTATCTTTGGTTGCTGTGATGCACTTGCATTACAGTCTACATGCAGAAGGTTCTTCAAATTCAGGGAAGAGTACCATGTTAAAAGTTGTAGATTTCTGTGTGATTATGTTGGGTTTTCATCAAAGGTAATGACTGATCAGAAAAAGTTGCCAGTAACAGAGTTTGCATGAAAATGTGCACTTATAGGTAGATCTGATTAATTTGTAATCAAGGTGTTCAAGTCTCATTGTCAGTCGTTGATGGCCAAAATTGAGAAAGTAGACAGCTTCAAACCCTAAACCCCATGACCTTCACAGTACTTATCTTCCCTTACTCTGTGTTTTGTAACCTGCAATGGGTTGGTGCTGTATATCAGTTAACAGTATTAGTTTCAAGTTAAGGAATCATTGACCAAATTCTACAAGGTCTTGCCACAAAGTAATGCTATGCCCTCACAGAAACTGTCTCCATTTTGCAGATAATAACAACCTTAATAGATATTTTGTGTTTGATTTCCATCTTCAGTGTGTAGAGAACTTGATTTATATGCTTGGATAGGATGTCTAAAGCTTCAGTAATTTTCTGTTTGAAGCCTCTGGTGGTGCGTGCAACAACCTGCTGGAAAATTGATTGGGATGAACTAGAATTGAACCAACAACACTTCCAGGCTCTGTGCTACTTGCTCAACCAACAGGTTGGTAATGCCTCTGTGCAGAATATTTTTTATTATTAAAAACAGTGACTGAAATGCTGCCTACCACATTTCCTAGTAGTATCAAACCAGCAATTTTTGAGTGCTCTCTGTCAAAGGAGATTCAGAGAGCTGTGCTGTGCATTGTGGTAGCCACGGCAGCACGATGAGGGGTTAACATTTGCAAGAGTAAAACAGGCTGTACTAAAGTCATTTGCAGTAGTGCAAATACTTTAGTGTATAATATGTATTATTTCCATGATATATTGTCACTACTGAACATTTGATGGCAAGAAGCACGACTTCCTGAAGGTACCATATGAGGTACAAATTATAAGATGAGAGCTCAGTTCATCTTCCAAGTCATGCTATACAATCACTTTAATTTATTAAATTAATCTGCTATGCTGTACTGCTAAAACTAATAATCACTAATTCGGTGAGTATACAGGTGCTAGCCTTCCTGAGATGGTTACTGTATAGAGAGACCTTGGGTTGCTCTTGGGCAAGTCCTTCATGATTAATGTTTAGTCATACATGCTTGATCACAAATACAGAAATAATAACACTCAAGTTCATTTGTTGGTGACTATTACAGAACCAGGCATTAATTGCAAAGCTGACTCATGAGAAGGATGATACTTGTGCAAAAGCAGGTGCTACAGTCTCTGGTTATCCATATTCTGCCTCCATGTCTGTAAACAGTACACATCCTCCGAATGGCCATTTCATCCTCCTACCATCTCCCAGCTGCTCTCTTCTACTGAAGTCGATTGGAGTACATGAGCTGCTCATGCCTGTAGATTTACCTAGTCTGGAAAAGCCGATGGAAGAGAATTTGTCAGCAGTAACTGAGGCTGTTGAAAAGGTCAGCCATATTGCACCATGATTTACAGTATCATAGAACAATTCTCAAAGTGCAGTACCTTGACCTTCTTCTTTAATGATACTTTGCCCAAGTCTTGCCCTGACAGGCTGCCACGGCTTTATTTTACCTGGCTCTAAAACTGACAAACAACTCTTTCAAATCTGATTTGGCTAAGAAGCCTAAGATCCAATTTTCCACAACTACACTTTTAGCAGGTTGGCATATTGTAATTAAGACGTTCAATAGCCTACTCCTTGTATATTGCCAGACTGTGTTTACAACAATGCAATGACTAAATTATGATGGGGTGTGGCCTATATCCAGCCAACACCTCTACATCTCTGCTCTTTGAATTAGCACATGTACAAATATCTAAATCAGTCCTGTTTACATGGTTTATTCCTTGTGTCAGTTCAGACCTGTCAACTATGTAGGCTTATGGAGTGTTGCCTTTATCCTGGCCACTACCATTCAATACATTTCTTCTAATCCATCTTCAACACAGTCTTGTAGATCGTGGTAGTTTGTTTTCTAAGAAGACCATGATTTTGAGTGGTTAAGGATATATGGACATTTTAAAAAGTTAAGTATGAGCCAAATTTTCAAATTTTAAGTGAACTAAACTTTGAATTTTTGCATGTACATGTATCTCTGGATTTTTCTATGTATAGGTTGCCCTGTTGCCAGATTACAATCCTCTGCAGCTGTCATCTGGACTGTTTGAAAGTCTGCTTGGCCAACTTGTTAGAAACTTTCCTAAAAAGCCACAGGCTGAAACCCATAAACCAAGCATGCCAACACTTCCTACTTTCCAAGTAAGACTCTCTTTAAGTCTTGTAAATTATAAATCTTTACTGCTTCATAGTTTATGATTGTGATGCTTTGGCTTTAGACAGTATCATTGTCCAGTAACAAAGCATCAAAAAATTAATGGTCTTATATGTTTAAGCATGTGCTTTATGCAGCACCATTAAGAACATTTCCTGCCTAATCAAATCTGCATTAGCCATGCTGCTTGGCCATTTTGGCACAAGGCTTTTGAGTCATCTGGGGAGGCTCGATTCTGTGCACTTCATTTTACATTGTACACACTCGGTTTATCAGCATGCCATCCCTGCGACAGGATTCATTTTACAGAAAACTTGGGACATGGTTTTTGTGTCAGCTGTTAATGCCATGAAAGGCATTAGGTTAGAGTGGCAAGACCTGGCCATAATAATTTAGTTTATGGATTGCATACTACGCAAGCCAAAACAGATCAGTACTGTCTTTGACAGAGAAGGGTCCACAAAATTTATCTGTCAAACATTTAACCCCAAAGAAAAGGAACTTTTGTTCAGTTGTAAAACTAACCTTGTAAAAGTTACATTAAGCTCCAGTCCATAACAGTGTACTGATATGAATGTTAACAGTAGTTACACGTACTGCATGTATTATTAATAAAATACTGAATACTAATAATCTTGTGCTTTGCAGAAGTCAGGTTCGTTGAGTGTGCCACCTAATCGCAAACGTACTTACGATAACAGTGGAATCAACAGATTGAAACTGTCAAAAGAGCCGTCAAACTGGTCACTGGGCTTTCCTACAGAACTTTAGGCAGCAATATCTTTAGCTCACTCAGTATTCAGAATAGCTTTCTTTGTTCCATGTGTTGTGTGTGGTCTTCTGGTTTTTGAGAATTGTAATGAACATGTAGCAGTTCTGTTATTCACTCTGCAGCGTCTAGAGGTTTCGACTCGCTGATTTAGAGTCATAGGTTATGTTAAACTTAAGTAAATCAATAAATAAGAAATATGAAAAGTTTGAATTGAAACATACAGTGTACATAAGGCTTGTTTTCACAAGATATCATTCATCACCACAAATAAAGTACATGTCAGTTCTGGGCTAACTTCTGGTTTCACCCAGTTTTTCACAGTTGGTACATATGTTATTTTCCACTGCTTCTACCCATTTCATTTGGTCTCTAGCCAGTGTTCTCGCCATTTATTTTTGTTACTTGTTTCAAATGATACTGCACAAATATATTAAGGGTTGGTGGAAATCTTGCACAGCTTTAAAAGTTGCAACAAAGTCACAATTTACTGATAACAGCCTCTGCAAGGCAATTTTGACCAGAAAAATAATTGGAGATCATAAGGAAACCTCAACACCCAACACATGCACACACACTGAAGAATACAAGGCTCAAACAAGTTGTCAAGTTGTATAAATGGTCAACAAGCTTAAGTGCTAGTAACTTAGCACCATATACTGCATATACAACACAATATGAACTCTGTGGTTTTACATAAATTTAACAAAGTTTTAAAAAATTTTTTAACTAAGTGCTAACAACTTGTTTGTTGCCAGTAATGTGCTCACTACTGCAAACAAAGCTTTTCGATGGTGCTGGGTGAAAATGTGGTCAAGACATTGTCATATAAGCAACACAATGCATAAAAACTTTAAACTTCAGTTGAAAATGCCAAAATTCATTGCCTCAAAAATGTCATCCAATGCAATAAAAAAATTTTCCAGTCACCGAAAGTGACAGTTGATTTCCTAAATCCAGCATGTCACGTGTGGAATGCTCACAGGATTACGGTAGAAAATTACAAGCAGCGAAGCTAAGCAGTGACACTAGGGTGGTCACCGCTATCTGATGGAAGATCTTGTTTAGATTCTTCTTTATGCTCAGTTGCTGAATCCTTGGGTGCATCTTCATTTGAACTATTCGGCTCCTCTGACTTGTCGCCATCCTTCCATACTTTCAGTGTTTCTGCTTTCTGTCATTCAAAGACAACAGTACATGTACTGACATTCATCACCTTAAAACCTGATGCAAACTAAAGTCCTACATTTAGGCAAGCCAAACCATGTAACACACATTATTGTAACATCGATTCTGAAATAACATGACCATAAATGTGAATTTCAAATCCAATTTACCTTAGAGTGTGATGCCAAATTATAAGCCTATCACTTATTTGCATACAAGCATGCTCGTATCTTGATCAACTCCAATATGCTAGGAACTCAAATATTGCCAGTGAGGGACTGCTTGTCGGCAGCGTCATTGTGTGTGCGAACGCTGTCACCTGTCGTCGCTCTACTCTATCGAAGCAACTTGGTCCAGAGACTCTGAACATCCATGCCATCTTGAGCTGTCAACAGCAATCCGTTGGTTGGATCCACGTGTGTGCGTGGGCCCACTGCTGATGATTCTTTCAGCTACTGCGCATTGTTTTGCTAACTTATGTAACATACTCGTTCGTGATGACATTTAGCATCATAAACGTTAGTGCAGAGAGAGCCTCTGAGTAGGTATCTTGAAGTGGTGCTACATAAATGTTCAATTACACATTGCCATGTTCATGGCCGACGGATGCAGCGAGTTGGGGGAGGGGGCACAGCACGGAGGGGAGTGGCGTCATTGGAGGTTGGAACCTGCCGAAGGGCAGAGAACTTAAAGAAGAAGAAGAAGAAGATGTTCAGAGGCAGTTTACTGACAGCACATTATAAAATGTCATTGTTAATTCTGAAGACTGTTTCACAAACCTTGGCATCAGCAGAAGCAAATCTGTCGAACATTCCAGCATATGTCTTTTTCTCTTTGTCTCGGATCGTCTTGATCTTGTGGGATGCAATGGCCATCTGGTTCTTTGCTGCCTTGTTCTGAGGATCCAGTTCAAGAACAGCCTTGAAATCAGCGACTGCATCTTCGTAGTTGTGCAAGTTCAAGTGGGCCTTAATCAGAAACACTATCCTCATCAACTATTTTTAACTGAAGTATCAGGAGTAATCCGAAGTAACATGTATTTATTATTTTATAATCAGCATAACGGCCACATCTGTTCATTGTTAAGGATATAATGTGACAACAGGCACTACCACGAGTCAACGAACTAAGAAATTCCCATACCTTAGACTATTTTTGACAACACATGTTTTTGTTCAGAATTCTCCTCTCTGACTTTTGTGCGAAGCTAAATCAAAGCCTGAAAGTCTTAGATGTGTGCCATCTGGTGGATCTGGTGACAAATCTGTCTTCATAACATGGATGGATGAAAGAAACATAAATCTTTAATTCAAAATTCTCAAGAGTTTTAACAGAAACATCTCCATTCTTAATCAAGTTTTTGTTTTCTATTTCCAAATTCAGCCTTCAGTCTTATCTGAAATGATATTGTAAGCAACAAATTTGAAACTCTGTTAATTCTAAATACTTAAACACTTGGAAAGATTCTAACCGTTCCCCGGCGGAAGAATCCCTTTTCGTTTTTCGGATCAATCACAAGCGCACTGTCACAGGAATGACAGGCTTCGATGTCATCTTGCAACTTCAGATGACACATTGCAATGTTCAGGTGTGCTGCAACAAGCAACTGGCTGCGGCTTTGTGCTTCATCCTCCTTCAGCTTCTCCTCGTCTTTCAAGTATTCAACAATTTTCTCATAGTATGATATCGCTCTCTTGTAGTTTCCAGCCTAAATAAATATAAACAATATGTATCTGAACTTTATGGTACTGTTAAATATTTCTCAAACATTTCATGATAAAAGGTGACAAGACAGAACTGCACCTAAAGATGAAAGCATGTTCGGAGAGATACAGGGCCGTCAAAGAATAGAAAGCCAGAGGTGAAGTGAAACCGCACTATGAGGTTTTCCCATTAATGGTTAACACTCAAATTGACCCTGGAGGCAATTGATCAAAGGAGTTACCAGGTATACATGGTACTTCATTGCAGTTTAAATGTGACTACATGTATAACTCAAACAGACAAACAAGCGTATTAATTGGTAAGCTATTTCTGCGTAATAGTCTATCATTTAATCATTCTCGCTAATACAAAATTGTGAGTGATACAGTGCTTCAAGTTGTCTTATCTAATATGAAAGCAGCTTTTCCAAACAAAGGATTCTAAATTAGGCAAATAATTTTTAAACCGTATTATTATTAAGGATCCTGAGCGGCCGAGTGGGTTGGTAGCCTGCTCGTCACGCCGGCGCCCCGGGTTCGCTTCCCGGTCGGGTCGGTTTATCAGAGATTAATTTCTCGGATCTTTACTGCGGGTGGCTCGGTCGCATTATAAACGTGGAGTACAATACAATACAACACATCACAATACAACTGGGGCACGGTGGTTTAGGGGTATGTTCGGTGCCTTGCAGCTGGAGGGTTGCGGGTTCGAATCCACCTCAAAGTCGCCGCGTGGGACCAATTGCTCATGCGCTTCGGCGTGAAACTCCGATTCAGCGTTCGGCGCAGTAGTCGGGAGCGCCTCTGAATGGGCAATCTGGTAGGGGCACTATAACAAGTGTTCAAATACAATACAATACAATTATTACATTACCAACAAATTTTACAACCAAGTTCAAATCGTCAATGTTTTCAGCAAATGGTAACCAAAACAATCACTTTTTATACACAATATTAGGTTACTATACAGATTTCAATTCAAGATTGGTTTTCAAAATCCCATTTTCCATGAATACCTTAAAATAGTTTTACCTTAAAATAGTTGGTTCCTTTATTTTTTAAATTTTCTGATTGTTCCAGTTTCTCTGTAATGTTAAGCTGCCAAGAGTCCTTCAGCTGCAACAAACAAGAGTATGGTAATATGAAATCAATCATACAACAATGGCCATGCACAGCGCAAAGTGGCGTTATGTCCCCCAAAGCTATTAACTTGTAACACATCATCCTGGGTCATATGTCATACGAGTCCACGCTATACTACAAAAGGCATAGCAGTATACAGTATGTACGTAACAAGTGTGTGCATTAATGCATGTTTATGTGATTTGTGATATAGAGATTTGCACACTGCACTTAAAATTGTAAAAGTTGGTTGCACTAGGAAGAAAATGTTTAGTCGTGCATTCTAGTTGAGTTGGCTATGAGGTAATTTTGCAGACTTTTTGCTTTGCAAACACCAGTTTCTCTTTTTCTTAACGCCAAAGCCATCATTATTGAATTATGTTAAAAAAAACTACTTCAAATTTTGTCAAAATCCTGCCAACTACAGGTACTTGTCAGAAGATGTCTTCTTCCTATTCTTAACCTGTCAAATAATTTAATGTAACAACCATGCTTTATCATTATACCTCTGTGCAAATATTTCATTGGCTTGCCACCTCTTCTGATATGCAATTATGCATGAGCAAATAGATTCCATTCTGGCATGTGCATCAGAGGAATAGAAGAATAAGAATTTCAAAATGAATTTATCTTTACCAGCTCAAACCACTTCAAATCAAGTTCGTATTCCAGTGTGGCATCAGGTGGAATTCCATACTTCGAATTGCCTTGAGCTCCGTAGGCATACTTGGGCTTGACTACAAGCTTTGACTTTTCACCTTGCTTTGACTTCTTCACAGCCTGCTCTATTCCGGCTGTTATTCCAGCTTCATCTGCTTCGCCCACAACAAATGTCACATTTCGGTCCTCAAACACACGACCTCCAAATTTCCCAGTAATGTGCACTACAACAACAACAACATATCTTACGATGATAAACAACATATCTTACGATGATAAACAAATATTGATTAAGTAGGGAACAACCGGGTAGACATTTTCTACCGGGTAGCAAATCCAGTATTTGGATGTACTATTTGCGGATCCGGGTAAGAGTACCGTTTTTTACATGTAATATAGTACGAAGGGCTAGAACAATGACAACCAATCTCAGCGCTAAATAGCGATTTTCGGTTAAATACTTAAATTGTTGCAGAAATTTAGTTCAGTTGTATAATTTATTTGTAAATTGTAACTATAATCTTGAGATTGATCGAATTCCAAAAATTGTAGGTATTTGCGTGGGTATTATTTGCCGAGGCGAATAGTTCCGAAAAACCCGATATCCGGCCGGGGCAAATGGCCGAAGCGATTTCCGGTTGTTCCCTATGATTAAGTAACAAGCATAAGCTGAACTGTTAACAATTTACTATCAGATGTATGATACAAGACAAGAGAAAAACAAGACAGAAATTTACAAACAAACAAAGGCAGTCTAAAAAGCAGCTGCTAGTTTGACTTCTGTCAGCTTTATGTTAAATTTCTTCTGCAAAATTTAAGAGCTTCTGAAAATTAACCTGTAGAATTTTTTGCCTGAAAAATCTTACACCTACCATCACAAGTTGTCATGTCTCTGGGTGTTTTATAGTCCTCTCCCTCAGCTATTATACTCCTCAGAATTCCTCCATCTTGGTCTTCTGAAATGTCTTCACCTAAAATGTGAAACCCCTGTTAAACCACTTTCTCTCCTGATATCAATACATATATATTTTTTTACATTTTTTACAATTTAATTTTTTTAGCAGACCCTTGAGTTAGCCCTGAGGCAGCCATGGGTATGAAGTGTTAGCGACTTCTTAGCCTTGGCATATGAGGGCAGGTGGCCAATCCTCTCCCTCACCGGCTCATCTTCCCACCAACAGTGTGCGGTCAGTGTACTCATCATAGCGGAGTTGGCTAGGGGTTTATGTATATATATGTTCATATCAGGACAGATATATATGTTCATATATACATATGTAGTAGTTCCTACCCAACAGAGAAACTCAGTGACGGGTGTTGATAAGAGGCTCAAACCAATATGACATGAACGATGAACGTATGTTGTACAGTTGAGATATTCAGTTCATTTAGTTTAATTTATTGTCTTTGCTGTTAAATAAGTAATTATGCATATTCCAATTCACTCTAGACATATAAACATTCTAGGAAATGTCTTAAACCTAAACCGGCAAGGCCGTAAATCCTGGGGAGGGATGGGTAGGAATTCCCTCCCCAAATTTAAGCTTGGGGAAGAAACGCTAGGGAATTCCCTGCCCACTAGTGGAAGTTTGGACTATTGTTTTATGATTGCTACATATCCTGTTATAGGGCTTCTTAGGAAAGTACACACTTTCAAAGTGCAGTTTCCCTCCCCACATGTCCAAACAGATTTACAGCCCCGAAAACCGACATTGTCTGATAAAATTAATTATAGATATTCTCAGTAACACTGTTACTGCTTATGTAATGTGCAGAATGACCTACCCCTTTACACCAATACTTATTCCATTGGTTACTTATAAATGACCAAATGAAATGAGTGTTTAGATATTAACCTGAAATGTATTGTCTGCATTACTGACATTCTTGATGACCAAAGAAGACCTCTGTGCTCAGTTTTTTGTAATATTGAGTTGGAATGCTTGAAAGAATTTTCTGCAGCTCATGATATTATTACATAGATTAGCATAGACAAGTGATTTGCTGGATTTTTATAGGACTCTAATATAAAATTTCTGATTTCATGCATACCAGAACTCAATGAAACAAACCTTTCCAGTCGAACAATTCGATTTCAAATATCAGAGTTGCATTTGGTGGTATCTTTGGTTTGGAGCCTTTCTTTCCATAGCCGTACTCAGCTGAACATTGAATGACGCATAGTTCACCACGTTTCATCGTAGCCACAGCCAAATCCCATGCTTTAATCACGCTACCTATTTAACACAGAAAGCACCATGTTGCCAAATAACTAAAACACAATGTGCATACTTCATAATACAACACTTAGTTTCTTCATTTTACATCACAAAGCTGTTATTTCCCGATGAAAAAGATGATACATGTTAATGCCCAGTATTCTGTAAAATTGATGTTGCATCTCTGCAAGCTATCCACTCAAAAGTGTTCTCAAATGTTCAGATACAAAGTCTGGTGGAACATATTTGGTCTTCACTTTGAAGAAGAACATGCCAGTAGCAGAAAACAGAACAAGAGGCAAGCCATTCCATTCCAGCTCAAATGTTCAGATACAAAGGTGCATTTACAGTTCTTATTGTTACAGCAGTCCAAGCAAAATGGACAAAAAACTCATATAAAGTCATGGAATGCAGCCACCCACACCATAAACAATATCCAACGCCCATAGACCTTTTGATGGGACACAGACTGACCCAATAATGGGAAAATGGACCCCACATCTGCACGTTGGCAGAGGTGCAGTTGGAACATGAAATAACGACACTTCAATATATAATAAATCGTTTCAACGTTCCCAATTATTTGCCCATTATAGCATATCATTTAAGCATCACAACTTAATTTCAACTTTAACATGTATAGTTCTTGCATACCAGAATATAAGCATGTAAAATATCATAAAATAACCAAAAACAAAATATATTTAACAAAATTTGAATAAATAAGTGCAAAAGCAAGAGCATGAGTAAATAAGAGCTAAAGCTGGCATCAGCTAAAACGATAGATTACCCTTCAATCTATACTGCAAAATAACCAAACTGCAACTACCTTTGCCAAGCGAGAATTCAAACAATTCGTCTCGGTCCCGACTGGAGTCGAACTTTGTTCCATCCGTTAGGGATCCGACATAGTGTACGAATACTGTGTCGTTAGCCAAAGGACCATCCTCTCCCGTTGCGGGTCTCAGAATCTCCTTTGTCACACCTCCATCTTTGTCTGGGGTTATGTCAACGGCCGTAGGACCGGGAACGTAGACGGGGACCTTGTCTGCCGCCTCCTCCGTTTTATCGTTCTTTTCGCCGACATCATCCGACTGACCCGAGGTTGTTTCGTCAATGTCTTCCTTCTTCTCAGCCTCAACTTTTCCCTGGTCTTCGGCCATTTTCCCCTTTTCTAAACTGCACATACAGCGATCCAAACACGATTTTTTAAACCTTAAATCGCCTGAAAGCACGCTTACTCGAGTGGTCCTCGCTTTCTTCTGGAAAATTCCTCTTTAAATTTATACCGAAGATTACTAACAAAAATTTCTCCTATCGATTAATAAGTAAGTAGTGTACAATATCAAGGATATAATATTATTATTAAATTTTGCCCTCAAGTATCAACCGTCGATTCACTTTTATCTGATTATATCACGTAATAAAATTGCAAATACAATTTTTTTCAATATTTTATGCAACATAGAGCAAAATGCAAAGTCCTAAGCAGTGTCAATTATTAGTATTGAAGTAGGCTAGCGTGCAAATTTAAATAATAAAATGTATAATTATGTGTGTATGGAATTTATTTGCCCTCTAGCGATATTTATCGGAGGCTTAAATTCCTAAGTAAAAATTGCATGAATCCAATGAACTAATAGAAGAATATTCTGATCTTATATCTGGCCATCGATTTGTTTTGGCTGAGCGTCTGCTGTTAAGCTGGTTGCTCCATGCAGCGACTTGGCAATTCGGCGCTGTACGCGTAGGTTTCTCGAGATTAGCCTACGATTACCGTCTTATGCATAACTTCATTTCCATGGGCATTGGGCATGGGGCCCGATAGCGCATTGGATAACATCTGGCACAGAGACCGAGAGGTACCGAGTTCGAGCCCCGTTGGGCGGATATGCTTTTAGGCTGCTATTAGCGCCGTTGTATTGCAGGCTGTCTGTTCTGTTAGTAGTTAAGATTTAAATTGCATAACATGTAAATGTACAGTGCAATGCGTTTGTCAGGCGCTTTTTAAAGAAAAAGATATTATTTTTATTATTATTTATTACCAACATTTCCATATGTAGGCTATTAGATAATAATAATAATATAATATCTTTTCTTTAATGAAGCGCCTGACAAACGCACTGCGCTGTACATTTACATATGTTATGCAATTGAACAGTCTTAACTAGTTAACTACTAACAGAACAGACAGCCTGCAATACAACGGCGCTAATAGCAGCCTACAAAGCATATCCGCCCTACGGGGCTCGAACTCGGTACCTCTCGCTTTCTACGCCAGATGTTATCCAACGCGCCACCCCCCCCCCCGGGTTCCAAATTGGCTCTAAACAGCTCCCATGTGGGAATATTGATTCTAAATTGGCTCCAAGTGGGCAAGCTGTCAGAGACTCATTATAACATTTCGGAGTGACCTTGCGCACATTACAAATTTATTTAATAATAAAAATATATGGGGGGGGGGGATCCGTAGAGGAGTACGTGGTAAAAGAGCAGTAGGAATCGGATCGCTTCCCGCAACCCTCCCAAAGGTCTCCTCAGCCTATCACTCGCCAAATGGCGGTGGTGAAATGTGTAGGCCTAGTAGGACGTGATGGGCGCCATGCATGGCTACCGAGCCTACCGTAGGCTATAGTAATTAATTACGACTCTAGCTGTAATAACGTGATACTGAATTGTGCCTAATCATACTGCGTTTGTCGGTTTGAAATATTTAAGATTATCATTATTATTATTATTTATTATCAGTAATTGAAGCAAAGTTGGCCTCGCGAAAGACGAATTATTTAGGCTATAATGTTTGTCTCCGTCTGTCAATCTCTGTCTTTCTATCTATTATCTAAGCAAACATTCATAGTGTGTATCTCAATTTATGCGAATAAAATATATGTAGGCCTAGTGACTAAGTACAGTTTAGATAATTTAATTACAGTATTTCTTAATGCTTGCCCAGCTTAAAATCTGCACTTCTGAACGTTGTAAGGAGAGCAATTTACAATAAAACAATAAATAATTATTGTTGTCACTGCTCTACAGGAACTAAGTTAAGGCGCCGGAAATACAGCTTTGCGCTTTCCGGTCGCTTGTTCTTGTTTTTTCTTGTGAAAAGCGATAATTTTTGGTGTTAGTCCCTATATATTTGTGAATTTTGTGTGTGAAATACCGATGAAAATGACAACGATTGAAGATCTGTATAATCATTTTAGCGTTTTAGCAGATGCGAAAGACAAAGCCTCTGAGGTTGGTTAATTTGTAGTATGTTGACGGCATGCACTACCTAAACTCTGGAATTATCGCTCATTACGACGACTGCCATCCACATTAAACTATCGATTAACGTTCGTCAATGATGAAAATTAACAATTCAGTTGCTTAGCAGAATTTTAAAATGCTTGCTTCAGAAGCTATTTGCCACTGAAACTTTTCAAACCGTGACATTTACCTTCAGCGCAGTCTTGCCGGTGTTCCGAGATATTCTATCCCACCCTAAAGCATATTCCTCCCGGATTAAATAAACCGCTTTTAAGTATCCGGGGGGGGGGGATGAACCAATCTATCCCCCATCGTCTTACGCATCACGATAGCCTCGACGAAAATCCAGTCAAAATCACCGAAAACGAAGTAAATTGATTTAAGGTCGACTTACAAACTAAAGATACGCAATTTAAGAATGTTATGTGTGCAATAAATCCAAACAGTACGACTGAATACGCTTAGAAACCGCAAAA
This sequence comes from Aporrectodea caliginosa, assembly GCA_020284085.1. Lineage (NCBI taxonomy): Eukaryota > Metazoa > Annelida > Clitellata > Crassiclitellata > Lumbricidae > Aporrectodea > Aporrectodea caliginosa. The sequence continues at coordinate 330,797 of JACEVL010000597.1, forward strand.
ATGTAAACTAAACCGAATGCTCCATTTCGCTAAGGGGGATACTCATGTATGGGGATACTCTATTTCGTGACACCGGCAGTGACTAATTAAACCAAGTAAAACTAATTTTGCAACCGCTGGTGAAACAGAAGTGGTAAAAGTGCATTTTAGCGTATTTAATTCATGATGCTGCCGGCTGAGTATTTTAGCATATTTTATTATTTCTCTTATAAATTTGTCTGCATAAATAGAAGTTGGATTGATAAAATAATTGTTTGCTGAAATGAAAGTTGGACTGATGAAACTAGTTATTTGCTAAAATAGAAGCTGGATTGATGAAAAAAGCGTGTAATTTAGCGTCGTAAATGACTCGCCATTGCATGGGTTTAAGCGTTGGTCGAATACGAGTTGGAATAATGAAAAGAATTTTTGCTAAACAGTTGTGGGGTTGATGAAAATAATTTCAGGTTAAATAGAAGTGGGATTGATGAATCTTGCTTAAATGGAAGCTGGATTCATTACAGTTATCATGAAAATCATTGAAATAATTAAATACCCTAAAATACAACTCTACCTCCACTATCAATGAAATATGCTAAGATGCACTTTTACCAAGTAATCTTTCTTGTGAAAGATTTTCTATTTTATTTGAATATTTTTTTAATTAAAATTGTTCTGGGTAATTAATCATTTAAATGGCGGGTTCTCACAATTTCTTTTATTCAACAAATGGTAAGTTTGTGATTAAACTTTAGTATGAAGCTAAAAATTGCATTTATATTAGTTTAATAACTTGTTATGGCAAGCTGCAAAAATCTCAGATAAAATAAGCATGTTTCTATGATTATGAAATTTCTCAACGCACACTTCGACAGACATTAATGTGAATCATGGTCGCTGACTTACTACTCGAGTTGCTTTATAATAATAATTATTCTTTCCTGAAACCTACCGTATGCATTTTTCTGAATGGTAAATTATTAAACTTTAATACAGCTCTGCTGATGTAGTGTGATTAGAATAATATGATCTGCTAAATATATTTTTGCACTGAATTTTCGATTTTCCACATGCATATTCCAAATTATTGGCATTGTCGTCTTCATAGCAACCTGAAAATAGAACTGTGAGCATTGCTGTCATACATAATACATATCTATTGACTCAAATTAACTATGGTGTGTGTCAAATATGAGAAGCATTTCCCCTAATTATGTGAATGCTGTTTGATAGCACGCTGTACTAGAATCAGTGATGCAAGTCAACACCAGGACTACTCTAGAATATGATCTTTGAAACAGAGGCCACAAGTGATTTGAGTTTTTATCTTGCAGGTGGTAGCATAATAATAATGTGATACATTGTTTTTATTTATCACCTAATTATTGTGTCTGGGTGATCATGCATGCATGGGATAAAACTAACAATAATAAGAATACTTGTTTTGCTAAACAGAAATAATGTTACTTACTTTTCTGATGTGCACAGCATGAAGCTGAATACAAGTCAATTGTTGAGGCTGTGACGAGTAGCAGTAGCAATGAGAAGCGCCTGGCATCACAGTTCACGGCTCGGTTCTTCAAATTCTTTCCTCATTTAGCAGAAGAAACTCTTCAGGCGCTGTTCGGTTTGTGTCAAGATGCAGATGTAACAGTAAGTGACAATTGCCATCTTATTCTGGTCCATTGTGTAGTTGTAAAATTATTATTGAACATGGTTAAAGACTCATGTTACAGCAGAGACTTGTTAACACATTTCATTATAACATGAATGTGATATAACTTCGTAAGGATATGAAAATTAATTCTCAAACTTATTTCAGCCACGGAGTGTGACTTGGTCTTGTTACAAGTTTGTTCTTGATATGGCTTCAAAACAGAGCATTAAAGCAGGTTTCATCCGTAATTTATTACGCCCGAAGGCAGAAACAAAACATACATGTTTAATAATACAATTGCATTTGATATTGCCTTCATTCCAAAGCTCTGACGTGCACCACTCAACCATACAACAGTGCATCAAGGGTGCAGAACAATTGTGCATAGAGGAATTGCTCAAGGTCCCTACACAATGACTGCCTTAGCAGAGGCTTGAACCCATACTCTGCGCTACATGTCATTACCAGTCAGTCAGTCTTGGGCTACAGGCCGAACACTATAACCAGTCGGCTACCATGCCAACAAGGTTCTGTTGTATATGACGATATGTATTGTGTGTGTATGTATGTATGTATGTAAGCATCAAGACACTCAATTTAATGCCCCTCTTGTGTACCTCTGAGAGATGGCACACATGATTAAGTTGAGCTGAACTGCAGGTTGGTCAATTTTGTTGTAAATCGACCATACTTCTTGACTATGGTTTCTTTTGAAGTGACCATTGATTTATGCATTGTGATAGAAGTGATTAGATTAGATTGTTGGTGTAAGTAGATTGTTTTGTTTCAAAGATTCGAAAGCAAGTGATCAAAGACCTGGGTACGATCTGCCGCGACAGTCCTCAGTTCACGGAGAGAGTTACGCACGTTGTGACCAGTCTAATACAGACGGCTGACAGCACTGAACTGAGCATTGTACACATGTCTCTCGTCAGTCTCCTGAAGGCTGATCCCAAAGGTATGCAGCATGATTCACTCTTTCAATGCTGTCAAATGCAGTTTGCTTTACTTCAAATGCTGGATTACTGATTGTATGGCCCCTTCATCAGTTTGTATACCTCACTTGGCAACTATCTTGAAACTGGGTACATGCTTTCTCATGCATTGGTCTTTGGTTCTGGAACAGTCTTTCCTTATTGAAAATTCAAAACTCTACCACCAAAAACAGCTCAAGAAACATTCTCAGCTTATTTTAAGTGCCACCTATTTAGAACTGTAAGATAGCTGTGTTTCATTGCCTTTGTAAGGCCATAATGTCTGCTAATTATACAGAGGCCTGTAACCAGAGACTTCTCTCTGTTGATTACAGCCACAGTGCCATTGTTTTGCTTTTTTGTTGTTGGAAACAACCAGGTGACTCAAACTTAGATGGTTTTGTAGTTTGCTTTGAAAATACTTTCATCTCTCCCACTACTTTCATGGCTTCAATCCCTGTGCATTGTGTGAAACTGATACTTTTTGTTGATGCTTGTACTTGCTTACAAAGAGTGCCAGTTGTTTGATTGTTGTATTATTGTTTTGATTTGATTATTTTACCATTGTTATTTTTATTTGCACATATCCAACAGATCTGTCTACCCATGGTCATGGCTTGAGGATTCAAAGAGAATTACCAGCAATGTATATCATTAGCTTTCCCTTAGTAATATGTACAATAGAGTAAATTCTGTAGCTGTTCATTTCAGGAGCAATGGCTGGAATTTTTGCTAATATCCTGTTGGACGAAGGAGTAGTACGCGATCGAGCAATCAACTTCCTTTCAGTCAAGGTGAAACTACTTCTGGCCGAAGATCTTCTGACCAAGGATGTTGAAGAGGTCTTCATGCAACATTGCAAGAAGGTTTGTTATTATTCTACAGAGGTTCACAGTTGTGATAATGCTAATCCATTTTTGTTAAAAGGTTATTACCATATTTTCGGGGGTACAAGTCACACCTTTCAATGAGATGTTGTGATGCAAAAATGAAATTTTTGGTAACGATCAATACATTGGACACACTGTACTTACCAGTGGGTGAATTAGGTAATTGTGCCCCTCCCACAGCTCAGCTGCTGTATCAACCTTGCATTACTCTCAGCCTAAGTAGCAGAGGCAGTTCCCATGCCAGTTTACTAGAAGAACACCTAGAAGTAATGACTTCTATCATCATATACTAATGAAGCAGAAATATAAATTGTCTAGCATTAAATCATAATATCTTGTCCCTTAACTACATTGCAGTGTGACCTTTTAAAGTAACGGTTTACATTGTTGATATTTCTGGCCACACTACAAGATAAATAAGTCATACACAACATTGGACAGCATTTAAATCTAATATTTAATGGAGTAATACAAGTTGGTTATCATCAGTGAGGAAAACACATCGTAATATGTTTCCTTTATTTATCTTTCAGAACTACTGATTATATGCTGAGGTAGCCCACAAAATTTATAAGTTCGTACATAAGTGAACTTCTAGACGTAACTAGAAGTTCATTAAAACCCCAGCTTTTTATCCAAAAATGTGGTAAAACTATTTTTAAAAGGTTCAGGTACTGCAGAAAACTTTTGAGATATCATACAACATTATTTGGAATTAATGTGGAGGCTTACAGTTCAGTAAATTTATGTGAAAAGTGATTTTAACAGAGAGATTTTATAAATATTGCAAAATTTGGCAATTATTGTCATAATAATATTGACAATTAGATTTAAAGGTAAGAATTTATGAGAAAATACAAGCAGAGAAGTTTTGTTCAGTCTGACTCAAACTTATGTGCATTTATGCTGGAATTTTGTAACCATATGAACCATGTATACTAACGATATATTATGACCTTGCATTTTGCAGGATTACTGAGTCTTTTATTGTAGTGCTATAAAGATTGTTCGTTAAGCCTAAATGCAAGATTTTACTGATTAATGATTAAAAGCATTGCGTAACATGTTTGTGGAGTTTGTGTTGGACATGGGTGTTTGTGATGCATAGGTACTGGAAGATGTGACTGGAGAGGAGTTCAAGATTTTCATGAAGATCTTGACATCATTGCCAAGCATGGGAACAGTTCAAGGTCGCCAGAACCTTCTTGACATCATAGTCACAGAGGCAGATTTTAAATCAAAGTTTGAGGTAGGTTCCCTGGTTGCTCGTGTAAATCATTGGAATTAAATCTCTTTAAGTATTATTATACAATAGGTAATTAAGTATCTTTAAAAAAATAACATGACGATCTTAAAGACAGTGAATTCAAACTAGGTCAAAACTGATAATTTTTAAAGTGCCATTGCATTTTTGATTGAGTATATGTGAAGTATTATAATAGTTTTCAGATGTTAGCTTAGACTGAATGTTGACAAAGCTTACGGCAGAAGCCATATTATTGAAAACACCATTTCCTTATCTGTGAATGGCTGGTAAAAGGATTACACAAACATATCTGAAAGTGAAGGCTGGCTCATTACTATTTGAATGCTAGCTCATTGTTTGATGTTTTAGTATGCATATATGTATGTATTTAATAAGTATGCATTGTATGTGTGTATCTGAATATTTTTTATAGTGCTCTTTCAGAACCTCTGATTGTGGCTTATATTGGTATTCTATTTATTTTTTTGTTAGCCACAGTCAGAAGAATGCCTGGATCGTTTCAGCCTGTGTACAATAGAGGCATTGCCGCTGTTCTCTGTAAGTCTTCTTTGATTCATTTTTATCTACAACTAGCATTTTTACCTGGCTTTGCCCGGGGTTTCCCCATGCGTAATTTTATCTCTACCTTATATAGGCCTATTATTTGTTCCCCGGGCTAAATAATATAATAGTAAACGAAGCTCGATCGTGTTCCATTACAGCGCTCGTAATTTTTCGGAACGGAGCCCGTGTTTTATTTTCGATTGCGCCTCGCGTGACGTAAGACAACATTTCTTTTACGTCACGCCGCTCAAGCGAGGTTAAAATATGCATATTAATGGCCTCCGTTATTGGTATTACGGAACCTCATAATTTTGAAGTTTAATATGTCCATATGTCAGCGTTTAAATAAAATTGCGAGCTGAAAATAGTCGCGTTGATCTAGGCGTGGCGTAATAACGTTTCGTGCGATTTTTCAAATCGCTAAAGCGTTCCGTTTTGGAGCCTTTAGAAACAGACAAACAAACATTCGGAAGGACAACGTAAACAGACTTAGACTTATATTATAAGATGAAACTAAAATTTATATGAGACTTTGACTATCATTTAGTTGATAAGTGTTAATCATGCAATTGTACATTATGCAGCAGGTTGTTTTGCCTAAGCACTAGCAGGAAATTTGGCATCTGATGAATGTGCTCATTTGCATTTCATCTGTTCAAACCAATCGGTATATTTTAAGCCCCTAATATGAACGTTGAACTGTTCAAACACTATACATGTATTCTTTGCATTAAATGATGTAATATATACTCCATCAAACTTACCTGCATGTTCATCAGATCTTAAGACTACATGCCTCTATAAGAGATGCTGAAAGGATGCCATAGAGATATTTGTTGCATAACAGTGTGTGTTATGTTGTTTTCAGAAAAATGTTCACTCTGCAAAGTTTGTGGAGTACATTTGTTTGTCAGTGCTGCCAGTTTTCCAGCAGATTGGTTCACCTTCAAACAGTGAGGAACAGAACAAGGAGTACCGAATCAATCTTCTGAAGCAACTGGCAGAGATGTCTACACACTGTGGTGACCTCGATAAAACGGAACAGTGTGTCGCTAATGTCTACAACTGTCTCATTGTGAGTTTGGATCTAGTGTCTTAAACATGGATATTTTTGTAATAGACGGTGAAAGAAATCGTTATTTTATAATTGTATGTGTAATTACCTTGTTACCTTGTGCTGTCAGTTCCTTGAACTCTAGCGACCGTCATGATCAAGCCTCTCCATTTCCTTCTGTCCGCCGTCGCATCTCTCAGTTCTGCCAAATTCATTCCAGTTGTTTCATGTATTTCGTCCATCCACTTTTTCCTTGGTCGTCCTTGTTTTCTCCTTCCCTCTCCATATGCTAACATCATTTCCTTTTCCAATCCATCTGATCGCATGACATGACCAAAGAACCTCAACTTTGCTCTTAGCACTGTTTGTTGTAGTGTCTCTTCCTTCTCAATTCCGATACTCATGCGCACCCAATTGTTGGTCCTTTTCTCTATCCATGATATTCTCTGCATCTTCCTCCATATCCACATTTCGCATGCGTTAATCTTTTTTCTCATTTTCTTGGTCATTGTCCATGTCTCGCTGCCGTATGTTACTGTTGGTATGATCAAAGCCTTCACCAATCTTTTTTTCGTGTCTATACTCACATGTTTGTCCTTCCATATTTTTTCCAGACCATTCATTGCAGCTTTTCCTATCGCCACTCTACGATTTATTTTATATATATTTCGTTTATTGAAAATAGAAAGTTGACAGACCGCAACTTCTCACATAGAAGAAAAGAGAGGGAAAATAGCTATAATTATTAGTGTTATCGTCAGATGTCAGTACGGCAGTAAACCGATGGATTGGATTGAGTTACGAACAGTTCTATCTCTTTGATATTGACTTAAAGAGCACACGGGGGATGAAGCTACGATCGTCTTTATTTGGCAATTCAAAGTCATGAGGTCTTTGGCACAGTGCATAGCTACGTCGGACTGTCGGTGGAAAAAGGCTACGCAGAACATGACTTGAGTTCCATATGACTGCCTGAAAAAGCTGATTGTCTGCCTTTTCCATCATACAGACTACATCAGGCTGCTGAGGCGGGAGGTAGCCCATTCGCTTGACTCGTTGTAAAAACCTTTGTAGACTGATTTCCATATCACACTTTCCCTCTTTTTCTATTACTGATCCCAAAAACGTGAAGCTAGTTACTGTTTCTATTTCCTCTCCGTCTACTTCAAAACTGTCCTCCTCTTCTGTTGTCATGATCTTTGTCTTCTTTATATTGAAGTAGAGTCCTGCTTTCTCACTTTCACTCTTGAGCTTTCTTATCAGTTCTACCAAATCGGTTTTTTTACCCGCCAATAGTGTTGTATCATCAGCGTATCTCAGATTGTTCATTGTTCTTCCCGCTATCTTTATTCCTTCCTCAGCCTCATCCATTCCCGCCTGCCTCATTATCCTTTCAGCGTACATGTTAAATAGGAAAGGAGACAGAATGCATCCTTGCCGCACTCCCTTCCTTATCCTGAATCTGTCAGTATCTCCATATTCAGTCCTTATCACCGCTATCTGATCTTCATACAGACCCCTAAGAAGTTGTACCAAGTGTTTCGGTATTCCCATTTCTCCCAAGGTTTTCCACATCAATTCATGATTAATGCAGTCAAACGCTTTGCTATAATCAATGAAACATATGTATACTTTCTGTCCATACTGCCTTTGTCTCTCCATTATCCACCTCATATTGGCAATATGATCACGTGTTCCACGAGATTTCCTAATTCCTGCTTGACTATCAGGAAGCTCTCTCTCTCTATTGTACTCTCCATTCTTTTATGTATTATTTTAAGTAATATTTTGCTTATGTGTGATATCATTGCTATTGTCCTATACTTTTCACACTCTTTCGCAATAGACGGTCAAAGAAATCGTTATTTTATAATTGTATGTGTAATTAGAAACTTAAATTGAGCCTTTTCAAGAGGGAACTAATCAGAGTCGCTCTAACTAATATCTCCTGTACTCCATGATACTGGTAACCCAACATTCCAAAGGATCCTATGTTTTAACCCTTAAACGATGAGAAGAATTATCACCTAGGATCTGATGATGAGCGATTTTACTGTAAATGACCTGTAAAGTAAACAATTTTGAACATGTGATACACAAGAACAGTTCTTGATCTACATACTTAATGTAAACTTCATTTTTTAGCATTTATCTCCTCTTCCCACCCATTCATCCAGAGTTAGACAAAAAAAGGGGATACTTTAAGGGGACCTTTTCCCTTTTAGGCATAGCATTTTCTTTTTGAGACATCTTGTTCTAAGTTTTGGGGTTTGACATTCTTCTATTACCAAGAAGTATGTAAAATTACCTCATAATGCATCTCCTTAAATATTGTTTCATGTTGCTGTTTCAGGAATTTATGCCCCCTCCTGACACAGAACTGCCCGCAAATGAACTTCCAAATGTGGAGTATATAATTGTCGAATGCCTTATGTACACTTTCCATCAGTTGGCTCGAAGATGTCCACAGTGGCTCACAGACAAAGACAATGCAGAGCGCCTTAAAGATTTCCGTCAAAGGTAATTCACTGCATTATCAATCTGTTTGCTTTTAAAGTTGCTGCCATAGCATGAATCAAACCCTCAACCTCTTGGTTTTCAGTCAAGCATTCTACTTACAAATGAGATTGCTGCATCCCTCAGATGTCCTGAAATCACCTTTAAGAAGAATTGTTGATGAACTTACAACTTTAGGAAGTGATTTAGTTTAAAGTTTCAGAATCACCAAACTTAAGATTCGGTCTGTGAGGATATTTCTCTCGTGACCTGAATTTGTAAGAGGCTAAACTTGTTTTACGATTTTTATTAACAAGACTGAGCATTTACTATTTACTATTTATGCTGACTGGAGAGTACGAACAACCTGAATGCTTTTGGGAAGAAATTGTTTATACGATGTCAACAAAACAATACAACTTGACACTCATGTCTACTGACATTCAAAATAAACTAGGCATTACTAGACGTGCGCTCCTAACCTGGACATGGCCAAGTGTCAATTAATTTCAACAGCTATTCATTACAGTGAAATTAGGAAAGTGATAAGATTATTCTGCTGATTGTGGGTTTGATGTTTTAATGATTTGATTGTTCACCTGCAGATTGCAGTGTTTAGCTGGGACCGTAAAAGTTAACCTCAAATACGTTAAGGGTCGACTGGAAAACAAAGCCAGTGAATTAACTCCAAATGAAAAAGTAAGTATCGTTATTGTTGTGTGGTGGTTTTATTTCTTACCGTTTTGTTCGTCAGTATCTGCACCTCGTTGCTTTATTTGTAGGACTTTTGCTTCTAGGCCTAAATTGCTTTTCGTACGATGTACTAAACATTCATTTAGCATCGTTTGTAACATTTATATTCAGGCAACTCTAGCAAGCACTACTGCTTCAGTCACAATGACAGCTGACCACCTTAAAACTGTTATGGGGGTTCCGTCTTCCAGGAATGTTTTAGATTATGTAGTGGTTATTGTATTGGCTTCAATTCTATTTTAAAATTGAATTCTGTTTAAGGAGCAATTTATGCTGACCGTGGAGAGTACGAACAACCTGAATGCTCTAATTAAGGATCTCTTCTACAATCCGCCAGCGTACAAAGCTGTAGTTGCACTTTCCTTCAAGAAACCAATCCAAGAGGTAAGAGTTTGTTTCGTCTGAGTGCTAACTGCTTTTGCTGCTTTGCCTGTCAAATCTCAGCGCAGCGCATGACACTGGAAATGGTAGTCAAACTGTGTGACATCCCAGAATGTTTCCGCTTTTGTTTATTTGCTTTTGTTTTACATCTAATGCATCCTTATATCTTAAGGTCAGATCTCTTGAACTTCTTCCTGTTTAGATGTCTGAGGTCAGCATTTGTCTTACTTTCCCTCTCTCATTTACCAGTCTTGTTCCTATATTTGTAACTTACGGTAACTGCACTTAAACTCATGACAAAAGAACGTTTGCTTGATTGTTTTTTTGCCAGCTGTGCTTTTTCAAACCACCGGTTCTAGCTCTGACTGAGTGCTGTGCTAATGTATATATGTTACCAAGAGAGAGACAGACAGACAGGACACACAGACAGACAGAGATGTAGAGAGACAGAGAGATATGGAGATAGATATCTATAGAAGATAGATAGATAAATAGATAGATTGATTGATTGATTAATTGATTGATAGAGAGATATAGACAGTAGACCTGGAGAGATAGAGAAAGACACAGAGAGACAGACAGGCCTGAAGATAATGAAACAGTCAGAAGTCTAGAATCTCTCAATGTGGCTAAAATCAAGACTAGACTTTAACAAGACTAGAATCTTGTATACAGATTATAAGACAATGGTTATAGTTGAAAACTCTCTCATATAGCATAGTCTTACTTTGTGCTATTTCTTCACTTGGTGGCATTCCAGTTCTGTACAACACTTTTGTTTCTTTCAGAAGTCTAACACAAAGCTCAGCACTCCACCAGCAACTGGGTTAGTCACTTTTAATGATTGAGCGTTCTTAAGTTACCTGAAGTTTTTTTCTGGATCTAGATTTCTAGACATTTAACAGACAGTGTGCCTGTTAACTACCTCACAAAAGTGCTCCTTTCAGTAGCCTTTTTCTAGAGAGGTTTTAAAGCAATTAAGAACAAAAGGCAAATCGGTAAGGAATTGCAGATCTTGTATGATTTCTATATTGTCAAAACTTGCACATATCATATACACTGAAACTTGTCGGGCAACCATTTGGAGCCATGGAATCTTATACGGAGGTTGCATTTTAATGATGTTTCACTCTGAATCATTAGAGTTTGGGTTAAAATACGAAAGGAGAGTCGGTGTAGGTTTTAAGTCCAGTCGAGTTGTTGCAGATTGATTTGTGTAGAGAGTGTGTGGACTTGCAGACTGTTAGTGTACTGATATAATATGTAAGTCACGCTGGGATTTATGTACTTCTAGATTAATCATACTATCTTGTGTACTGATTACGTAAATGTGTTTGCATTTGCATTTTATTTGTTTTCCAAACAAGTTTCTCCTTTTCTTTGCAGAGTGAAGCGTCCGTCATTCACTCCAGTGAAGTTCGACTCAGGTGAACCAACAAAGAAAATGGCCAAGACAGAGCAGAAGATTTATGCTCCACCCGGTGGAAAGTTCAGCGAAAAAGCTGGCACTTATCCAAGTAGGCGGGAAAAGTCTTGAATCCTTACTGCTGTAATATGTTGATGCTTAGTTTTTGTTATCGCTTTTGCAGAGAATTTTTGGACCATTGTTTGGAGTATTAAAGTAGTTGAATAGTCAAGACAGCAAGAAACCAGAGCAGTTGCAAGTGCAAGTAAGATGGCTTGAAGCGGGTAGGCCGAGTCTGTGAATATCCCGAATGTGAAAGGAACTGATTTGCATAGTCTAATAGGATCAGGCCCTGCACAAAACCTTGCAGAACTCCACAGTTCAAGACAGTTGGCATTTAAATGAATTGGCTGGTATGAACTGATTGAGTACGAGGTAAAATGCAAACCACTGATCAGAAATTCGTTCACCAAATGAGTGTTCAAGCTGTGAAGGAGAATGTTATAATCGACGGTCTCAAAAGCGACAGAAAGATCAAGTAGACAAGAGCAGTTTACATTTCAATCCTACTTGTTCAGACTCAGAAGATAGCCATGTTCCTGCTTCTGAGGCAGGTTGACAAAATGAGCTACATAAATTCTCAGAGATATATTTACAAGAAAGACACAAAGACGATGCAATATATTTTACAGCGTCTCTTAGAAGTTTATTGTGGTTCCTCTGTAAGTTGTTGAAGTAATTAGAAGATTGTTAAAGTATGATGTGTAACGTAACAAGTTTTTATGAATATTTTGAATGGTTGTTTTGCAGATCAACAAGGATCAAATCAGCGTGGCAGAAGAGGTGGCTTCAAGAGATGGTAGAAAGCCGTCTAAGATGGTAGACTGTCTGTCTGTGTCTGAAAATGAATAGGACAATCCTTTCATGGAAATTTCTTAGAACTTTAGCAGAAACTGTGACAATTTGGTTTAGAATTCCACAAAAAACGAGAACGTGTTTTAGCAATTGTGTCTTACTGAAGTGCAAAGTCAGAATTTACGAGTCAACTGAAACTGAGGAAGAATAATAACAACGGCTGAACGGACCACAAAAAGTAAAGTAGGCAGACAGAAAAATTTAGAATTCAGAAGAATTTATCGATCAACACCATTTCCTGTGATTAGGATTGTCACATGTCTACCATTACTAGCTCATAAACCACAGTGTGATTGGTGGAGCTTTAAGGATATTTTTAAAATATATTTTATTGATAATGATGTTCAGTTTGTGGACATAGGTTTTGAAACTCTTTTCCTGTATCTGTCATTCTGCTCCATTACTCATGACGTCATTGAATTCCCAACTGAAGGCTGACCTTGTTCACCATAGGCTGCCTCTCTGTCGTGGGGACTGATCTTCTGGATGTTGACCTGATATATGGCTTGGTTTTGGTGCACCATCAGTTGATGCCTTGTGCATTATGTGCCAGTGTCATAAAAGTTACTGCTTATAATAATGATGCAATTCATCACTTCCTTTCTTACAGTGGTTGTATTAAGAACCTTTTTTTAGAGCTGTTTACATTTGTTTGCAATCTTCTTAATATGATATAATGCAAGCATTTTATCATTTCAAAACAATTGTTTGCTCTTGCTTCTTGTATTGGGAGTAGAACAATGGGAAAATACAACAGTGATAGCATCACACTTTAGACAATCAGACCTGTTTTTAACGATGAGAGTGTACTAACAGAGACTGGGAAACCAATGCAGTTCATAGTTAGTGTTAAGTGAGAAGTCGAATGCATTACTAATGTGGGTCATGCAACAGTAATGTACTTCATAAGGTACAACATGCATAGCCCTTCCTCGAGGGGTGATCACAATTACTAGGGATGAATTAATGAATAGCAGACTCGGTGAAGTGTTGGTTGCAAGCATGTTGTGATGTCCAAACCATAAAGATCATATTTTTGTCACTGCCACCCAATCCATTTTGACATGGAATGAATTGTAACATTACCTTATTAAACGAGAGTGTACTAAAAGCGACTGGGAAACTAATGCAGCTTGTCGATAAAGTGTTAGTTAAACCATACACATATGAAACCGTTTCACACGAGCAAGCAAGTTATAGTTGCTTGGTTTAGTTTATTACCGGTAAACATTTTCAAAAATATTTATGTGTTCTTACATGCTTCCATGGTACACGGTTTTCCAGTGAAAACTGTCTCCAGGAGTACTTGACTGGAATGTTGCATGATTCCTGCTTCATATCTTTAACCACTCATAGCACGAGATTACAAAACATTGGTTATATTCCCAACAACAACCACAGAAACACTACAAGCATTGCACACATGCTGACCAGGAAACAGAATAGTGTCATTTTCAGGACAATTTCTACCATTATTTAAACTAATACCATGACTAATAATAATAGTATCGTACGAATAAATGTAGTTTACTTCTATTTCTTCCAACTCCGAACAATTCGTCCCTGGATATCACTCTGTTTCACTGTGAAGCCACTAAAAGTACCACATTGGACCCTGCCTAAGATAGCCTAACCCCAGTCAGCAAATTCAAAACGTGAGAAATCGACTCCGATCATGATACAAGTCTAAAATAGTACTGTGCATAATTTTCAAAGAGATGCACAAATTATTGCTTAAAAGGTGTTATTACATTTCACGCCACATGACTAAATTTGCATTTCTTCATTTAATTTACAACAAACAGCTAATTTATGATAAATTTACATTTAACTTTAAATTGCTAGAAACTTTTTGAATGAAGATGTACATGTTAAATAGTTGTAACGTTTTCCAATTTGTGATAGACATGCACTTCCACCAAAACAGTCAGCATTCCAGCACAACCCAAAGCAGTTTTAACACTTTAACGATGAGAGTGTACTAAAAGCGACTGGGAAACCAATGCACCTCGTCAGTGTTAAATCAATTTTAAAATTGTTTTCACATTGGCTTGGATTCTCAGGAAGGATCACACATGCACTCTATTATCATGCAGAATTTTCACCTTTGGATTACCAAATAAACACAAAACCAACAGTTTCATTCGCAACTTATTATCTTTGGTCAATTAAATGCTTCGATGTGGCCCACACAGTGTTTCATTTGCCATTTTTATCGACACAAACAGATCTGAATAGTTCCGAGCATAATTTCACAAATGCACAATTTATCACACCTCTGAGGCCTTCACACAGAGCATTGTCTTGTTTTAAAACCTTTTCAGTACAAAGCAAATTCAACAACTCTAAACCTTTCCTTAAACAGTTAACATACACTACAAACTCTAGATTTAGAGCTAAGGTCAAGATGTTAGGATATGGTTACTCTACCACTCGAAAAAAGTACATAAAACTGCAGATAGACTCTTGCAAAATTAAAGTCGGAAATTGCCAATCTTGAAATCAGTAGCAGTCAGGTTTTCAGTTGAAACTCAACAACTCCCAAAGCAAACAAAGCCAATCACAAACAATTCAGGAGCAAACCACCGCTTGATTGAACAGCAATAGCTTCTGGAGCCAAAAGACAAATTGTGCCATCAGTTTAGCAATAATAATAATAAAGTTCAGAGAGGTGATGTACCCAGTTCAAAATAGCTAAGGTATGTGAGTCTCACTACAAATGCCATGGGCAAAATATGATTCCCTGGGCTGCAGAGAATTTCTGGTATGCCAACGATTCTTAATGTTTACCTGGCTTCTAAGTGCACCGCTGAACTCTGTAATTAGGGCAATATGAAATGACAATATGAAGCCTGTGTGATTGACACGTGAAGCATCCTATTGCAATTGCATGCAGCAGCGTCTGCATGTTTCTCAGCCTAACATGTGCTCTACAGAAAAGACAGATATTGGCTTTGAACCATATTTTTGTACCCGCTGATCTTATTGGCCCAATGCGGTACCCTGCTGAATGGTATGATTTCTGTGGGTTTCACCATTTAATTTTTATGGTGACAACACCAAGTGCCAGATTTTGAAACTGTCTCAGAGGATGGTTTTTGAGTGTTAGCCACCTAATGAAGTACCGGTACATGAGGATGACATTAGATACTGTTACGATAATGGGAGAGTCCGTTAACATGTGCAAACCCGTGTTGCCAACAAAAAGTAGTCTAAATTATGATTATTATTACTTAGCAATTTTCACCATTGGATTACCAAATAAACACAAAGTGCACTAGTATAAAATGCATTTGCAATGGTGCACCACAACTAAACTGCAATCAGGTCAAACCACAGAGGTAATACAGTTTTGTCACTTTCACAGAGCCCCCCTCCATTAACACTTCTGAGCAGACTTCATTCAGGATGTGGGTTACTCTCACTGGTAAAACTCGTGAGGTAACTTCCCATCCCTTCCCATCTGCATCTCACATTTGAAGGAACCTTCCAAGAAACTTCTGTCGATCAGCTCTGATTTTCCACACATTTAACTTATATTTTTCCAAATTCCATGGCATCATTGCTATCTTGGGTATACAAAAAATAATGACAAAATTACAAAGGTAAAGAGCTCAACAATAAATTTCCAATGACTCGAACTCACTTTTTAATTTCTACCTCAGTTTTAAGGTAGCACTGATCTGCTTAAATAAGTATCTTCACAATATTCAAAATAAGAAACTGTTACCAATTATAAATCACTATTTATAGTTCAATATTCCACTTCATTCCGTCCTTCACGGCTGGACGCAGAGCCACAAGTACCTCCCTGGTCCCTAAGCCAAGCCAAGCCAAGCCAATGACCAGCAACTGCTCCCTTGGCTTGAGTAAGAAAGCAACAAAAGAATATCAGTAACAGAACATAATCAGTACAATTTCAAACGCCAGATTAATTGTGAACTGTATGCATCAACTCGGCCGAGTTCCCAAACTGTTTTTCTGACTCAGAATACTACTGTCACTTGCATCTCATAAAAGAAGCAGGTTAAGTTCGTGGGACTTTGGCGACTTCATCAGTTGGCCGAGTAGCGCTGTAAAAGTTTTGTGTTGCAGTCGTCACAAACGCGAACTGGCTTTGCAGACGATGGTAAAGGCATCTTCGTGCATGAACATTCGTGGCAGAAGATTTCGCCGCAGTTTCGACAGTGGTGCTGTCACACAAAAATGCTGCATGATACAAGTTTGTCACAATGATGTACCACATAATTCAGTTATACATACATAAATGCCACTTGATGATATTTTGACACACGTCAAGTGTCATGACATGTAATTTTGCAACATATATGCCACATGATGTAATTTTAACACACTAATATCACACAGTGTAATTTTTATGCTAATTCTGTAATTCTAAGCAGTGATGTAGTACTCGAGTCCGGCCTAGGACTCGAAGTCCGACTCGAGTCCGATTTTGTGAACTCGGACTCGGACTCGGCTTGTCATGACTCGACTTGGACTCGACTCGAGGCCCGGACTGAGTTCGATTTGACTCGCTGACTCGGTTTCCAGTCAGCGAGTCAATTATTTCTGTCTCGCGCTAAAATACGACTTGTATACTTGCTTACTTACGCTTCCAAAATAGGTATTTTAAACAAAAGAGCGCATTAGATATCAACGAACTTGCCGTAAGTGAGGGGCTAGGCGTTCAAAGGGCATCGGGAGATCATACGCCACCCAGCCACAGACGATATTCTTCGGCGTATTCGGAGTTAGCCTAATTGGTGCAACCATAGACATCATATAACGGGTGCAACAGACGCGCCCAAGAGGCAGGATTTCTTGAGTTTGCAGTCGCTGCATGGGAATTCTTCACCGCGATAGCCAACTCGAGATCCCAAGTAATGGCTAGGCAGAATCGGCCGTCAAGCGTCTAATGATCAAAGCCATCTAAGGGAGAGCTGACCCGTTTCTAATGCTTCTGACCTAGCGGAATACCCCATTCGCGCAACTGGGCCAGTCGAATGGCAATCGGACATTAAGCGATTTTGCAGGCCTCAATGCACGAGCCTTAGCATGTATCTAGATATTGGCCTAGATGTGTTATCAATAAAGCATGCAGTATTAAAATACCTTAGTCTAATCTCATTGTTTAGAAATCAGTTTTTCTAAACGTAGGCTACATCTTCAGTTATTCTTGTAATTAATTATTTTGGCTGAGGTCCTGAAGCCAAAAGTTGTAGCGGACAAATTACATTACATTAGGCCTACGTTATCGTTCTTCAAAAATAAACTTAAGATTTTGTTTAAGATTTATTATGATTAGACTTTCCTGTTACGCGCTTTTATGCAAGATTCTTTTTGTTTAGGCGCGCTATAAATGACAGTTTAATAACAAAAAAAGTAGGCTAATAATAATAATAATAATAATAAATAATAATAGTAATTTAAAAAATAATAATTCTTTCAGCATTTATAAAATGTCCTGTTATTTTGCTATGCCATTAAATTGCGTGTTTCAGTGTATTTTGGTCTTGAAGGACTCGGACTTGGACTCGATCTTTTGTGACTCGGACTCGGACTCGAGCAACTCCGGACTCGGACTCGACTCGGACTCGGTGGACTCGGACTTGACTCGGACTCGGCTTAGGTGGACTCGACTACATCACTGATTCTAAGCAGACACTGGCACAATATTCAATCTAACTAAAACAAGGCTAATTCTATGGTGCGTCTACCTATCAACCGCCAGCAATAGTCTCAAAACTTCAAAAGAGTTCAGCAATAACTATGTTTTTTAAAACATCAAGATCTGAGGCAACTGGAATGAAACAGGAAGGTCATTCAGTGCTACAAGGCCTAACTAGCCTAAATCCCCAGTTTCAGTCTTCATCCCATAATTGAAGACTGAAACTGAGGACTTAGGCTAGTTATTTAATCACAGCCACGGCTGATGTGAGATAAGGCATTGTATGCCTTTTGCATTATACCAATCAATCAATCAATCAATCAAAAGTTTTATTGCAACCAATTGTAGCAAACGGACAAGAAGAGTAATTACACAAATTTAACATAAAATTGGCTACAATGGGAGGCCCAAAAGGGATCAGAATCCCGCTGAGTAGGGTCACCCAAGTAGCGATATTCACATACTAATGTTAGGACAACCGATGAAAGTAATAAAAGTCCTTAATTGATATGGTTATACCAAGGCACACAGCTGTGCACATAAAATCTAACATCCTTAAAACACAGTCAAATCCAGAACTACCTTATAACAAAGCTTTATTATAACAACATTATTTTCTTGTATGGAATAATGTTGGCCACCATGTCCTTCATCAATAGTATACATATACACAGATGAAATGCAAAACTATATGTTCAAAGGCAAAACTGGGATCAAAATTTGAAAATATGATACATTAGAAAATACTCAATCACAGAGAATATGGATTGGGGCATAGCCAAGAGTCAGTCAGAAAACAGAGTGAAATTTGAGAACATGTAACAATAGAAAATACTGTCTCACACAGAATACTGATCAGCTGCTGCCGAGCAAGACCTGAGCAAGAGTTGAGCAAAGAAGGTGGTCTTACTTTCCTCCTGGACACTGAGAATGGTTTGTTACACTGTTTGCAGCAGTTCACCTCCCGATCGTCCGCCCACTGTGCCTCCTTCAACATCTGCTGGGCCTCCTTCAGATCCTCCATCTTCAACTTTGACCTAAACAAAAGAAATGTAAAAAATGTACATACATACTTTTGCTAACGTTGAAAAGCAAACTGATCCTGAGATTTATCACATCTACTCCAAGTGAATTCTGCCAAAAAATTCTTTAACATCAGGGTAGTAAACTTCAGTCTTTCTCGAGAGATCCAGAATTAATTTTTCTCAACGTTAAGCCGAACCATTTACCGCACAAAGCAGTCATACTTAGTGCCTTGAGAATTTGTTTAATGGTGCCAATACAAATAACCAGATACATACATGTATATGGTACATACATATTCAAGGATCCTGAGTGGCCGAGTGGGTTGGTGCCCGCTCGCCGCGCCGGCGCCCCGGGTTCGCTTCCCGGTCGGGTCGGATTATCAGAGATTAATTTCTCGGATCTTTACTGCGGGTGGCTCGGTCGCATTATAAACGTGGAGTACAATACAACACACAATACAACACATCACAATACAACTGGGGCGCGGTGGTGTAGGGGTATGTTCGGTGCCTTGCAGCTGGAGGGGTTGCGGGTTCGGATCCACCTCAAAGTCGCCGCGTAGGGACCCTGGGCAAGTCCTTCACTCGCAATTGCTCATGCGCTCGGCGTGAAACTCCGATTCAGCTGACCGCGCAGTAGTCGGGAGCGCCTCTGAATGGGAAATCTGGTTGGGGCGCTATAACAAGTGTTCAAATACAATACAATACAATTCGCATACATACATATTTGCATACATTATACATAGTACATATATGCATACATACATATGCATACATACATATTTGCATACATACATACACAATTTGAAGAAATAGATTCCTCTCAGTTCAGCTTTCCTATTCTGACTTAGAACAAAATATTAAATTTACTCAGATTTGAGAGTCATCTATAATATGTGCTTCTTTTAATTCAAGAGATCTCATGTTCATCAGAGGTTTCATTTTACACTGACAAACTAAAATGTAAATTCATGACCCTCCAGGCTAATTAACCATGCAAATAAGCAGTCACTTGCAGGGCAGTTTAAGTAGACTAGGTAGGGCTGCTAGAACCAGCATAGGTCAGCTGATAGACCTTGGACATAGGACACACAAGGTCTAGGAGGCAGAAGAGCTAGTTGACCAGTCAGCCGAGTTAACTCCTGCCACTGGACGTCCTCTATACTGCAGTCTTGGACTGTCACAGCACAGCATTGTGCCTATGCCTCTGTTGACCATTTGCTGTTGAATGACCTTCCTGCTATAACTCGTGCTGAGATCTTATCTGGGGCACTACTGTTTCTGTCCATTCTCTTAAGACTTTTCTTTTTTGAGGGGTTCTTCGCACTGGGAACGCCTCTGTTTAGGTTGTACTGTGAGAGGCGCTTTTACAGTTCCGTAATAGAATAGAATAAAATAAAATTGGCTGTCTGTGCAGCTGGATGAGGCAAAAGGCTAACAGAGGTTATACAGGAAATGTAACAGGGGCTATATTGGAATGTAATGTAATGTAACTGAACATTTATATAGTGCCCCTTCAAGATATCTACTCAGAGGTGCTCTCTGCGCTAGCCTGTATGATCTTAAATGTCATTACGAATGGATATATTACATCAGTTAGCAAAACAATGCACAGCAAGCTGAAAGAGTCACTAGTGTCAGGCCAAAAAGCACAGTAATTCTTGTTTTTCTGGTGGTGATGTGGTGAGTGCAGCTAGTGGTTCAGCTGGAGGGAGGGCTGCTCATACTTTTTGCTTCACTGTTTAGTAAGGTTGCAGCATCTATCTGAGAGCAGAGACTTGAAAGATGACCATTAAATGTCTGATTATTTTTCCATGAATGCTTTGTCTTGTTTTTCATTGCACTAGAGAACTGCAAAATGACTTACTGGCTTAGATGGGATCCCAGTTCAGCCAGAGCCTTCTCCTGCTCTTCACAAAGTTGCTTCATCTGCAGATGTCTGGACTGAAGAGACTCATGCTCCTAACAACATTCACACATTAATACGCTATTAATTGTAAACTCCAAACATCTAAAGTGCCACTCGAAAGCCAAGCACAGGGCACCGGCTTATTCATGAGCACTGACCTATTAAACACAAAGATGATCAGAAAGACTTTTCCTCCACAGCAAAAGCATCAAAAAATATAATCTCCATACAGAAGAATTAAGAAGGACATGATTTCCAAAAGACCTGAGCTCAAAGGAGTTTAGCTCAAAAGGACATGGCATATAGAGCACATGTAGTTAGTAGATTTGACCAAAAAAGGATGACCTCAAAGAATATGACCTCAGGATGAAACCTCCAAAAGCATTACTTCATGAACTTAACACATGACCTCAAAAAGATGGTGAATTCAAAAATGTTCCATCTAAAATAATTTGATCTCACCCTCACCACAACAGATACATTAGGGAAAGAGAAACTGACATATGTGCTTTAACCTTTTGAATGCCACAGGTTCATTTGGGCAAAATCAACAAACTTTCTGTATTCAGCAGAAGTAAACTAGTGCAATCATATGCATTTCCTTATCAATACATTCCTACTGTAACCGTTAACTAACACAGAGGCATATTTTACCCCTACCCAAAAGGCAGAAACAAGAAAACAAAGAAACCAAACTACACCCAATATCAATTAATGCAGAGTCATATTTATATCCCTCCCCAATGGCAGACATCAGTGACCGATGAAACCATGCTCCAACCAACCCTTTTAACTTCAAGTAGATGCTGGATTTCAGTCTGAAGTCGACTCGTCTTTCCCTTCTCTTGTTCGAGATTCTTCTGCAGCGATCCACGCCACTCCCGTTCGATCCTCAGATCCGTCTCCAGCGTTTGCCTTAAAAAACAGCCAAGAAATTTCATACACAGAATACCTGTTGAGCGGTAGAGGCATGTGAGTGAGCATGGAAGCATTCACCTCATGCAGCAACGTATATTCTCTCTTTCATAACATAATTGCCTTACAAAAGCAATACATCAAGAAATAGAAAGTCGCATAGTGCATATATAGCTCTGCCAATCGAACATGCCCAATACCCAACTGAAATTGTCAGACCTACATGGAATTCTTTAATTCTCTGAACTGCAGTAAATAAAGCTGTGATGCACGCACTGAGAAAAAAGAACATAGACAGTATTATCACTTAAAATGACTACTACATAGTCACATAAAGCCTGTTGATGAAGAACCTTAGTTAACCACAAATACAGCCATAAGAAGAGGTGTATCATTGTTCAGCCTTGGCATAATGGCATAAAATGGTGGCTCTCATCACCATCTGCTGTTCCCAACAAAAGGATCCAGCCGATATACTCATTGTGTTGCCAAATTTGCTATGAGTGCTAGTAATAGTAATGACGACAATTTATATGGCGCCATAACACAGCCATGCCACTACAAGGGCGCCTCACACAGTCAACTAACAGCAGGGTAGGCCTTAGAGAACTAGCAAGTCTTGAGTCGAGATTTGAAAGAGTCAACTGAATCAGCTGCTCGAATGGCAGGAGGAAGACCATTAGTAAATATGAGATATGGAAATATCTCTCTGTCCTTGTGGAAATTTCACCCTGACGACAGTCTAGCATGCTAACTGCCACACTAGTCATGTGCTCCAATGAGGTGCTTCACAGTGCCTCATAAGCATCTCTCTTCTAACCTCTTGGAATCCTTGTCCGCAATCTGTAAACCAAGTTTTCGTGCAGTTTCATCGGTTGCTCTTTTCTCTGCCTGACATCGTTTCATCCTACGGCAAAAGAAACAAACAAAAGTCAACACAGGCATATGCACCAAAGCATTTCTCTTCATGGTTGGTCTACAAAACGCAAACACAATCATCATCAAACAAAACAATATTATATTTTACAAAAACAAATTTATATGGCAAGGAACTGAAAGGAAAGTCTTGAAGATGATGCAAGCAACTACAGAAAATCAGTAAAAGACAACAATTCAACAGGAAATATCATAAAGAGTGAAATAAAGGTAAAGTATAATAATGGTAAATTATAATAAAAGTTAAAGTAAAGTAAAGGTAAAGTGAAATAAAGGTAAAGTATAATAAAGGAAAAGTATAATAAAGGAAAAGTATAATAAAGGGAAAAGTATAATAAAGGCAGAGTATAATAAAGGTAAAGTATAATAAAGGTAAAGTATAATAAAGGAAAAGCATAATAAAGGAAAAGTATAATAAATTAAAATGCATAATAAAGATAAAGTGAAATAAAGGTAAAGCATAACAAAGGGGCCGTCCATAAATGACGCCACAAGTCGATTTTGAACCCCTCCCCCTCGTCAACTTCGTAGGTAACACCCCTTAAATGACGTCAAAAGCTCTGACCCCCAAAACCAAATTTTCATGGTGAAGCAAAATGAGGGAAGCATGCATATTTTTAAAATCTAACAGTGACCAAATATTGAAATAATTATAAAATTAATAATGGTGCCCGTATACATTAAAATAATGCAAAAAAATAATTGAAATTTAATACTGACAATTAGTGCTGTTATTGTTAAACTTAAATTGTTGTTAATTGTAAAGCATAGAACAACGTCACACCTCTCAGACCCCCCACCCCCTCGTCGTCACAAATTTCCGACCCCCACTGGCTTCTTCGAGTAAACTCGCTACTTGGGAGAGTGTCAACACTGCGCTACTTACTCATCTTCCATGTCTCGAATGGTTTCAACCATCTGGCTCGTCTTCATTTCCAGTCGACTGACCATGTCCACTTTGTGCTGAAGTGCACTTTCAGCACTCTACAACAACAGATAGGCCATCTGTTCAGATTTCCAGCTCTGGTCTGACCTTTTGAACTCTAATCAACATCTGAAACATTGTAGCTGCAAAGAGCCAGACCTAAGAGGCAGCCACGGGCATGAAGTATTATTGACTTCATTAACGTAGCCTTGGTGTATCCTTGGCAAGTCAATTGGTTGCTTGACTTCTAAAGTAAAGATTTACTTAGAGTAAATAAGCAAGAATGCTTCAAAGTCAAGCAAAGTCTTACTAACAATGTATTATGATAAAGAAAACAAATTTCCCACGGAACTGTTATGGATGGCAGACAAGTATGTTTTGGACAATCTGGCGAAATGGAATTCCCTCAGTATGTGACTTCACCATTCTAGCAGACACGTGATTCAGTTTTAAAATGCCTGAGAACAGCTGTTTATATCACACTGGTTGAAAACTAAACTTAAAGCATTCTAACTCAGAATATTTGCCAGAAATTATTATACATGCCAAAAGATGCATTTAAATGTTTAACTGATATTCAAATTTACGCGTTAATTTTGGGGTTAAATGCCAATTATTCGACAACCCCAAATAATACTGACAATAGATGAACTGCAACTTAATTAAAAGGAAAAGCATTGCAACTTTTTAATAATTTTCTACAAGTCAGAATACTAAAACTGTCACTTAAGTAAAGTAATGCATTAGTTTTACTTTGTTACTGTTGAACACTGTTTATCTGGAGGGAATCGACGAATTACCTGAAGTTTGGTATGCATGTCGAGATTAATGGCTTTAATTTCATCGAGTTGTTTCCTTATGGAGATGATGACGTCCTGTTTCTCGTGTATATCCTTCTCAAGTAACCTCAGAGCGACTTCAATCTCCTGTTTCATTCCTATCTGCAGTAGAAGCTCTTTCTCAACGTCCTACAAACAGAACAAACTCAAAAAAATAATACAATTAAAGATATAAAATTAGATCTCAAACTTATTAAACAAGAGTGATATTTAATTATTTATACAGTTACTTTTGACTTAAATAAAATCCTAAAATCTCTTTGTTCTCATTGAATGCCTGCACAGTCTGTGCTTCCACACAATTGCATGTAAAAGAGTGTAACTGAATGTTGAAAAAGCATATCTCATCAGTGGCACTCTTGACCTGATCAAACTAAACAATACGCAACTGATATACATTATACAAGATGCAAAAAGTGATGGTAGTGTTTGTGAGTCGTAAACTACTAACCTCAATTAAATTTCTGTCCCAAAACACAAAAACAAGCTAAGAAAAGTCATATCACAAGAACAATTCGGATTAGATAATAATAATAATAATAATAATAATAATAATAATAATAATAATAATAATAATAATAATACGATTTGTATAGCGCTGTAGCACAGCCTAGGCCCAAACAAAGGGCTCAGTACATGAGTTCAAAAAGTCAATGGCAGTTATATGATTGTTTAAAAAGATAAGTCTTGAGCTGTGATTTAAATGTCTCCAGAGATGTCACATTCTTCACATGGTCTGGAAGACTGTTCCATGCAGTTGGTCCTGCGACAGAAAAGGAACAGTCGCCAAACCTTGTAAAGACCACAGGACCTAAAACATATTTTTCTATGAGGATTGTAGCAGACATCTGTACTGGTCATCTGCTACCTGAATGCAGAAGTCTGAGATGTAATCTATCATAAGATTATTAATTGCTTTGCAAGTTACAAAGCACAGTTTGTAGGTAATCTGCTGAGGAACACGCCGCCAGCGTAGGTTGTGGTGCACCATGTATTGTTCTAAAATAACGCTTTCAAGTTTTAAACTTTATGCAGACCCTATTTTAAAGTCTTTTGTCTTTAGTCCTCTTCCCTGTCTAGATAACTCTGGAAACCGCAATTTCTGAACTCACCAGCCTCGTCTGGATCTCCTCGTTCAGTTTCTTCTTCGCTTCCTGGTAGAGACAATCGAGTCCCTGCCTCGACTGTTGGTAAGTCTCACGTTCAATCTGAATGTCTTGCTGTGCCGTCTAACAAAAGACAATCACAACCAATCACTCAATCACAGGCAAAACACAAACATTTATTCTGTTTATTTTATTTATATAGCACTACATTTTAAAGCAAGCATCAATCAACGATGCTATGCTACTCTTCATGTAGGACTTGCTCAACATCCCTACAGCCCTACAGAATGCTTCAACTCATAAATTCTACTCTACACAGACACGACATCTCAAAAGATGCTGAGAAGCAGCACTGACATTTCTTAATAGCTGATCTATGCTAAACAGTGTTTGCATCACCAAGACCTGAAATTAAAACTTCTTCAATAAAGGCTCATCCCAGGAATTGAAGTTGTTGTTATTATTATTATCATCACTATTATGATTGTTGGGGGCCGAAATGGGGCAGCAAGCGTCTCAAAAAGCCTCTGCTGCTCAATTGCCCACCACGCCACCTTCTCATGGTACCCCTGTTGGGAACAAAGTGCGTGGTGGACGACCGAGTCCTCGCCGGGATATGCGAGTACCCAGAGGAGAAACTTCTGAAGGACGGATGATGGAACTCGTCAACGCAAGAGAGAGATGGTGTCTCGAGAAAAACACCGAGAGGTTAGGACTTGGGAGACCACCTCTCTATATATCCCAAGTATATAGAAGATGAAGCCACTAGAGAAAAAAGCCAACGACGTCAACGATTCAACCTGGATACCGGGAAGAGTCGCGTCCGGCAGGGGAGGGGTGGGGCCTCCTCGGTCGTCAACCAGCGAAACCCCTGCAAAATCAACATGAATAAAGATCAGAGAAACAAGATACAAATAGGGACATGGAATGTCCGCACAATGCTAAGACCCGGGAAGCTTGCAAACGTCATAGGGGAGATGAAAAGATCAAAATTGAATGTTCTGGGGCTGGCGGAGACAAGATGGAAGGAGGAGGGAGACTTTACTAGTGATGGAATAAGAATCATACACACAGGAGGAGAAAACAGCCAAAACGGTGTAGCTGTTCTGGTAGAGGAGACAATTGCCAGATCCATAATAAAGATTGAAAGATATGGAAGCAGGATGATTGAGGTCAAAATAAAGGCAGAACCAGTAGATATAGTAATAATACAGATATACATGCCAACAACAACGCACAAAGATGAAGAAGTAGACGATATGTATGAGAGATTGGAGGAAATACTGGATAGAACCAAGGGAACAGACTATGTAGTCATAATGGGAGACTGGAACGCAGTGGTGGGAGAAGGAGCAGAGGGTAAATGCATTGGAAAATATGGTTTGGGGAAGAGAAATAGCAGAGGCGAAAAACTAGCGGAGTTCTGTGAGAGAAGAGAACTAATACTGACAAACACCTGGTTTCAGCACGAGAAGAGACGTAGGTACACGTGGAAATCCCCGGGAGATATGGCAAGATATCAGCTGGACTACATAATGGTAAGACACAGATACAGAAACAGTGTCAAGAATGCAAGAGCAATGCCGGGAGCAGACGCAGACACAGATCACAACTTGATCATCATGAAGGCCCAGATAAAACTGAAATTCATCAAGAGGAAAAAGAAGATAAGACAGAGATGGAATAAAAAGAACCTGAAAGAAAAGAGCAACGAACTGGGAAAGAAAATAGAAGAAAATCTAACAGAATACGAGGGAAAATCCATAGAAGAGAGATGGAAAAGATTGAAAGACAATATCATACAGAGCGCCAATGACATCATCGGAGCAGAAGAGAGAGTACCTGCTAGGAAACCGTGGGTAACAAGAGAAATGATAGAAGAGATGGAGGAACGGAGGAAATGGAAACACCAAAGCACCGAAAAAGCAAGGCAAGAATATAGAAGATTAAACAACAAACTGAGAAGAACAACAGAAGAGGCAAGGGAAAAATGGTGGGACGAGAAATGTCAAGAGTTAGAAGACTTACAGCAACAGGGAAGATATGACAAAGTGTACGAAAAGGTGAAACAGATATCTAGGAAACCGGGAAAAGGAGGAGGAGGAATAGAGGTTAGCGACAAACAAGGTAGACTCCTAAATGAAACAAATGAAGTTAAGAACCGATGGAAGGAGTACGTGGAGGAACTCTACAGAAGTGAAGAGGGAGAATTGAACGACAATCAGGGACTGGAGAAGGAAGAGGAGACTCGAGGGAGAGAGGAGGATATTGGCCCAGAGGTGCTGGGAGAGGAGGTAAGAGCGGCCATAAAGGAACTGAAAAACAACAAAGCAGAGGGAATAGACAACATACCAGCAGAGATGCTCAAAAGTCTGGAGGATGGAGCCATGAAAGAACTAATAAGGATATAATAGTAAGTAAGTAAGTAAGTATATTCTTTATTGAACCAGTTGCAATCCGCATTCTGGTGTACATACATCATATATAATAAACAATAAACAATCAATAGTCAATATGAATAAAGCATTCTAACTATAAAAGTTTTTTTCATATTATGATTAGCTAAAGGTAAAACACGGTCATGTGACCGGGTCGAAGGGAATAGGCCAACAGCTTTTTTGGAGGAAGAAACCTATGAAGAACATGGCCCAGGTTTGCCAGGACCGCCGAAAACAAGCAGGTGTCGGCTTTAAGGCATAGTTGTTCAAAGGTTGGGCTATCACTTGGGAGGTATCGCTGACGGATCAATCTGTTCATTACAGACTGGAGCATTCCCTTCTCCCTTTGGCTGGCAAAGCCCCACCATGCCGGAGCAGCATACAACAGGCGTGCCACCGTTGTCGCCCTCACCACATCGTAAAGCCCAGGGCCAGATAGACCATGGATATGCCAAGATATATACACAATGGGAGAATGGCCAGAGGACTTCCTGCAATCCATAATAATACCAATTAAAAAGAAGCCAAATGCAACAGCATGCGAGGATTACAGAACCATTAGCCTCCTCACCCATGCGTTAGAAGTCATGATAAGAATACTAGCAAAGAGAGTGCAAGCAAAGACAGAGGCAGTTGATGGACTGGGAGACGATCAATTTGATTTTAGAAACGGCATTGGAACTAGGGACGCTATCGGAACACTAAGTGTACTAACAGAAAGGAGCTGCCAGAATGGTCAGGATGTTTGCTTCGTGGATTATGCAAAAGCATTCGATAGAGTTGACAGGAGAAGGCTATTACATGCATTGAGGCGGATGGGAATAGATTGGAGAGACAGAAGATTAATAGGAAACTTATACATGGGACAAAAGATGCGAATAAGAATAGATGGAGAGTACTCGGAACCAGGAAACGTTGGAAGAGGTGTGAGACAAGGATGTCCACTGTCACCATTACTATTTAACATCTATATAGAAGAGCTTGTCAGAGAAGCAGTAGAGGATATGGAGGAGGGGATAAAGGTTGGTGGAAGATGGATAAAGGCATTAAGATTTGCAGATGATCAGGCAATGTTGGCGAGAAACCAGAAAGGACTACAAGCAATGATGGATAGGCTAAACACAACATCAACCGAATACGGGATGAAGATTAACATCAAAAAGACAAAGGTATTGAAGATAAGTAAAGGAAAGGAGACTGTAGTCAGAATACACATTGGAGGAAAACAGATAGAGCAAGTCAAAGAATTCTGCTACCTAGGGAGTATGATCACGACAGATGCCAAATGCCACAGAGAAATTAAAAGAAGGATAGCAATAGGAAAGGAGGCATTCTCAAACAGGAGAGAATTACTGAGAGGAAAACTAAACAGGAATCTAAAGATAAGAATGATAAAGACACTAGTATGGAGCGTGGTGCTGTATGGATCGGAGACATGGACAATGAGAAAAGCAGATTTAAGAAGACTGGAAGCTTTCGAAATGTGGACATGGAGAAGAATGGAAAAAAATCAGCTGGACAGAACATATAACAAATGAAGAAGTGTTGGGAATGATTGGAGAAGAAAGAGTCCTTATACGCACAATAAGAGAGAGGCAAAGGAAATGGATCGGGCACACGCTGAGAGGAGACTCACTACTAAGAACGGTCATCGAAGGAAAAATGAAGGGGAGGAAGACAAGAGGAAGACCAAGACAGATGATGCTGGATTGGATGATGACAAACGGCTACAGGAAACTGAAAGAAGAGGCCCAACAACGAGAGAGAGTGGCGACGTCGGACATTTGAACCTGCCTAAGAGGCAGAGAACCACAAGAAGAAGATTATGATTGTTAATTAGCAACTGCTATTGTATTGTATTGTATTTAGAAATTTATAAAGCGCTTCTCACAGTAATACCCAATCAGAAGCGCTCCCAGTGCGAAGAACTCTGCGAAAAAAGAAACGTCTTAAGACGACGAGAAGAGGCCGAAATACCCCCAGTTAAGATCACAGATCGAATGGTAGGGGGAAGATCATTCCAGAGCATAGGACCAACAGATGCATAGGCGTGATGCTGGACAGTAGCAGTCCGCGACCGAGGTACGAGAAGGTCATGCCGGTCTAAGGAGCGGAGTGAGCGACCAGAGGCAGCCGAAAGGGGTCGGCGAATTGAATCAGAAAGATAACGAGGGGCAAGACCTAAGAGCACCCTGGATGTGCTATAGCACAAGTGTTTATTGGACAAGGCATCAACCAAAGTTCTCGCCTAAGTGAACTGAATTTATCAAATTATGTGTTTTATATCTATATATGTTAGGCACTGGTGAACAACTGATTGTTGCATCATCAATCCTACATCAATAACAAAGAAGCTGCTGTATTAGGTCATTAGAAAGATAGTCTGCAAAGCTTCTTCTGATAGTTTCTACCATCAGTTGTCCTGCTGTTAGATCATTGATGTCATAGCTGCACTTTATCAAAGAGATTCCTTACATTCAGGTCACCATATGCAAATCATTCTGCTCGTATATGAGTTTATGCAGTCAGGTCAAATTCTCCTGTACATTTTTACAAGAGATGCACTAAAGAAGTAACCAGATTAGATGAGATTAGTGAAACTGTATTGTGCAAGTATAATTAGAAATTCAAGAATTTCTATGGTTTTAGTACTGACAGTGGCGGCGATTGCTGGTGATTAAGTTCTTACGAGTAGTTGTCTCTGGTGTCCCTCGAATAGAGCGTTGCTCTCACAACGAAGCATTGAGTTTTCCTGCTGCAGTTGTAAAATACTGGACTTTGTGTTCTCCACCTCATCCTTCATCAGTGTATTCGATACCTGTATTGCCTCCATCTTCTGGTTTAGGTTGGAAATCGTCGACCTGAACATTCATTATTATTGACTCATCAGGCAATATGATTGGTGATGCGCAAGTGGTATGGTCATAAACCTAGATAAACCCAAGGCAGTCAAAAACTGATGTCACAGGGAGATGCCTGCATTCTTTCTGACTTTGCTGGCATTGTTGTTCCGTTATCCAAAACTGTCAAAACCTTGAGGTAGCTCTGGGCAGTAAACTCACATTTCGACCCCACATTACAAATCTTAGCAAATCTTGTTACTATTATATCTAGTGCTGGTGAATAAGTTCATTCATTCATTCGGGAATTTATATAGCGCTGGTCTCCCCGACATGGCTTTTGCATGGCGCTAAGAAATTTAGGAGAGTTACATTTACATTACATATAAGGGCAACACATCACATAAGATTCTAAGTAAAAGCAAATGAACATAAGATTCTAATTAAAATCAAATGAACAAGCCAAGATTGAGTCAAAATACTAAGCTAGCTAAATGGATGAATCAAGTAGAAAGATTGCCAAGTAAGAAGATGAGTTGTATGAAATTTATGAGCCAAGTTGAATGAATGTGTTGAGTCACATGGAAGAGTTGGGCAAAATAAGCGAATGCTGTCAAAGCTTACGTCAAGTGTCGGTTAAGTTCTTCCAGATAATTCTTCTGGTCTAGAATTGTTGCCACTTTGTGGAAGCTCTCACTAAAATTTTCAAGAATTCCAAAAAATACACAGTCAGAGAGTTTCTGTTTATGAACAAAGCAAAGCATTTAAATAGTCTGTAACTGATAACACAGTTAGTAATAAAATTAAGATTTTATAATCAGATGAAGAATAATCAGAAGATAAAACATAATTTAAAGGGATGATCATCGTATCGTATCTAATAATTTATAAAGCGCCTCCGGCAGAATAACTATTCAGAGGGAAAAAGAAAAGCCTTTAAAGAGCAAGAGAACGATAAGGTAAAACCAATCATTAGTTTAGCCTTTACTGAGGGGATGGTCATTCTGTATTGTATTGTATTGCTGTTACTGGATTGTATTGTATTTAAAAGTGGTCCTGTATTGTCAGTAACTCGAGGAGTTTCTCGTGCACAGGCATTATATAAATTCACAATTACGATTACAATTACACCTTGTCTAACATTTCATAAGTGTAACATTTTGTAAGCGGTTTCAAAACTATTCTGTTTGATCACGATCTAGCATAGTAAGGTCAGCAGCACTTCTGATAAGTTTCTTCAGCACTTACAATTACAGTAACATGTTCTCAAGGCAAATATGTGGAACCCTGATCAACTTCAAAATATGAGAAGTCGTCTGGTCACCCAGAAGGTAAGTAAAGTTCCACCGTTATCCAAATGGCTCACCCAGACCACTAAATTAATCGAGGTTTCTTACTTTTCATCCTCCTGGACTGAGTTGCATGGAGAAATAATCTCTTTCAGGTAAAGGCTGAAGTCAATGACACCCATCTGAAAATAAGGAAGCAGGCACTTCAACTATACTGTAAGTAACAGTAAGTGCAGCTACACTAAGAATTTTCTTACACTTAATCATCAACTGCTTAAATAAAATCCAATGGTCAACTACTGGAATGGCTTTCCCAGTGGCTGAAAAGTGATGCCTTGCCAGTGTTACATGCCAGTTATTAGGTGATCTTGTAAATACTGGATTATGACTTTGACTATAGTTTCACTTGAAGCAACCATCAAATGATACTCTGTGCATTTTGATACCAGTTTTATAGAAGTCATTAGATTAGATTAGATTCAAGCGTTGCCAGCCGCTGACTAATCTGGCAATGTGAATCCTTAAACATGCAGATCTCTGGATCCAATGGATACTATCACGTGTCAACAAACTCTAAAGCTATTGATCAATATAGCTTTATATCTATCTAAGAAATGTCATGAATGATACAAGAATTAAAGCCTTACAAGACAGAACCTCAGAGCCTTTTAGTATCATTCTGTGTAAGCTTACTTAAGCCTACCTCCCTAATTACATGCTGCAGATGTTTATCTACCTCTATTTTCTACATATGACTCTCTAGTATTGTTCAGGCACTGCAAGCTAACTATTACTACATGTTATATCAACACTGTAAGCACACGTTTTGAGTAACCCCAATACTGAAGGGTCAAGCATTACTGAGTTTTCACTGCATTGATGCAGTGCTGCCACCTACTGGTTGGTCCAGATCATCGTCCTTTATTAAACAATTGCAGTCAATGACATTGAGTCCAACCAAAAGGCCAGCAACGACGCCCGCTTCATCAGCCAGCAGCAGGGCACCAGTCTCGTACGATGGGCTGACAAAAGAAAACAGCAAACACACATAGCACTGCACCAGTCTTGTATATGTATGAGCACTTGTTATAGCACACCTTCAAGATTTCTACTCAGAGGCGCTCCCAACTACAGTGCGGACACTGAATCGGAGTTTCACGCTGAAGCACATGAGCAAATGCGAGTGAAGGACTTGCCCAGGGTCCCTACGCGACGGCTTGAGGTGGATTCGAACCCGCAACCTTCCTGCTGCAAGGCACCGAACATACCCCTACACCACCACGCCTCACATGTATACATGACACCACGAATTAAGAACAATGTCTGCTGTTAGTAAAGACTTGAAACACACAGCATTAAGAATCTTGGTCTGCTCTAATGAGGGCCTGGCTGTCCGGAAACTCTCTCCCAACAACCAACACTGGAATGTTTAGCACCAGTCTATAATGCATTTGCTTGTATGGGATTTCCCTCAATGACCACATAATGCACCAACTCTAAAGCTAACTGGCACACAAGAAACATCCAGTGTTATCCACGTATCTATAAACCTTAATCAAAATAAATGTCACAGCCACTGTCTAACCACTCAACCTACATGACAAAACAAATATAGCTTACGTCCTAGAATGCACAATTTCACCCTCCCCACCCGCGTGTCTCGTTCAAAGATTAATTGTCTCATTATTACTTGTAATTGTCTTCAATAACTAAATCAACAGCTAATTGGTGTCATTTGCAACCAGTTTCGTTCATGACAACTGGATCTATTGAATTAAACGAATATTGAATACACAATACAACATAATGGTATGTTGATATTGCCCTCCTTCGAAAGCTCAGAAGTGCACATAACCATACGACAGAACATCGATGGCGTACAGCAATTGTGAGTGAAGAACTTGTTCAAGGTCCCTATACAGTAATTGCCTTGGACGAGGCTTGAACCCATACTCTTCATGTTACAAGCCGAGTGCTCTAACCAATCGGCAACTGTGCCACATGCAAGACAATTGTGCCATAAATCGTAGTATATGATATCAGACATGTGTCCTGTTGTTAGACTGTGGGGGTTTGTGTTTGTGCCGATAGATCTTGCCACCAAGGAACCACGATTCTAAGGAGCGCATACAGAGATGCATAAACATGTCTGCTACCTCTGCCTTTACCTTCAGCTGCAAAATAGCAATGCACTCACGCAAGCAGCTGATCTTTCATGTCGACCAAGAGTCGAAAATAATCCGGAAGTTTCTTCTGCATCAGTGCTAATCGTAGCCAAGCACGAATGCGACCAAGACTTGACCTAGTCAAATCAGACAGAAATTCTTCAATATGTGTCATATGGTGGATCTAAATGTTACGCAATTGCTTGCTTCTATAACATCATAGTCCTCGATGACAACTTAATGGATCCTTTGGCGAGAAGTGTAGTGATAACAGCAAGTCCAAAACAGGAGAAACTCTTTCCTTGAAGGGTTGTCTGACCAAACTGATGATGAAGATGATGATGATGATGATAAAGATGATGATTGAGTGATGTGAATTATGAAGTCATCCCTAAGATTATAATTATACTCAGTGTCAATCCATTTCACACGGCTTAGACACAAAGCACAGTACACACAACACGGTAGGAATTTACCCGAGTACAGTAGTACGGTCAGCACAATAATAACCATTCATCCTCATTACCTCATACCGGGCCCTGCAACAGTCATTAAACCATAAACAGCTGTTCACCAGGATATATGCAACCGAATACCAATTAAGATAAATTACCAGCAGAAATCTCAACATTCTCTCAACCGCTACCATTTGTGGAAGCAATCTATGTTGTGAAAATGTGTAGGACACAATCAACAAGTCCTTCCATCTTCACACAGACCTCTGTGTTAGTGCAAATCCAAACAAAGAGGCTCCGGATGTTCAGGCTTTTTTTATGACAGGCAGGACAACATCTGGGTTATCTAAACTATGATATCCTGTCTCCATCCACAGAATGGGAAGATTGGTTGGTGATGTCTTATGATTTTCATTGTTCTTTCACTCACAGGGACCATCGACTGTTGATAAGGGTTCTATAGAAGTCATTAGATTAGATTTAACCTGTACCCACTAAACTGTGCTGGTAGCGAGTACAAGACAAAGAGGCTGGTTAAACTTCATAGAGATGCCAGCATTCTTGACAGTGGCTAGTTCCTGATGTCAAGTACACTCATGCATCTAACAGCATAACTTATAAATGTTTAAAACTGTAACTGTAATTCTAATCTTAAAAAATTCTGTAGAATGCAAAAGCTAAGTCAATAGAACCCACCAGCTTATGACAGCAACAAACTTCAGACTAAACCCACAAACTCAACAACTTATATCTTACCCTCATATATCCGCACTTGACTAACTGTAATTTCATTTGGACTTCAACTTCTAACGCCCACTTGCTGAAACTA
The DNA here is from genome assembly GCA_020284085.1 of Aporrectodea caliginosa. NCBI lineage: Eukaryota > Metazoa > Annelida > Clitellata > Crassiclitellata > Lumbricidae > Aporrectodea > Aporrectodea caliginosa. The sequence continues at coordinate 366,453 of JACEVL010000597.1, forward strand.
AGGGTAATTCAGAAAAAGGCCGTAAGACTAATCACAGGATCTGCTGTTAATTCCCATACCAGACCTCTGTATCTGAAATTTAATCTTTTAAATATTTCTCAAAATAAGTTTATTCAAACTGGTGTGTTTATGTACCAGTAGTCCAGTATGGCAGAAATCTACTCCCTCCTGCTTTTCTTTCCTATTTCAGCCCAATTATGCCTATCAATGACACTAGAAGCAATACAGAATACTCATGCATCTTTGCAAGAACCAACTCACGTAAGTTTTCAATCAAATTGTAATCGAATATTTATATACAGCCACTCAAAAACAGAGGTGCTCCCGACCTGGGCCATTGTCTTCACTGGTAAAGAGAGAGGTATTCAGGCGCTGGCGGAACTGGTCAAAAGAAATAGAGAAAAGGTCAGTCCTGAGGAACTGAGGTAACCGGTTCCAGCTATTGGGACCAACAATAGCGAAACTCCTAGACTGGGCCGTAGGAAGTACACACCTTCGGGACAAATACCAAGGTCCTCTCGTTTGGAATAAACCTTCCTTGGGTCATTCGTGAGGCTAAAAGCCTCGTTCATTTTAAACAATTGATCCGTGCGCACGCAATGAATATTATTATGTAGTTCTTAGTGCTGAATTTCATTCTACTGACTGCCTGTTATTCAACTGAAAGTGTACTGCCTGATACAATTATAAGGCTTTAATGCTTGTTGTACTGAATGTTCCCTGTCTTGGCAGTGCCTCGTTGTTTTATGTGACAGTGCTTAGTTTCGTTAGCGTTTGACTTTTGGTTCTTTCTGTTTCTGTTTCATTTTCTTGATTTAGTTGAATAGGGATGAAATTCCCCAACCGTCCATTTAGTCATCACAAATAACTTGCAAGTTTTGCTATACATTCAATGCAATTAGGCTCCTATTCAGCGGGACTTGTCCCTCCGAGTGTGCCCTTTGCTCCCTCATACCATCTCTATGAATCATAGATAAACTTCTCTAATCATCTACACTATGTGTGTGAAATTTGTTTTACTGTTGTTTCATTTTATTCATTTCTTGTTTCTGGGAACAATAAAATTGAAACTGAAATTGAAATTCAGACTAAATCTGCTTAAATTCTCCTCTCAGCTATTTTTCTATCTTTCAATTATTGGCCTGCATCTTTTTGTCAAAAGCAACTCCTGTGTTTTACAGTTTCACATGAGAGTTCTTTAACAAATGTTGCTAATCTAAAATGTGTCGCATGCAATGAAGAACGGCATGACTTGTTACTCTGTGCATACATACTTGACATGAGTCATCTCTTTGACACTCGTGACCATGTCACTGGCATCAGGAGCAAACTTCACCATGTTCTCTAAGATGCTCCAACAGTCTGTTCTATCTCGCAGCAGTCCCTTCCTCACTAGCAACAAATAAAACAACAATAAAAGAAACAAACAAAAACAGTTCACTATTGAAATCTCTCTAATTAATATTCACCATTATTATTCCTGCCCTCATCACTCTGTACGGGTATTAACATGCAGCCTTGTAAATTTCAATACTCAAACAATAAAACTTCCCGAAAACTTCTTCAAATTCAACTCTAGTTGACCACATATCTGTCAGGTCGATCATACTAATATTGTATTTATTAATTCATACAGCGTCGCTCACAGCAGTGGCCATTCAGTAGCACTCCCAGTGCAAGAACCACTAGAGAAGAAGGTTTTGACAAGGGAGAACGATGTAGGGAGAGGCCCAGAAAGAATGGTAACAAGTAGAGAGGAGGCAAGGACATTCCATAGGGAGGGCCCAATGGTGGCAAAAGATCTAGTTTGGGCCATAGTGGTCCAAACTCATGGAACAAAGAGAGTATGCCTGTCCAAGGAGCGGAGAGGTTGAAGAGAAACTGCAGACAGAGAAGAGCAAGTGTGATCCCTGACACGTTTAAAAGAAATACTGAAGTCATACGTTTAATTCCGTGGAAGAGAATGTGTTCCATGACGACAAAAAACTGTGCCAGAGGATCCAGGTCATCCTCCACAACGCAGCCGTGTGATATCGACGAATCAATGAGCTGCTTTATCACCAGCTTACAGATGCCGACAAGATTTGCTCGTTCGATAGCTATATTATCTCGCCCTAGAACAGATCACAGCACATGGTCATACATGGTCATACAAAAAATTCAAACAGTGACTCCTTTATTTAAACTTCACAATTACTCAAGAGATGCTATATTAGCACCACCAATGATTGCAAATAATAAAGATTACTAATTTATCATCTAGTCTAGGAAAGAGGTTATTTTCAATTAAATCCTTGTTTGGCTAAATTACCAAGAAACACAGACAAGTGAAGATAGTTTCTGCACCATCCAATACATGGTCGACTCTTATGCGCTGTAAACACACTTCTTATATCAATTCTGAACATTGGTTTCGATATATGGATCAAACTACCAATTATTTTTATAGCACCAGTGTCTAATGCACAAAGCATCAACTGATGGCACATCAAAATCAAGCCACAATTCCAGTCCACCAAGAGAGTGACAGTCTATGGTGGATGTACAATTTAATTTCCTACCACACATAGAGACACGACGCATAATTCAGTGTAATATGTCACAAATATGCATGTACATCAGTTTACAAATACCGTTGACATAGTCGGCAAGGGGTATAGTAGAGTCAAAGACAACACCAAATTTCTGAACAAGTGAGTCACCCAGTTTGAAGGATTTAAACCATTAAAACTTTCCAAAGTGTCCAGCAGCAAAACTGCAATTTAGCATGTTAAGGAGTTCAGTTTTCGATAGGCTTTGAAGGAGCAGCCTGTTATTCTAATGGTTAGGATTTGGTTCTCTCATTACCAATGTGCTGATAGCGTCCATAATTCAGTCAATCCTTCTTCATGCTGGACAGCAAAGCTCTGACTCAGTATTCAAGGAGAATAAATTAAGCACATAAACTTGTTCCATATAAATGAACTAAAAAAGTGTACAGTTATGCATACAAGAATTCATGCATACTGGGTAATATGAACTGTGCTTTTTATAAATAACAGCCTATTTTGCGCTAAGCAATGTAGGCCTACATGTGAACGTCATATGTCACATTTCATAATGTTGGACAGCTGTTATTTTAATTAGTGCATTAGCTGAATGATCATTCAATCACAGAACCACACTCTGAGGGGGTATTGCTTAAAAAGAAATATAGTCAGTTAGCGATCACCTTTCTTCTACTTACTTCATGTGCATATAATTCTACCCACTTTACTTACTTACTTACGAAGGGGCGTAACCAAATCACAAATATACCAGCACTATCAGTTTGGTTAAGGCATCGTCCATACTTTGTTTTGGCGTGTATTTCACGGGGATCTTTTTCTTCGCGGGTGCTGTATCCTTCTGAGATAGATCTTCGGTGGTCTGCACCCCGTTATTCACAACATTAAAGCTGCAGTAGCCATGCAGTCCGTCCTCACTTGACTTTTCGTCCCCTAGGGGCTTGTCCGCTATCAGATCCGTCGAATGCCCGTCTACGTCTTCGGACGTCGACGGCTTTTTATCGAGCGATTGTTTTTCACTGGCATGCCCGTTCAGTAATTCCTCTGATACGGTTTCAGCGAACGCAGATGCAGTATTTGGGTCGTCGTCGTCCGCCATATTTACCTATAAAGCCAGGCTCTGCGTTTGTTTACAAATACATGGCGCATCCGGGCATTCAGTGAGTGGTCGCCCAAGGCCTCACTCATAGATGCTTAGATGACACTTGTCTTAAACGCTGCTCGTAATCGTAATCTCCAAACTTCTAAAGCGCCATCCGAAAGTCAAGCTTATTCACGAGCCTTGCGTCTAGTTAGAGGGGTTGTCCAAGAGAGTAGTCCGAGTCCGCATGCGCAACTGTACTAGAGAAGCTTTAGCTAAACCATTGTTGAGCATTTCAACCTTACAGGCATTTAATTGTCAACGTAGGCCTATATTGGGCATTTAATGGTTAATTAACTACGAATACCGACTATAAATATGTCCCTTAAGAAACTTAACTTACTTATAGTTATCATGTGAAAAGCCCAGATTTCTCAGAGCCTCGCTGGAGTCGGAGCACTTCTGAGTACTTTCGTGTAAGAGGTGCTATATAGGCCTATCTGACGTGTTCTTTTAACGATAGATCTGAAGGCCGAGTTTTCATTCTTGTCCAGCAGTGCGACTGATGGTAGATTTCTAGAGCCTCGCTAGACTGCATTCTGCAATATCTGTTTAAAGTCAACTATTTCGGTTGCTCACGGCGGCAGGTCAGACATCAATGACCACATTGCCACTAAGAAACAATTATTAAGGTCGCTCTGAGTGCAAGAGCAAGTTCTTCATCATTACCGAAATATTTTACAGCTAAACAACCAGGTAAAGAAGAGTATAATTTAGCTGCTGCAGAGGGTAGGCCTACGTATGCATACCACACCGTATGCCACAATCAAAGTTTCAGATGAATGGATTGTACATCACAGCTGATCAGAAAAATGTTCGAGCCAAAATTTACTTGTGCCAGAACAAAAACTGAGGCTATTACCAGTATTACAAATTTAAATTTAAAAGCAAGATTTGTTATGATAGAATGTTATCAAAAAAACTTTTAAGAAACATACATTCAGGTGCCAAATTTGAGTAACTGATTTGAGAAATTTAGAATTTAATTTTAAATTTAAAAGCATTTTTTCCGAGATGATTTGAATAAAACCTTTCACTTAGTCTTATACTTATAGTCTTATACCAATATAATAAGCATAAAATAGATATTTGTGCAAGTTATATTATATTAATTATTGACAACATCAAAAATTTATTTTGTGATTGAAGTGTCCCGGTTTTTAGTTTCCAATATCTGGTCAGCCTATTATAGGACCAACATGCATGGGTCCCATTAGAAGGGGTGCTACAGAAAGCTACATCTGCATGTGACTAGCTTTCATTCAACTTATAGACGTTAGTAAAATCAAAACCTCGGCGGACATACTGGTGGATCAGTTAAAGTGCAATGTCAAGTTTCGGATTAAAGAGATCAAGCCAAGCAGAAGCGTACGTAGCCAGAAAACAATTTCGCGGGGTCTTAGTTTTCAGGGTCTCCATTGGACATGGTCGTATTTTTCTATATTTTTAGTGTTTAATAACAGAAATGCATTTATTTCTGGGGTTGAACCCAAAAACGTCCCCCAAATACGTTTTGAACTGCCTCGAACTGTCTCGACCGATGAAGCCAAGATAGGCCTAATGGTGCTAAGGCAGCAATTGAGATGGATATTCACATTATAGCTGAAACAGATATTAGATTAAAGTTCTGAATTCCGTTTGGAATTCACTGACACTCGTGACAGGTGGTTGAAGGATGTCATTTAAGTGTCACGAGTCATTTAAATGTCGGAAATCGTTTAATCATGTCACTTTGCGGTCATTTGACGTTCGACTAGAGACTGGGCATGCCAACACTGATGCTTAAAAATCCGAATAAGTTAATTCCGCCACTGCCCATAGTGCAGCTAGTGCCAGTCCCAAGCCTGAAGAAAAGAGGAGCATGACGTCAACAGCCATAAGATGTCGTTAAACACTGGATCTACTACTGCGCATAAGCTGATTCCTGCGACTTTGCTTCTTTGGGAACACTAGAGAAATCTCAGGGTCACCCATTATGAGGACATGTATTTGGTTAATGGCAGTTTCCCAGGTCTGCAGAGGTGAGGGGTTATGTATAGTGCCTTAGTACTTTTATGAAGTGTGGACATCACAAAGGGGGCTGGGGAAGATATTAGTGCCAGATGCAATTGCATCTGGAGAGGTTCAAACTCAAAGTACGTAAAATTTTGCATATGTCCTTTACGAATGACCCCTCAGTTTAATAATATGTTCCTTAAAAATCAAATTCAGTCAGACAGCTAGAACTACAGGTAATAGTCTCCTTGCTGTGGCAGTATCGAAATGTCCCAACTCTTGCACATGATCAACAAAACAGCTAGGTATCAGTACTGCATTCCAGGGCTTTTTTTAGCGTGCAGTTCTACACAAAATGTGCAGTTGGAAATCAATTTGTGGAACTGTAAAAGGAATTTTGTGCAGTGAAAAATTGAGGATGATCCCTTAGTTACCCCCCCGGTCGTCAACTTTCAACTGTGACTTAGTTGTCGAAACTGTGTGACAAACATTTAGTATTCCGGTCGTCAAAATGGTTTCATGTGCACTACCTCACCCCAGGTCGTCAACTTTTCAGAGGTTATGCAGTTCCAAAAATTTAAGGAACAAAAAGCCCTGCTGCATTCCATTGGAAGGCAGCTATCAGCATGGGGGTGGGAAGGGAAATGCCAAATGCAGACACGGTGAGGGAATAGTCCAAGTCAGGAGCTAATTTTTTTATGTCCTTTATGGATGATCACTTAGTTATCAGAGTTCGAACACAAGTTCAACTGTTGAAATTAATTGTCAAAACTGTGTGACAAACATTCAGTATTCTTGTAGTGAAAAATGGTTTCATGTGCACTCTGAATAAACAGCATATTTATGTTATAATTCAGAATGCATTCCCAAAGGCTGTAAGGAACATGGATGCACACGTTTAAAGTGCTCACAGTACATTCAGAACAGGCATGGACAACATCCCAAAAGCAAAGTTAAAATCACATTTTGTGCAGATTACACATCAAGGTATCCTCTGAACAAACACAAGTCACAGAAATTGTTCAAGTTTTCTAGAACTATACAACTTGCTGCGAATAGTGACCAATAAAGAAAACTTTTGCTTTGGCAATTCTTCAGCTGAGCACAGACACCTAGAAACAGCTTAGTACTTAAGAAAACTTTCATTAATGTTATACTACAATGAAGTGGCAAAAATCCAGTCTCTTTAATTGCTCGGCAGTTCTGAGAACTGGAGCTGATCCATAAAATCATCAAGTTTGTCTCGTAGGAGCTCGACAATGTCTTCAGCGATGAAGATATGAGTGTCATCAAGGTCTTGTATTACAAATGTCCGGCCAAGCTCTTTTGTTTCTTCCAGATGCAAGAGCAGCTGTTTCATAGCTGGATCACTGTGAAAAAACAACAGTCATTCATTACATTGGTGTTTGAAAAACAACCACCCACCAGTTCCTTCTTTTCCTGTCTTCACTTCACACCATGGATTTCTACCAAAAACAGTATCCAGATTTCACAACAGTCTTGTTTATACTTCATTAACCGCTTTAATGAGCAAGGACATGACAGTTAACTTGTCAAGTGCATGGTACCATTAAGCAGCTGATGAGATGCCAACTTAAAACTCGTTCACTGAAATATTGATTTTTGTATGCCTGTGGTGATGCCTTATCATGTTGTACACTAAAAGCTGGAAAAAACGGCCTCCAACTCAAGGAGAATTTATACACGAAAAGCTGAAAAGACCAACTAGCAAATTCTGTAGTGCTAAAAGATGGTAAATTTGGATAAACAGTCGCTTTTGGTAGCCCTACTTACAGGCAATACGGTCACCTACTGGAAGAACTACTGAATAGACAAGTACGTGAGTAATCAGAAAGTAAGAGAGCAACACAGTTTAAAAAAATACTTTTACTCGTGTCACTAAAGCAAGAAATCTGACATCAATACAAACATTTTAAAGCTACTTTTTGTGTCAAATTGGTTATCTTTCTGTGATGCGTATAAGAAAGCTTGAGAAAAAAGTTCTCACGAATGTGTTTTGCCAAGGATTGTGGGAATTCTATGAGCTATTGGAACAGCAAATTATTTTCTACATCGTCTCAACACTGTTGAAAATCAAATGACCATCATTCCACCGATCTCTATTTCCACAACTATCAGCAGTCCACTGTGTCCATCTGCAACAAAACCCCAACTTGGTTTGGATTTCTCTGGATCCAGTTTGCACACTATCTTTACAGAAATTTAAATAGTCAACCACATCAGTGTGTGCCTCTACCAGTGTTTAAAATGGGTGGGAACATGTGGGAGCGGCGTTCCCACTGCTCTCAAAATTCGGGCTTTTGTCTGTTTTCAGCGTTTTCGGGGATTCGGGCTGACCCTGCCCAAGCAATCTGTACCATCCAAAATTATTTGACCATACCGTTTCGCTAAACGTCACAGATTGATTTCAACGTAGGTTAAAGTGAACATCGGCTCGGTCGCCAATATGACCCAGGTAAACAATATGGCCGCCCCAGATTCGGCAAGAATAGAGCGCTCTACCTATGTACAAACAGCCTAATATTTCCGCGAAAGCAAGTAAGTAAGCAAGCGGGTGAGTGTCCAATGCCTCTCATCAAGCCAACTTCTATTTGCGGAAACAATTATTTTCATCAATGGAGCTTGTATTTACCCAAATCCCAATACGTACAGCGTCGTAAAATTATTTAACACATATTTTAGACATGTTTTCATCGCTCATCCAACTTCTACTTCTACATATTTTCATCCCTCATCCAACTTCTAGTTTTACTATAACATGTATTTCATGAGCTGCTGTAGTAAGGTAGAGCGCTCTATTTTTTCTAAATCTGGGGCGCCATATTGTTTACATAATTCATATCGGCGACCGAGCCGATGTTCATTTTAACCTCAACGTATAAAGTTCTCACGCCAGAATATAAGTGTCTTTAAACAAGAATAAAGGAACCATAATGTTGAAGAAACATGAATAAATCAATGTACCCATATCTCAACCAATCATTCAACCACTACCGGAAACTTCAGCTGGTCGTTTGTTGAGATGAATATTACATTTTAAATAACAATTTCTGTGGCGAAGTCATTTTAACGCATTATTAACGTTGGAACGACAAATGCAATGCTGAATGTTTTCTGGGTCAGCCCTAATCCCCGAAACCTCTGAAAACAGACAAAAGCCCGACTTCCCGAAAACAGTTATCTAGAAAGCAGCCGAGCTATTCTAAGTTAAATTGTAAACATGACAAAGACCTAGCATGGCCTTGATGTATATCGATTACTGCCTATTCAAATAGGCACTGGCTACGGTACCGTCCGGACGGTACCGTTATTTCTTTTCTACGGTACCGTCCGCAAATAATCTATGGCCGATTGCACATATCTATGGCGTGAAAGCCTAACCATCAATAGCGCAGTAGTTAAGAGATGAACGAAACTAACCCTAACCCTGACCCTAACCGACCCTCACGACGCCTAATTTGACACTAAACGACCACACGAATACTAACCTGGCCCTAACCGACCCTCAAGTTGTCGGCCATAGAAAAATTTGACGCGAAGACAACAACTTAACGTGACAGGCTTTTGCCAATATTTATTTCAACCGGATGTACACGCCATAGATATGTGCAATCGCCCATAGATTATTTGCGGACGGTACCGTAGAAAAGAAATAACGGTACCGTCCGGACGGTACCGTAGCCAGTTCGATTTAAATATGTATTTGTTAATGATACTCATTCGGGTCGGACTTAGAAAATCAATTTCGGGGATCCGGCCGAAATTCCTTTCGGGGTTTCGGGGATGCGTGGTGCTTCTGCGGCGGAAAATGCCGCCACGCAACCCGCGAAAATGTACTTCTGCGGCGGATTTTTTTGGGGACATTTTATCTAAAAACAACTCTAACCCTAACACTGACCCTAACCGACCGTCACAGCGCTTAACCTGACCCTAACCGACACTCACGAGGCCAAACCTGACCCTAACCGACCCTCACGACGCCAATTTATAGGAAGTACCGCATTTTGAACAATGCGCATGCGCGCGCTTCCGCCGCAGAATTGTGTCGAAAATGTTACTTCTGCGGCGGAATTTTTGAAGATACCGCCACAAAATAAACGAAAATTTTACTTCTGCGGCTGAACCCGTTTTTGCGCATGCGTCACGCATGCGCCGCACATGCAACTTTAAAATATCTTAAAATGGCGGACGTGTGGCCAGTTCAAATCTTTCGCCGAGGATTTATCCTTGCTCAAATGCGTTACTTCCTATATATTGACGTCGTGAGGGTCGGTTAGGGTCAGGGTTAGGGTTAGAGTCGTTTTTAGATAAAATGTGAAAAAATTTCCGCCGCAGAAGGTAAGTTTTCGCGGGTTGCGTGGCTGCATTTTCCGCCGCAGAAGCACCACGCTTTCATGAATGAACGAATATTTTATTGTTTTAAAAAGTGAGACTACTCAAACAACTGCTTACCATTCGACAAGAACTCCTTTTTCGACGTTCACCATTTTTAACTGTAAATAAGTTTTCTAACCAGTGATCAATGTTTTTAACAATAATAATAACACAAATAAAACTTTTGTACCAACGATTTGTTTTGTACGAAGAGGAAGCTGCAAGAGCTTATGGGATACAGTGGCAAAAACTAAATTATTATTTTGTCGTTGGGGAAATACGACAGCTTACATTTTATCACGCGCCTTAATATAATAAAGTCTCACTCAAAGACGCGTTACAATGTACTTATTAATCATAGTACTCTCCCACCCAAGGACAACTCTCAATTTATTCCCAGATCATTATATAAAAATATTTACTCGTTTATTCTAAAATTTTCTAATGAACTTTATCAATATTATCACTCATGTTAGCATTTCTGCGATTTTGTCAGATTGTTTCTCTCAATAAACGAATAAATATATATATATACTTTGAGAAGAGATAAGTTTTAAGCTTAGATTTAAAAATATTAATTGAGGATGATCTTCGGATTGGTTCTGGTAGAGAGTTCCATTCTAGTGCTCTTCTCGCTTCTCAGCCTTATTACACTCACCAGATTCTTGCAATCTAACAACTCTGATACTCTTGAAAACAACAGCTTTATCACCAGAATATTTTAATTTTGTTGCTGCAAAGAAAGCCTGTGCAAAAGAATTTTGAAGTTGGCTATAATTGGGCTTGGAGCAGCAGTGACTAAGCAACAGATTGGATTATTACAGGTGGGCCTGTTATGATTGGAGTTGAGCTTGGCTAAATGCACGTTTAATAATATTTATTACCCGCATAGTAACCGTAAGATAGGATAAATTGAATTTGAGATGTTTCATGAAAAGTGATCATGATATAGAGGAGGCTTTAATATGTTCTTAACGTGTTTTTTCGGTGTCCTGGTAACTTTGTTTCTTATTGGTGAGTAAACCGTTCAACGTTTAAACGCTTCAACGTACAGGTGTTATAATGCGCGCAATGGTGTAGGGCTTGTGTAGGGTATTTCTTTCTCAGAGCCAAAAATTTAGATTAAGCGAACCAGCACATGTTCCCCAGCCCCATTAGATACTAATAACGTGTAATGTTTTGAGACATTGTATATAGCGTCAGTCTGAAGAGTGAAAACAGTTCTATAGTTCAGATCAGTCCAGAGCAAACAAGCGTTAACCATCAGGCATAACCATACACCGCTGAAAGTTGTAGAGATGGGTGAGGGAGGGAGATGCACGCGTTTGGGGAACATTTGTACATCTGCCATACATCAGTGTCATGATTGAAGTATTGGAAATCCTCAAGTATCTCACCAAGCTGATCGTCACGTGATGGGTATGCAGTTGACTATATGGAATATAATTTGATAGTGGATAACCAACCCTCTGCAAGTGGCAAGATGTTAGAATTCAGATGATATTAATTTGATTTTACCAAATGTCCACACTTTGCTTCACATGTGAAAACACAACTTACAGAATTTTTTACATTAGATTTTCACAAATGTCTTAAGCCTGCATTGCAAGCTTCAAACTAGTTTGTTTACCCACAACTTATGTTCCATAAGTTGCGCCACTGTTTGCCACACTTGTGCATTTCCCATGGCTTCAGCATAAGATATAAACAACTCAGTATTAGTTCCAGAAAGCGCAAATATTAATGTGTTATGAAATTAATAACTATTCGCACATTGTTTCTGTCAACTGAAATCGAAAGCTCTATATGGGCTGTTATTGATATTTGTACGCAGAAAGTAGTGATGCTGCCAATATATGGCTGCTATGCCTTAAGAGTGTGAAGGAGAGGAGCATTGGGAAGGTTTCAATATGATATTTCGCAATACACGTCCAATGTGACCCCTCAAGTGATCTTGAACTCTGCTATGATATGAGTGCATTCACTCTATACTTTTGGTGCGAAGATAAGGTCACAAGAATGTGAACTGGTCACTCATCCACATATGCCAAAGCTAGGACAAGGAGTTCACACCACATACCTATTGCTACCTCTTGTATATGTTTTTCTGTGTTGACCATTTAACCTCCGCCATGCTTATTTTACAGTGCGAATTTTGTATCAGGATCTCAATTATATTTATATCTCATATCACCATATCTTTCCCAGCAATTCCCACTCCTGCCCATTGGAATTATCATGACATGATTTAGATCCTCATGATAGTGCAAAATTCTAGTCAATAGCAAAAGAGAACGAGCTGCGAAGTGAGTTGCAAGTCCTGTGGGTCTTATGGTGCAATGCCCCATGTAATAGATTTATTCCTGCTAGCTGATGGCTAAGATGGAGAAGTAAGCGAGTGCTGATCCTACATACGCTGTGAGATATGACAGATTTTTTTTACTTTAGACTAGTTTAGAGCTGGAACTGTAAGGAGACATGTTGACAGGGCTGCATAGATCGCTGTTGGGTGTTAGATGTTATTAGGCCATGCCCACAGCTACCCATCCAAATGCTATAGATACGTACACGGACACTAGTATATCGCTTTCGGTGTAGAGGCAGTTGGAGTGCTATAGCTTAACCTATCTTTTACATTAGCTGGTAGTTATAAAGTATTAGTAGCAGCACATTGCCTAATGTTACAGGAACAGCATAGACATTATTTTATTACTTTAAGATCTGAATCCAGGCAAAATATTTGACATTGGATCATTTCTGTATTCAGGCAATACTGACTGCACTCTGCAGATCCAGCCGTCGGATTCTGTCCTGTCTTGGCCACTGGGCAGCTCTCTTGTCTTGACCTGTTCACTTATGGATGTTGAACCAGTGGGAATTATCATCAACATTCAGTGGTTTGGTCCAAGTGGAGACGAAATCCTCGACAAAACTTCAGGAAGAGACGGGTGAGTTCAGAGCTACATTTTGATGGGTTTACATCATCCATGGAATTGTGGTCATGAGGTCAAAGGTTATCCAGTTGAAGTGCAAACAGGACCACAGCTACCGTCTGACTGCAAACCTTGTGTAATCTTCCAATATATATTGATATATATTATATATATATATATTGATATTCTTTGGTCTGCAGATTGAATAAACCATAAGAAAATATTTGTATTGTAATCAGGGGTGGGCAATGATTAAAAAGTTTAATCTAAATTTATCGCACGATTAAAATTTTTAATAACTCAATTAATTTTTAATGCATGTCACAATAGATAACAAGTACAACTACTCTACCGACTCTGAATAGTTACGTTGAATATGTGTTACATAAATGCTTGCAGTCAATAAACAAAATGCAAGCATGTTTCTCTACTTGTTTTTGGTTTTTAGTTTTTACTTTAAAGTTTAAAGTTTAAACTTAAATTTTTTACTTTTTTGTAATAGTTGTCACTTTTAGTCTTTGTACTAGTTAATGTTGTTGCATGTAAAACTTTATTTTCCATTGGGCGCAGTGACAATAGGGTCAACTGCGTTAAAAAATTACGCCGACAAAAGAGTGCCCGACAAAAGAGCGCCGACAAAAGAACGACCGACATAAGAGCGAAGGGATCTATCAACGGAGCTTATCAAGGGGACGACAAGCAAAAGGGCCAATTTTAAACAATTAGCATGTTACGGCATACAGTTCTATGGGGTTAAGTGCGAAATTGTTTCAATCGGGCTCTGATATTACTAGGCTTTTGAAATAAATTATACGTTCTAGTAAAAAACCTTTTGTTGTTCGGCCCTTTAATCGGAAATCTTACAACTTTTCTTATAAAGAAACGTGAAGACTTCCAGTGACCAAAGAAAATGAGCATGGAGAAAGTCGATTCGCTTGAACTATATCTTGAACTGTAACTTTTCTAGTTGTCTCAATAACAACACGAACGTTTTAGAACGTTTTTAGACTTTTCGTTCAACAGTTTTAGTATTAAATTCAGACATTTATTTAGTGTTAAATTCTCTTTTCTTCATAGCACTTTGTTGAATAATTTGCACTATGATAAATCTTTCTGGTTGCTTTGATTTATAATCTTAAAAGTACATGTGTGGTCATCTCAACATCGCTCTTATGTCGGTCGCTCTTTTGTCGGCGCTCTTTTGTCGGCGCTCTTTTGTCGGGCGCTCTTTTGTCGTGCCACCGGCAAAAATTGAATTGCATTAATTAATTAATGCATTAATCATGTTAATAGCGCGTTAAATGCCCAGTCCTAATTGTAATGGATTGCAGACTTTTAGAGCTGTACAGTGTACACACACATTGCTAGAAAAGTGCGTAATGATGTCTATCAAACAGGAATTTATCATTTATCATTCAAAGCTGGTAATTTTCTGTTGCTGCTTGCAACTTGAGTTGATCAAGTTGAACTGTATTGGCCCACTTAAGTTATGTCTGAAGTTCAGATCCTGATGTATGATGTCATACGAAGTCAGACATTTAATGTTCAAGAGCATGTTATTAGGGTATTATTTGGTCTTTGGTGTGTTACTGTTGTTTGTGCCCTTGGATCTTTCAAACTCAGAACCATGCTTCATAAAACCTCAAAGCATTATGGTTACAGGAAATTAATGAATTGTAAATGACGAACTAATCTATCAGTCACCCTGATACTACAGTAGCACTTGTTAATATTGCACCTTGTGAGAAAGTTCATTTTCATGTATTCAGAATAAGTGAGTGACATGTGGTCTGTATGATAAATTATTTGCATTTAGCATCTTACCTTGAGTTTACATTGTTACACAAACTGTTGTAGTTTAATAGTATTTGTGTGACAAGTAGAAGACACATATGATTCTATATTGTAATTTGTAGATGAAATTACTCACCACTATTGGATATTTTTGCAGTTTGATTAAAAATTAAAGAAGTATATAATTAACATGAAAGGTTTCTATATTTTTATGTTTCAGTGCAATTTGCCATAAGAATTGAATGATTCTTGAGTTGATCGTAATATTTATGCACACAGAACCTTCTTAGTCTTTACTCCCCTCGTCATTGTAATGTGAATGATCTTCTGAGATAGCGTGGTCTTAATTTTGATTCAAATTAATTAAGGTTTAGAAGACACACTAGTTATAGCAATTGAAATCTTGCTATATATGGCTGCCAAAAACTGCTGACCCTGCAGTCTGGAACAGGCTCCCTCCATACTTGTGCCTGCTGCCCAGGGTTGCCTCTGACATGTCCTGTTGCAATGTTAATACTGTCCTCTTTAGCCGAGGTTGGGTCGGGAGCGCTCCTGAGTAACCTTGAAGAGGCACTATATAAATCCTTTTAATGAATGAATAAATATTATATAAATATGGAAATGCTAGTATATTTCATGGTTATTGGAATTGTTATTGTTTTTAGCTTACTTTAGTGTTAATTTTTCAAATTGTACAGGACTGCCTATGTTGACAAATCAATCAGTTTGACAAGTAAACTCTACATAACGAATATCGCTCAGAGACATGTTGGAAACTATAGATGTAATGCAGTTGTTGGGGGAAATGCCGAACAGAGAAACGTCACTCTGCAAATATACCGTAAGATTTCAAATGCATTTTGTAAAAATGTTTTGTTCAAGTTGGTGTAGACAAACTGCTCTGAAAGACAATTTCTTATGGATAGAAAAGAGTTTGTGATCTCTAAGGGAAATGTTTTGTAGATCCAAAGATTTTGTGGTGATTCTGTAGATCGGAGTTTGTGATAAGTATGCAGTTCCAAAGGAGTTTGTGATAAGATTGTGGATCCCAAAGAGTTTGTGATACATTTGTAGATTTTCAAACATTTGGTGATACATTTGTGGATCCTGAAGGGTTTGTCATGAATATGTAGATCCAAAGAGTTTGTGATAGGTCTGCAGATCAAAAAGAGATTTTGATAAGCGAGTGAATCCAAAAGAGTTTGTGAAAAGTATATACCATATTTCATGCATACATCCCATGGATATTCCGATTTTACCAGCACTACACCCCAAGTGGGTTATGTTGTTGCGTGGGATATGGCAAGTCATTTTGCACAAATTGTTACCATGAGCTTGCTGTATTTTCCTAACCATACCACAATGACATAATATGCATATCATGTGAGAGACTTCAGTGCACAGATTGAATTGGATGGGACTCTTTGGAAAGACATCGTGGGAGGGAGGGATGGTGGATGGTGACAGATCTGATAGTGGAGAAAGATAGCATAACCTGTACGCCAAATTGAAGATTAGAGAGAGATTTTTCCATTAAAGAACAAATAAGCTCACATGAATATCACCTTATCGAGATACTTGCAGCCAAATAGATCAGTACCCGTATGTATATCTGAAAGGTAGGCGTCTTCGTTGAGAGATATCAGTGTTCACAGATGTCCAAATGTAGCATTGGATCAACATCTACTGGCAGCAAAAATAAAGACTGTATGATTTTATTAGAATATTACACTGTACCGTTATGCAGTGGCAAAAAATATGCGTGAGAGTTGTTTGCAACATTTTAGGCAATAGACTAAATACCGAAGCATGGGGAGATGATGCCATCATGCCAATTCCTAAAAGGGGAGTTTTGAGAGAATGCACAGATTAGAGAGCATTACACAGTAGTCATTCCGGAAAGGTCATGGAAAATCATATGAATACTGCTGTGGACAAAAGAATCGTAATCATAATCTCCAAACTTCTAAAGCGCCACTCGAAAGCCAAGCGCAGGGCACCAGCTTATTCACGAGCGCTGAATGAGACAGGAACAGGTGCAAATTAGCCCAGAGCAATCCTGCTTCCAGTATATTTTCATTCTTAGATAATTGAGAAAGTCTTAATGTGGGAGACTCCTGTATTGAATAACTTCCTCATTTTCAAAAAGTTTTTGGTTGTAGATTGGATGGCACAAAATACTGTATTTATCATCTGTGCACGCTTGTGGGGCTTACCAAACGTTGTACTTATTTAGCGAATTTTCACAGGTTATACTAGTGTGCGGGTTATGTGCGTGAAAATACAGCAGATCCAAATGAGTTTGTGGTAAAATTTTGAACTCAAAAGAGTTTGAGATAAGATTTTGAATCCAAAAGCGTTTGTGATAAGTGAGTAGTTCTGACCAGAAATTCTGCTATGATTAGATTAGTTAGATTTTCAATAACAGACAGAAGTTTCTTTAGCCCAACAGAGAAATATTTTCTGGTCTTTGTGATGTTTCCTCGTTTTGCACTTTTGTAGAGGACATAACGTTTACGAACGCTCCTTCTCCTCAGACACCCACTGTCTACACAGATGCTCTGATCCTTTGTATGGTCACTGGCAACCCAATTCCAAACGTCTACTGGAAGTATCGAGGACAGCGTCTCACAAGTTAGACAATACAGAATTATTTTTTCTGAAGATGTTTGCGGATACAGAGTTTTTGTAACTAAGCCACTAGTCATGTAAAATTAGCATGATTTCAATCATTAATAATACTGATAGACTTCAACCAAAGTGTTTATGACAAATTTAGGACTTTTGGCAGAATCTTAAAAATAAACATCTTCAAAATAGCCAAAAATCAGTGTAAGTATATGTAATCCAGTTACATTAATTATTTGTATTTTTGACAGCTTATGGGGCTGTGTGTATGAATTTTTGCAGGCAATCGCTACATTGAGGATGTCTATGGATTGAGAATATCGAACATAACGTTGAATGATGAGGGTCTGTACTACTGCTGTGCTGAGGTTGAATCAACGGGACGCTATTATGAGAAGGAAATAAATGCCATTGTTTGCAGTAAGCCATTCCTACATGCATTTGATCTATTGCTGTATTCTCTTCAGAGCTCTTCATTCTTATCACAACAAAATGTTCTTTCACACTGATGTGAAGTAATGTTGTGTCATGATGTTCTAAGATAATATTATAAAGAAACGATTTTTATAATTTTTGTAGCTAAATATGATTAATTTATGTTATGCTGTTATATATAATAATTTTTAAAGCAATTTTGTGAATTTAATCTTTTTCCCCACATACTCTGCTTTTAAAGTCAATGTGTCGCAGAGAAATATTTTCTGGTCTTTGTGATGTTTCCTCAGTGCTAACGTTTTGAAGGCAATCGCTACATTGAGGATGTCTTGTCTTGTGCTTGTAATTAATGTTTGATTATTGTTCGGTTATTTTGGGTCCTTGAGAACCTATTTATTACTGGATGACTTTGGCTTTGATTTTTTGATTTGCTTAAGCTTTCTAGTGGATATTAAACTTTTATGCTGAAGAACTTGAGCACTTAACTATGCTGTGAGACCCTTTTATTTTGTATCTGAAACTTGTGTATTAATTTTTACTCATCATTACTCACCTGATGGCATATTATTCACTGGAGAAATTATGGTGTTTGACTTGGATTTGAACCCAAGATATTTGAATTGATATTCTGACTTTTGTCTTAATGTAGTATTTTAATCATTCAATCAATCAGAATTTATATAGCGCCCCTTTAAAGCTTCCTATTCAGAGGCTCTCCTGACCCAGACCAAGCGGAAGAATATAGTCTTAAGCAGCAAATGAAACCGAGAGCAGGTAATGTTAGGGAAGTGACGTATTTCCAGAGGGAGCTCGTTCCATGTAGTTGGATCGGCTGCGTTGTAGCAGTACGGACAAATGGAACTGAATTGAACAGAGAAGCATTAGATTAACTGCAGATTCTGACTGTGAAGGAATATAAGATCAATTTGTGTTGCAGTTCCACCAAAGATCACGGTTGCTGAAAATCAGGCAGGAGTGTCAAGTCAGGAGATGTCATTCAAATGCAATGGCACTGGGAAACCACCTCCAAAGTTTGAGTTCTACATGGTAATGCCACCCTTTTGTTTTGCATGAAACGGATTTGTTGCAGATTCATTAATATTTCTTGGCTGGCTGTCTGGATGGCTAGTGAGATGCATGAATTTTTGTGTGAAAGGTGTGTAATGAGATTACGTGTATATCTGCATTGGGAAAACTGTTCGTGGGACTCAAGGTTATTGATTATGAAAGGCCTTTAGCTTTTCAAAAGTGTTCAGTTTCTACGTGTCTCAAAGGTATAGGTTTGAATTTCAGGAAAGAAATTTGGTGTGATCATGCTTCCTGTCATGATTCTTATTATATATATGCTAGCGTATTTGCACCTGAGTCATTGTGTAGTGCGTGCTTCAAGGCATGATTGAGTAACTCAGCAATTCTTTAGCATCCAGAAAACGTTGAGTATGACACTCTAAGAAATTTTTGTAGAACAACAATTTGCAACCAGTGTTCAGTGATAATCGAAAGATGGTGGATGGTGACGCCGGTATCATACATTTCCGCCCACTGACAAAGGAGGATGAGGCAACCTATCTTTGTCGAGCCTTCAACACTGTCGGAAATGACTCCAAGTCTATATCCCTTCGAGTCTATGGTACAATGGATTTTCACAATCACAAAGACAGTTTTAGAAATTGCATTCCTTCCTTTCCTTTACTTTCCCATATGTGAAATAATGGCAAGAAAGAATAAACAAATTAAACCAAGGAAATTTTTCCTGAAGTAACAGATGTTGAGTTTTTACAATTTTTATTCATAAATATTATTCAAGCACTTAAATGTCCATTTTGCATATGTTTTTTATTGCATCTTTTGAGTTAGAAATTGGTCTAACTATGGTCTAACTATATATCAGTCGTCTGTTTAAATCATACACTTCTTAATATCTTATGGTGCTACCTATAAATGATGTTATTACATGTAAAGTTAAATTATATAATCTTTGAATTTATTTTGCATTCTTTGTGATGTGTTGATGATGCCTTTGATAATGAACTTCTGTGAAAGGTTCCTAAAATGTGCTAAAAAAGCTTAAAACAGGACATCCAAAAAAACTCCCATCTGAAAACAGGACACCCAAGGCCTCTGATTTCTGCAGGATTTTGTTTTGCAAGGCCAGGAATATATCAGAAGACATAACGTATTTATTTGTGTAGTTCCGCCGACGATATACTCAGTAAAGAATGTCACGCAAACTGAAAATCTAACAACAACGCTGATCTGTCTTTCGTACGGTGACCCTCCACCAGACATGACTTACCGCAAGGAAGGATTAAAAGTCGACTACGCGATGGGCCTAAATGTGAGTGACTATGAAATATGTTGACAAGATATAAATGACTGGGAATTATTGTTCGATGTGTGTTTGCTAATGTTGGGATATAACATTGAATGTTCCAATCCATTTGTAATATTTACTGTCATATAAACACTTGGCCTTTTGATCTGTATGTGATAGGAAGTTATCTTAATGCACGAATGAATTTGTTGTTTCTCTTTGAACCGTTTTCGTCACCAATTGTTGACAGATAATATGTGTCTTATTATAAGTTTTCCACTTATTTTGTTGCAACCTGTGTTTGTTTGCTGTCTTCTTGTTCTTGTGTGCAACAAGTCATGTTGTACCTGTGTAAATAGCTTGGGAATTAAATGCATTTTATCCTCAAATATGTGTCATAATAATAATAATAATAATAATAATGACGAGTGACGACAATTTCTATGGCGCCGTAACACAGCACATGCCGTTACAAGGGCGCCTTGACAAGCAACAGCACACAGTCAGTCAGATACGCCTTAGAAAAGTGATATGACTTGACTCTTGACTTGACTTGAAAGACTAAGCAGATTTGTGTCTAAATAAGTATCATGTAAACAGGCCTGCACTGTAGCACTGGAGACTGACATTCTTAATTTAATCTCCCATCTAGTCTTAAAAAATGTGTAGATACCACTTTGTAAAGATGATCCCGTGCATGTTGAGTTTGTTAGTGTCAGTGAGATTTGGGTTTGTTTCCATGGAACCTGCATAGACATCAAATCCTGGGTTGCTGAGATCCACATGCTAAAAGATCCTGCCAATGTAACTGTTTTACTTGTTTTTCATTTTATTCATAAAATATTTGAATGTTTTTAAGTACCGGTATTTCTGTATTCTGTTCTATCAATCTGATAGGCTGGTGGTAGAATTACCTTAAGAAGCCCAACATCGGGTGAGCTGCAGATGGAAGTCCAGAACCTGCAACCGGATGACACTGGAAATTACACTTGCAAGTCTCGCAACTTCGCAGGATATCATGAACGCAACGGAACCATCATTGTTAATTGTACGTCATGTCTTTGATTTTTATTAAGTTCAGTGATCTTGTTCCTGTGCTTAACCATTTAAAAGTAATGTTTTAGTAAAGCATAATTTAGCACTGCCAGACATGCCATAGTATTGTGGTATTAAAGTTAGATTGAAGAAATGGATTAGACAGTACCTTTTATGGGTGACTTAGAAGTCTATAGAGAATTATACATACCCGTAGGTACTTTTTGCTGAATTTTATGGCAAACTTTAGGATGTGCTTATATGAAGAACCATTTTTGAAGGAATTGGCTAATTTATTGATTCACAGACATGCCACTCTACTGTGCTGATATTTCTAGCATTTTGTATGGAAAGGATGTATGGTTGCTTTAGAGTTATTGATTGGTTTGTGCTTCAGCCAGAAGATCTTTCAACCCAGGGCTAAGCATCTGAAGAAAATACCCACAAGTTTAATTGACCATTTCATCTTGGCATTATTTATTAGTTAGAGGTAACTATGGAAAGCAAATTAATTGTGCACTTGTAATAACCGTCTTGCGATCATTGTGAGTCTTTTCTTTTTCACTTCAGATTCTCCACGTTTTCATCCGGACACTCCTCGCGTTGTCTACAGCTGGGCTGGAAAATCACGGAACATAACTTGCCGAGTTCTTGCCGAACCAATGCCAGTGATTGACTGGTGGAAGGGAGGAATACTCCTCCAGAATAACGAAACTTTTCGAATCCATCTGATGGGAAAGAATAGTAATCTCCAGGTAACTGAAGTTGATCTTTATTATTACTCTCTCTTACGGATATTGTGTGAAAAAGAAGTGAAATTAATTGAGGATTTTAACACTTTGATAACAAGAGTGCACTAAAAGCGATTGGAAAGCCAATGCAGCTAGTTAAAGTGTTAATGGAGGCATTGACTCTGATTTGCTGGACCATTTGTCATGGTAAAACATATATTTGCTTGCCAAATTATTCTTTTGCTTACTTTTTGCTTACTAAACAAATCATTTAATAGCTGGAATAGCAGTTTTGACTCCCTCATTTTTTCTGTTTTCTACAGTTGATGGAACTACATGTATGTCTGTGTCTAGCTCAACTTCTAATCTTTCCTTTCTGATTAATTGCTGGAAAATTTGCATTCAATGCTAAAATTGGAGAATGATTTTTGTTAGAACTCTTAATGTTTGCAGATTTTTAAAGTTTTCAGTAAGAGTTACTCAGAAGTTGGGTGAAGGGTTTCAGTAAGAGTTACTCAGAAGTTGGGTGAAGGGTTTCAGTAAGAGTTACTCAGAAGTTGGGTGAAGGGTTTCAGTAAGAGTTTCTCAGAAGTTGGGTGAAGGGTTTCAGTAAGAGTTTCTCAGAAGTTGGGTGAAGGGTTTCAGTAAGAGTTACTCAGAAGTTGGGTGAAGGGTTTCAGTAAGAGTTACTCAGAAGTTGGGTGAAGGGTTTCAGTAAGAGTTACTCAGAAGTTGGGTGAAGGGTTTCAGTAAGAGTTTCTCAGAAGTTGGGTGAAGGGTTTCAGTAAGAGTTTCTCAGAAGTTGGGTGAAGGGTTTCAGTAAGAGTTTCTCAGAAGTTGGGTGAAGGGTTTCAGTAAGAGTTTCTCAGAAGTTGGGTGAAGGGTTTCAGTAAGAGTTTCTCAGAAGTTGGGTGAAGGGTTTCAGTAAGAGTTTCTCAGAAGTTGGGTGAAGGGTTTCAGTAAGAGTTTCTCAGAAGTTGGGTGAAGGGTTTCAGTAAGAGTTTCTCAGAAGTTGGGTGAAGGGTTTCAGTAAGAGTTACTCAGAAGTTGGGTGAAGGGTTTCAGTAAGAGTTTCTCAGAAGTTGGGTGAAGGGTTTCAGTAAGAGTTACTCAGAAGTTGGGTGAAGGGTTTCAGTAAGAGTTTCTCAGAAGTTGGGTGAAGGGTTTCAGTAAGAGTTTCTCAGAAGTTGGGTGAAGGGTTTCAGTAAGAGTTTCTCAGAAGTTGGGTGAAGGGTTTCAGTAAGAGTTTCTCAGAAGTTGGGTGAAGGGTTTCAGTAAGAGTTTCTCAGAAGTTGGGTGAAGGGTTTCAGTAAGAGTTACTCAGAAGTTGGGTGAAGGGTTTCAGTAAGAGTTTCTCAGAAGTTGGGTGAAGGGTTTCAGTAAGAGTTTCTCAGAAGTTGGGTGAAGGGTTTCAGTAAGAGTTTCTCAGAAGTTGGGTGAAGGGTTTCAGTAAGAGTTTCTCAGAAGTTGGGTGAAGGGTTTGAGTAAGAGTTACTCAGAAGTTGGGTGAAGGGTTTCAGTAAGAGTTTCTCAGAAGTTGGGTGAAGGGTTTCAGTAAGAGTTACTCAGAAGTTGGGTGAAGGGTTTCAGTAAGAGTTTCTCAGAAGTTGGGTGAAGGGTTTCAGTAAGAGTTTCTCAGAAGTTGGGTGAAGGGTTTCAGTAAGAGTTTCTCAGAAGTTGGGTGAAGGGTTTCAGTAAGAGTTTCTCAGAAGTTGGGTGAAGGGTTTCAGTAAGAGTTTCTCAGAAGTTGGGTGAAGGGTTTCAGTAAGAGTTTCTCAGAAGTTGGGTGAAGGGTTTCAGTAAAAGTGGGTTACTCAAAAGTTGGGTGAAGGGTTTCAGTAAGAGTTTCTCAGAAGTTGGGTGAAGGGTTTCAGTAAGAGTTTCTCAGAAGTTGGGTGAAGGGTTTCAGTAAGAGTTTCTCAGAAGTTGGGTGAAGGGTTTCAGTAAGAGTTTCTCAGAGGTTGGGTGAAGGGTTTCAGTAAGAGTTTCTCAGAAGTTGGGTGAAGGGTTTCAGTAAGAGTTTCTCAGAAGTTGGGTGAAGGGTTTGAGTTACCCTCAGAAATTTATGGATGCTTTGTTTTTGTGTGTGTTATGTTCAGGTAACTATACGACAGTATGATGAGATATACGTTTATGCCATGTACACCTGCAGGGCTAGGAATCAGCTTGGCACTGGTACTCTTGACATACAGTTGAAGAGAGCAGGTAAGCAGTGTAAATCATTTATTTTGGAATTTTCTGTCTGTGTCTGTCTGTTTGTCCTGCTGGATGTCCTGTGGGATTTCTGCCTCAGCTCAATACTTTGATTTTCGGCTGAATTATGCACTGACGGACCACCATAGGCTGTCTCTATCTCAGTGGACTGGTCTTCTTGGTATTTATCCCATTTTGGCTTGATTTTGGTGTGCCATCAGTCGCTATAGAATCTGCTTATTATTAACAATAATTAGTAATTTTATTTGAGTCGTAGGGCTTTGTGTCAGAAGCTGATTAAGTGTGACTTTTCTGTTGTGCTCAGATTCTGATTGTATCTGCCTCTTTGACTTTGTTTTGTTTGCATGGGGTCTGAATAAGATGGTTCCCACAGTTCACCTTCTTGACACTGGAGACAATTATGTTGGCAATTATTGGATAAAACATTGCTAAGTATTATTATTTGTACTTGCATTAAGTTATTTTCAGGCACTCCTGTACTCTCAGTTTGGGGATAGTACTGTAATGATTAACTACTAGTGTTGATACTTTGTCCAAATGTATTAATAAATAAGTAAGTATACTCTTTATTAACCAATTGCTAATCGTACTTTGGTGTACAGACATCTAATCAACACAGTTTGAAATGTATATAACATCCTAACAATAAATGCTTTGTGCATCAGGATGTCACCTCGGAGGTATTATGCTTTCATGAAGAAATGCTGAACTGTTGCTATTCTAATTGCACTTAGCGATAGGATTCTACAATGCATCTCTTGTGATATTGCTGAAGGCATGTAGACTCAATCACTGCATTAGTCTTGGAATACTGATAACCACCTGCCTGTCAGTAACATTTATGTGGTGGGTTACCATAATTATAGATTTAGTCTGAGACAGTGCTTATTAAATAGCCTCTGTCAGCTTCTTTACAGCAATCATTTGCGAGGAAAGTAAAACTGAAAAATTCTAACTAGAAGAAAACACTAGAAAACAGTGATTAATGAAAGACAGAATAGTAATGGATGATTTAATACTAATTCAGAATAAATATTTTGCACTCGGACTGCACAAATCAGCCAGTTAAAATAAGCATTTTAATATCAAATCTTTCCTTGCTTATCTACAGAAGAAAAAGTTACTACATTATTTTATTCAATTAATTATTTTCTTTTGTTCTGTTTAATTTCGGTTTCCAGTTCTGCCTGGTCCACCAGCTAACGTAACTTCATCTGTGACTCCGACCACCATACGACTGTCTATTCAGCCTCCTGCTGATTTGGGTGGAACTGAACTGCTTGGCTACTGGGTGCAGTTCGAATTAAGAGTTGTTGAATTTGTTCTTGGTAGGATTCATGCTTACTTGCTTTCTTTGGATTTAAAGTAATTGTGATATTCAAGGTTTCATTGTGTTCTAAGTGTTCTTTGAGGAAGTTTGGTTGAGTATTCTGAGAAGGAGAATTGGTTTGATCAAACGAAGCAAGACAACTATCTTATACCTAAGAATTTTTAAGGTACAACAGTTTGAACCTTCCTGGGCCTAGTACAGGATTACTACCTTATACCCTTTACCACTGCGTATTGAGTGCAGAGATAACCATTACATGTATTTCAGTTATTTTGTGGTATCGCTACATTTATAGAATGCTTTAAGTGTCTGTCTGTCTGTCTAAGAATTGAGTTCGTCTACTGGTACATTCTATGGTAGTTTTGTATTGGGCGTTGAATTGTTATTTCTTGTGGGTTTTCAGGTGATGATTTTGTGATTGAGTATGTGCGTCCAAGTATGTCATACAGCCTTTTGATTAGAGCTCGAACGGAAGTTGGCCTTAGTCTTCCTCCTCTTACGTATACTGTACGAACAGCTGATATAGGTGAGTTTTACAAGTCAAAGAGATTTGGTTTTTATTCTCATTTTCATATTAGAACTTAATGACCTTCATCCTTCTCCTCCTCATTATCATCGTCTTCATCACTATGATAGTAATCATCATCTTCATCACCATATGGGAATCAAGTGATGATGAGAGTGATGGTGTTAAGAGTAATTTATGGTGATGATTGATAATAGAATGATAATAATAATGATGTGATGATGATGATGATGAATGTGGTCAAGCTATGTATGAACCTGCATTTGCTTGTGAGATGCGCTTGAGTGTAGGCACTGAGACGTTTGTTGCATTGGTGTTTCTGTAGGTGTTCCATATCCAATAATAATTACGTCTGATCCAGTTGGACCATGGCCGTACCAGTTCATCGTGACCTGGCAGAGACCAGAAACTGGAGGATATCCAATACGAGAGTTTGAATTCAAAATGCGTCGGGTAAATGTTATGAAAACTGTATGATGAAAATCAGAACTAACGAATGATTTACAAGTTTCTTCAGAAATTTATTAAGGAAACAATGCAGATTCAAAGCACAAATTAAGATATATATACATAATTTATTGAAGTTTGTGTATTTCATATGACAACATCAACAGCAGAGTAGTAGCTGAACTACTTTAAAGTTTTGTTGATTATATTTAGTTATTGAAGCAGATTAATGTTTCAGGTGCCGAGATACTAGAGTGAAATAATTTATTCAGAGATATGTCTAAAGCCATTCCATGAAAGTGCCTTTGGTATAGTCCCAACCCCTTTTACATCTAACCTTCAGTGAACTGGGTTTAGTTTTGAACCATTGTAATGTAAACAGAGCAGCAAATGTCCGGCATAAATAAATTGTATGCAGGACTTTTAAAGAGCCCCTCAAAGTATTGGAATGAAGGCAGACAAAGGCTCGGCTATGTTTCTATATAAGACTAGACGTTTGGACCCGGCTTCACACGGGTTATCTCTACCTTTATATATCATTTGCACTGGCTTTGCATAGTTAGCCCCACCTTTGGATGATGTGCTTTGGCAGTTACTCACTGGCTGCGCCGGATTCGCCTCTGTTGTGTAAAATTTCTTGTTGCACTCTAGCGAATGGATGTGCTGCCGTTGGACTCGAGCGTAATTTCTAACGGGATTTAATGTAAATTTCAAATGTCGATATCTCGGAATTTAAACAAATATATCAAGCTGAAAATAGTTGTGTTGACCTAAAAAATCACAGAAGAACATTGTTTAAAACTTTCATATCGCTACAGTGTTGCATTTGTGTTGCTACAGTGTTGCATTCATGAGCTTTTAGTGAGACAGACAAATATATCAATACAGACGAACTTTTTCAGACTTATAGTTTACATTGGTTGGCCATCTATTTGTAGTAATTGGTGAGCATAATGGAATTTCAGAGTGAGAAAACCAGCAGTTCACTTTGTTTCCCAGTAGAGGACATACCCACCAAAAACCCATTCATGAATCATGTCATTTTGTCAGGTTTTCCTTTTTCAAGGCAACATGTTCACATCACACAGTTTGTAGACTGTTTTCTTTCAAAGCAGGGGTGAGTGCTTTTGAATAGATATAGCTTGAATACCTTGATGAAGTTGATGTGCTATTATCACTTGATCATATTACATTGTGCGTCAGGTGGAAGTTTTTCCTGGAACTCACGAAATGAAGCGACCACTGGAGAGTTGGGCTCGTAGAATCAAAGAGACGTATCCAGAAGCACCTCTGCTCTACTACATTCTTCAGGGTATTCTTGATGCTTCTTACTACCAGCTGGAAATTAGGGCGCTCAACGACATCGGCTGGTCCCTGCCTAATCCCGAATACGTTTTCAGTACAATATCAGGTACAGAAGAAAGGAACGTTATAATTTTACAACTGAACTAGTTTCTTTTTGTAATTGAACTAATAAAGCAATAGCAAGAGTGTCACTTTGACTGATCACTTTGACTGACACTAAGGAGAGCAATGGACGACAAATGACCAAGGACAATGGAGGTTATTTATTCGTACCCAGCGCCGCCAAATGGCTGGCATCAGGAACTGATGATGATGATGATGATGAAAAGTGTCGGAAGCCAGTCACGTGAAAGGCACAACTGCAAAGCACTATCCTTACCCAGTAAAGATTTTTCATGCAGCAGTTCATTTTGAATATGCCAGTAGATAGCGAGGCTGTCAATATCTTCTCAACTGTTGTCCCAATCATTTGAGAACGAGGATTGTAAGTTATGTTGAATTTTTTAGGTCAGACCAACATGTTTCAGCAGTCTGCGCTAATAAATAAATAAAAATCATAACAGTTTTGCATTTTCTTTTTCAGATCCACTGGGACTAACATCAGCCACTCTTGTCATTTCCAGGCCACAGACTTCACTGTTTCTCAGCGTTTCAGTGCTTCTTGTGATTTTAAATTTCTTGCGATTCCTATAAATAGTAACATGTGCAGAGCAACTGCTAGCAGTTTCCAAACTGCTATCAGGCTAGAGTTTCTGTTTTTAACTGAATTGCCAAGTTGACCACTTTTCAACCACCGGTTCTGTTAAAGGAATTATTGTGCAGCTGTCTCAGCCACCTGGTGACCAAATCCTGAGTTTTCAGCATGAAACTGATGTCTCACATATATACAGTGAAAATCGTCTAAAACGATGCTGTCAGTTACGTAGAAGTTGTGCAGCCTGAAGTGCTTGTCGATCTGATCTGGAGAGTGCAGAAACTAATTCACCAGTTCAGCTGAAACAGCGCCTTTTTAAAGTTGTGAATTTTATTGTATTTGGTATTTATATAGGTTTTAACATAATATATATACTCATTTCAACCTTGTTATTACACTGTCTTTGGCAGCTGTAAAGTACTGTGTTGTATATAAGTTTATATGAAAAAACTGTATATGATGCCTTCTAAAGTCCAAGTTATAAAATCAAGCTCACTGTAGGCCCTATTGTGTTATCAGAGTTTGTGTTAGAGTTCTGCTCAGAATAAGGTGTCATTGTTCTTGAATGATGTGTTTTTGGGGCATCAAGGGCATAGAAAGCTAGACCTGAGTTGTAATATGTTTCAGTGTAATACTCATTCTGGAATACTCCGTGTGTTAAATGCAGATTTTTTCATGTTTCTGTTAAAAAGATTCTCGCGTGTGAAATACTCTCTATTTTTTCATGTGTATTATATATTGTGTTTTAGTATGGATTTTATTAGCATATTTAAGTTAATACATTCTAGCAATCAGCAACTTTTTGTGTAAGCATTCTTTGACAGGAATCAGTTATACTCATATCTTGAATTTAATTCATCCATTGGTCAAGATGTTGACCTGCATTTGCTTGTATGGCTATTGATATGGGTTTACAATTGATAAAGTTGAAGTGCCTTTTGTCAGTTTCACAAACTAACTTCATGCAGCTTTACTTTACATTACACTACAGTGTGCAGAATAGCTTTGATCGTTTGCTGTTGTTTCACTGTTGTATCAAGATTGGAAATCTTCTTTCTACGAGTTCCTTATTTGCTGACTTTATGAAGTCACTGTTCATGTGTTTATATACCATCCAAACGTCAGATAACCTTTCAGCCTCTGGACTGGACTACAGAATACTAGAGTTTGGCCTTGTGACTTGAATATGATTTGGGTTTCAAGGACAATGACGCGGACTTGATGCTGAAGGACTCAGACTCTTAGAATGAAGACTTAAACTGAGACTGGACTGGACTGAGCCTGGATTTGGATGAAGTGCAGTGTAATCGTACCAAGTACTCATGCATGAATGATTATCAGAAGCACATCTGAAGAGCTTTTCTCAAACAGGTGCTGCACAACTGCGATTCCAGTTATAATTACAATTATTATCAATCATGTTCCATCGTGGTTCTACCTTTACAAATCCTGTGAATAGGCTTGTCCCTGTGACTTGAATTTGTTGGGCTCTCTAGAAATCTGAATCTCAGAATTATGATTTTTAAATCTACCATCATATTAGTTAATGTTTGATCGTTGCTGCTTCTTGCTGTTATCTTTGACCTTTTTTGTTATGACCTTTGCTTTGCCAAAGTGAATTGAAAGCATTTTGATTAGTAGATGTACTTAAGGTGTGCTCATAAATTTATTATTTTACGTTCAATTACAGATGTAACCTTGTTTCTTTTCTAATGAATTGATTAAGTTAATGGTTTTTTTTATGTGTTCTGCATGTAATTGGAATTTTGATCATGTAATTGAAAATAAGTTTCAAGATAATTGAATTCTTTAGCACCTACCCAAATAGATTTCTGTGGTATCAAAGCATTTTTTGCAGAATGTTCCATTTGCAAGTATTTATGATTACTGTACTTGTGAGAAGTTTTGTTGAATCATTATATAAATTTTCTCCATCAGAAGTGTTATTGTATCATCCATGTACAGTAAATACGGGCAGGTTCCAGTATGGTTGGAAACTCAATGGTAGTAAGGTACAATGGCCTACAGCTGGAACTGACAGTTTTACTAATCAGACAAAGATGGCTGATGGTAGGCATGTAGATATGCTGAGTTACAGCATGAGATGGAGATATGGAAAACCAGACAGGTCCATATTTCCACTATTCCATTTCGGACATTTCCATAACACATTTAAATGCAATATCTTCATCAGGCGCTTAATAAAGAAAAGATTATTATTATTATTTATTATTATCTGTGCGATTAACATCGTCAGCTATTCTAAAAAAACTGTCAAAATTTGATTAAAGTTAATTTACCAAATACTCTAAACATTTTTTCAGGTAATCTTAGTTAATTGCACTTCATAATACAAGTATGCTTGTGTATCAATGCTGTTGTATTGCTGCATATTGTATTGTATTGTATTTGAACACTTGTTATAGCGCCCCTACCAGATTTTCCCATTCAGAGGCGCTAAGCATAAGCTCTTGTTTAGATGTAAGAACCTACTAACTAAATTTTATAGTTTAAACCAAAAGTGTAAACACTACATTTGTTCCAAGGCGCATTTTGTAAAACATTTAAATTTGTTTGTGTTATCCTGATTGTTGTCTTCACAATAAAGATTTTGATATATTGCTGTGTGAGGCAACCCAATAAGTAATGCCAAGCAAATGATCATCAATCAAATTTGGTGGGATGATTAGACATCTGCTGGGTAAAATATTTGGCTTCATGTTTGCATGTCGATTTCCTTCCTATCTTCTGAAGACCTTACAGACATGGTCAAATACCAGTGTTATTTCAATAGCACTGGACGTTCAGCATGTCCAACTTTGAATCTGATTTTCCAAACATCCTCTTGGATGCATCAACGTTAACTGTTAACTGTTTACCAATCATCAATTACTTCTGGTCGACAGAATTTATGGCAATTAATGGAACATCCACTTATAATTTTCTGGCTTTGCATTATCAGTTAACTTTTTTGAGAGAATTAGGCAAGGAATTATGTGGTTCTGTTACTTCTGTATGACTCGCACGTTTTAATAGCTAGTATTTCAAAATGCCAAATGAATGTGCTGGTACCTTTAAGTATATAAGTGAAAAGTGGATTTTATGGTTATGCTTATTGGTACCATATACATTATACAATAGTTGGTTATGATTGCGACCATTATGGCCATGTCTGTTAAAGGTCTGCTGAATGCTGACGACAGTGTTGATATTGCTGTTCAAAACTCATGGTTTGTACATGTACAAAGTGTGCTAGCTTAAATAATGATAGTGTTAGTATGCTGTGTTGCCAGAATGCACTTATATTGTCTGGTTTTACATTAAAATGTACATAATTATCCTATTGTTCATGCATTATTTTATTATATATTAAGGAAAAATTTTTATAGCACCTCCAGGCTCCAGGAAACTAATCAGAGGCACTCTCTGTGCTAGCCTAAATGACAGTAGCTGTCTTAAGAACAATACATTCATTGTTTAGCAAACATTGCTGAGATCACTAGAGTCACCAGTGGCAGGCTCGTACACACACTTGGAGCCGGACCAAACAGATTTTCAGCTAGAGTTGACAAATGGCAACATGTTCAGAGTTTGTGAAGCACATAAAATCAAAGAGACGGTTATCCCATCCTAAACAGAAACGGACCGGAACTCACATTGCTATGTAGACATTCACAGGTGGAATCTGCCTTTTCAGTTACTTCCATAGTACTGGCTGTGTTCTGATCCTTTTAAAACTCCATTCTCTGATCTGATGAATTTGTGTCATTGGTTTCTGTTTTCAAAGCATTCTCTGTGAAATTATATTATTGTTTTATCTTCCAGTTTTAGCTCAGTATTTGGCAGAATTCCCACATGGGCTCTGTATGCCCTACATATGGAATTATTTTGGCCCATATGATGTCTATTTCTGTTAAGACTGTTGCCTAATATTATGAATACTCCAATTGTCTTCTCTCCTAAAGCTTCAGGGTGCTAAAACTGATGTTTCATCAGCAATATCACTGACAAATAATACTAGTAAAAGGAGGTAAGTCGACCTATGCCAGTGGTACCGGTATGCCTAATGTGAATATCGCCTGTATTAGGATTAATCTTTCCAAAGTATGGCATAACTAAACACTGTGTTGAACAAAAGCTTTTAAAATGGTAACTCTTCTAATCAGCCCATTCCCGACCCTCTTGGCAAAGAAATTTAACAGAAAACACTTGTTCCTGGTGTCCTTAGTGTTACAAAGGAAGCACTGTTTAAAAGTCGAAGGGGAAACTGATGCATTAGACACCCGTTAGTTACTAGGCCTCTGCTCTTTCGCGCTCCTTTTGTCACGTGGCATCTTAGACATGGTTTCATCACTAGACCTAGTCAATAGTCATGTACTCCTATATATTAGGACCTAGTCTCCTAGTAACTCCACCAATACCCATAGTGCAAATAATTACCAGGTAGTGCCAGTCACAGGCCTGGAAAAACGAGGAGGGCGACGTCAGAGGTTGCCATAATATATCGTTACCACTGGAACCAGTCTGTTAAAATCAAAAGGTCAAATTGTATTTCAACTACAGAGGTGTATGTTTTCCATTTAATCTCTCTTCTAAATACACTTTGCTCTGTACTAAAACATCCTCCTATTATCTTTATAGACCTATACGTGGAGCCAATAACGAACATCTGTGTAATTTGATCCATAGCTATCTGTTGGTTGCCTCAGCCAAAACCAGAGGTGCAAAAAACCAAACTTTTTCAAAATGAAAATTTGTTTTTTTGGTTTTTTATGGTTTTTTTGGGTTTTTGGTTTTGAGATTTTCCTATTTCCATAAAACTCATTAAAATAGCATAATACCGTTCAAATAAATCATATGCATATAAATGAAATTAACTAGAACAGTAGAACCGTAGAATGTCATAAAACGAAGTTAAGAAAGACCATAGGGCCTACAACAATTGCCAAGAGAGTTCAAGAGACGCCATTTTTGACATTTATAATGTCAAAATTTGCACACAAAAAAAAACAAACAATTGACGGTTTTTTGTTTTATCTCAAAACTAATTCCGCATAATGCACTATTGCTTGTTGAAGTTGCGGCTGTGTCAACTTGATTTTTTTTAAATAAACGAATATGTGATGATGATGTGATGATGAAAGCAAATGTCACAATTGTTGATCAACCTTGTTGTAGCAAGTTGTGACCGTCGGCCACCGTGTTACGCATTTACTAACACCTGCTGGTAGGCAATTAGTTGGTTAGAAGTGCAAGCACAATGTTGGCGTAACCTAAGTTTAATTATTTCAAATTAATTATACTTTCAAATTTACACTGAGTGAAAATCCAGGGGCAAGTGACCCGCTTGCCCCAACGTGCAGACGCCCATGTCTTCTTTATTAATAAAACTTCGAAGTGTTTTCAGTGGAGTAACCCTACTTAGTGGAGGAACGTGCCTGTGCATTTTTCTTCAGTCATTTCAAGTTGATGTAAAAGTTTCGTTTTCAGTACCAATTTGAAGGTAATGGTCTGTAGATCAATATTCGTCCGAGGGGAAAGCATGCAGATAAAAATGAAGCGTGGGGGCTCGAAAACCCCCTCTGGCCTATGGGAAATATGTGTATTTTTTCCAGTCATTTCAAATAGATGCAAAAGTTTCGTTTTCAATACCAATTTGAAGGTAATGGTCTATAGACCAATACTGGTCCGAGGGGAAAGCATTCAGATGAAAAAAGAAGCGTGGGGGGCTCGAAAACCCCCTCCAGCCTATGCAAAATATGTGTATTTTGCTCCAGTCATTTCCAGTAGATGTAAAAGTTTAGTTTTTTCAGTACCAATTTGAAGGTAATGGTCTCTAGATCAATACTGGTCCGAGGGGAAAGCATTCAGATAAAACAATGAAGCGTGGGGGTTCGAAACCCCCCCTCCGTCCTTTGCGAAATATGTGGATTTTACTCGGGTCATTTCAAATAGATGCAAAAGTTTCTTATTCAGTACCAATTTGAAGGTAATGGTACTCTATAGATCAATACTGGTCCGAGGGTAAAGCATTCAGATAAAAAAAATAAGGGGTGGGGGCTCGAAACCCCCAGCCTATGCGAAATATGTAAATTGTTGTAACTTTTGATTGGATGGTCGGATCTGAACATATGTGGTATGTATGGATTCAGAATCATGAGTTGCAAGTGATATTAACATGTATATTCCACATAAAAGCGTGTATTGCACATAAAAGCGTGGGGGTTCGAAACCCCCCTCCGTCCTTTGCGAAATATGTGGATTTTTCTCCGGTCATTTGAAATAGATGCAAAAGTTTCTTATTCAGTAACAATTTGAAGGTAATGGTCTATAGGTCAATACTGGTCTGAGGGGAAAACATTCAGATAAAAAAGTATGGGGTGGGGGCTCGAAACCCCCAGCCTATGCGAAATATGTAAATTGTTGTAACTTTTGATTGGATGGTCCGATCTGAACATATGTGGTATGTATGGATTCAGAATCACGAGTTGCAAGTGATATTAACATTTATATTGCACACAGAAGCAGTGATGGTGCCAGTGTTCGCGCATATCCACAAAACTAAAGAAAGTGTCATAAGAAAGTTGCTAATAAACCGGCTATAAGAAATTGAACGTACATATAGTTAATTATTGCATATTGTTCTTGTCCAGCTACTTCGCACATGTACACTTGCAAAGACGTGTGCATTTCAATTTTGCCTTCATGCGCTTGCAGAGAGAACAGGTACTTGTGCAAGTGCACTTCACATCCAGGTGGAATACATCCCTGGCGAGGGGCAGCGAGGTCCATATGGGAAGCAGCTTGCCTTCCTCTTCCTTCCACCCATGATTAGTGGGGTTGTTCAAAGGCATCATGGACCTATGAGCTGTTGTCCATATGCTCGCTTGGAATACATTTCTTTTGAGATGTTGATCCAAAGCATCGGTTGTTGGGAGAATTCTCTCCATGTCCAGAGTCTTCTGTGAGAACACCTTCATTCGGACGAGGTCAACGTCAATGTCATCGTTGGAGTCATTGGAGTACAGCCTACAGACGAATTTCGCTGCCACTTCTTTCAGCCTTGGCGATGTTTGAAATGGAGTATCGACGACAGTTGCAAATTCCTCCACGAGGGATGGCACTTCGTGCATCAACTTGCAGCAGTATCGCTTACCCTTGAACTTTGCACGTTGTCGTTCCAAGGTTTGAGGAGATAGTGTTCAGGGAGATCATATTCTAGTTGTCTTTCCCGCTTTGAAGGAGATCCAGATTTCTGCAGCAGGATTCAGAGCCTGGATATGATGGAAATTACTCAACAGAATTACGACAACATCAGGTATGAACCATCCCAAGTGACCACGTTTGAAGTGCGTGTAAGAGATGTATAAGGACACGAGTGTCTGCTTCTTCATGGTTGCATTGCTCCATTGGTGGACTGTTTCCTACATGACGGACTTCATCACCTGCAGTGATGTACACATCCTTTTCATCCGGGAACTTTTCTGCGGATATCTTTTCTGACAGGAATGAGAACAGTTCCTTCTTGTTATCAACGTTTGCCAGGAACTTCTGCCAATTTCCTGAGACTTTGGCTGTAGCAGATACACGTTGTCGGGTGCCTGTTCCTCGTTTTTCCCTTGTCCCTCCTTTTATTGTCAATGCACGATACTGGTCCCAGACAATGTCTACTCTCGACGATCGTTTCAATTCATGGCGAACCCTTGGGCAGAAGCACTTGTTGAAATATGAATCAAAGGTCGTGCCTTGGATATTTGTACCAGGAACTGAATGTATCAGTACTCCACCGTCAATAACTATGA
Source organism: Aporrectodea caliginosa (assembly GCA_020284085.1). Lineage (NCBI taxonomy): Eukaryota > Metazoa > Annelida > Clitellata > Crassiclitellata > Lumbricidae > Aporrectodea > Aporrectodea caliginosa. The sequence goes on from JACEVL010000597.1 coordinate 402,718, forward strand.
AATCGAGAACATCTGGAGCAACTAGCTCTTCGTCGACAGAAAAGGCGCTACTGGTACCGGCTTCCATAATATATACCAACAAATCAGACTTTGTACAGGAGTTGAGGGACCCTGCGGATGACAACGCAGGCGGGTATGGAGAGGATTCGTGACGAAAAAATTCCTCTAAATTACCCCCGCGGCTGTCTAGTACAACAAAAGCTTGCCCATAGAGCTCTGAGTGATCTTTGTAGTGCTGCACTTTCAACTTCATTGTTGTCTTCCTCTGCATCTTCTTCTCGTGGAACAGCAGTAAGTTGTTTCGTTTGATGGGTGCTGTCAGAAGTTTTTCATTTGAGTCAAGCACACTCTTCCTGTAGTTGTTGTACTGGTTTTCTCCCGTTGACTCGACTTCATGAACAGAAAGGGCAGCATCCGCAGACTCACACACCTGGTTGTCTAACGTTACCAGGTCTTCACTGTCCTCCTCAAAAGGATTCCCCTTGCTCATCAACACCTCCAACAGGTCCTTGACATGGCGTTGAAATCGGTGCTGAGATGCATTTCCTCCTCATGATGAGGGATTTCTTCATCATCATCGTTGTCGTGTTCACCACTAAACTCTGCAACGACACGGCTGATTTCTGGGCCAGTCACCATCCAGCGTTCCAACATGGAAGGGTTCTCTGTGAGACCAATCATGCCACCAACTCCTTTCACTCGTTAGTTGGCTATAGCTCGTGTGCATGATCAATTGGCAATGATGAGAAACGCCGCTTACTTCAAGTTATCGTCCAGTGTCCCTTGTCAAACTCTACCTTAATGCTCTCTGGGAGGACTTCCAGGTCTCGGATAAGTATTGGCAACCACCTGGCGTAATTCTGGTGATCGAGAGCAAAGAACAGAGGTACAAGCTTTCGCTGGTGCAAAATACGCATATTTCGCATAGGCCGGGAAAGAAATATTTGAAATGACTGAAGCAAAATACGCATATTTCGCATAGGCCGGGAAAGAGAACCCCCACGCTTTTATGCGCAATACACGCTCTTATGTGGAATATACATGCTAATATCACTTGCAGCTCATGATTCTGAATCCATACATGCCACATATGTTCAGATCGGACCATCCAATCAAAAGTTACAACAGTTTACATATTTCGCATAGGCTGGGGGGTTTCGAGCCCCCACCCCTTACTTTTTTATCTGAATGTTTTCCCCTCAGACCAGTATTGACCTATAGACCATTACCTTCAAATTGGTACTGAATAAGAAACTTTTGCATCTATTTCAAATGACCGGAGAAAAATCCACATATTTCGCAAAGGACGGAGGGGGGTTTCGAACCCCCACGCTTTTATGTGCAATACACGCTTTTATGTGGAATATACATGTTAATATCACTTGCAGCTCATGATTCTGAATCCATACATACCACATATGTTCAGATCCGACCATCCAATCAAAAGTTACAACAATTTACATATTTGCATAGGCTGGGGGTTTTCGAGCCCCCACCCTTTATTTTTTTTTATCTGAATGCTTTCCCTCGGACCAGTATTGATCTATAGACCATTACCTTCAAATTGGTACTGAATAAGAAACTTTTGCATCTATTTGAAATGACCCGAGTAAAATCCACATATTTCGCAAAGGACTTGAGAGGGGGGTTTCGAACCCCCACGCTTCATTGTTTTATCTGAATGCTTTCCCCTCGGACCAGTATTGATCTAGAGACCATTACCTTCAAATTGGTACTGAAAAACTAAACTTATGCATCTACTGGAAATGACTGGAGCAAAATACACATATTTTGCATAGGCTGGAGGGGGTTTTTCGAGCCCCCACGCTTCTTTTTTCATCTGAATGCTTTCCCCTCGGACCAGTATTGGTCTATAGACCATTACCTTCAAATTGGTATTGAAAACGAAACTTTTGCATCTATTTGAAATGACTGGAAAAAATACACATATTTCCCATAGGCCAGAGGGGGTTTTCTAGCCCCCACGCTTCATTTTTTATCTGCATGCTTTCCCTCGGACGAATATTGATCTACAGACCATTACCTTCAAATTGGTACTGAAAACGAAACTTTTACATCAACTTGAAATGACTGAGTGTCTGGGCCCCCCACTAACTATTGTTAGGGCGTTGAATGTAGGCCTACTTTAAACTAAAACGTAAGACACACGTTAAGTAAGGCATTTAAAAATAATTATGCTAGTGTTTCTTAAAAAATAACATGCAGTGTATAAAAATAGCCTACTGCATATTCATGAACTTGAATCACTGGAGCACGCTTCTTGCAGTAAACGTCTTTTGTGATGGTTCCTTTGAGGGCAAATGGACTTCGATAGATCGCTTGCTGTGCTCTGGGTGTCCATGCTGAAATCTGAAGTGGTTTTTTGTGGTAAACTGATCAGCGGGAAGAAGGAGATGCTTGCAGGAGAAACTGTATCTTGTTTACCCAACTGCTTGCGATTTTTGCAACATAGTAGGCCTATATTAGTTCAGTTGCCAGTGTGAGCTCGTTCTGTGTGTGTGTGTGTGTGTGTGTGTGTGTGTGTGTGTGTGTGTGTGTGTGTGTGTGTGTGTGTGTGTGTGTGTGTGTGTGTGTGTGTGTGTGTGTGTGTGTGTGTGTGTGTGTGTGTGCTTGCATATGTATGTCCACAAGTGTGGATATTGTGGTTGTTTGAGTGTCTCTGACTTTTTCTTTTTGCGTGTATCTGTTTGGTATGTATTTCTACACGGTCTCTGTATACGTCCGGATTTGTGTTTTTGTCAGATGTTTCTATCAGTGTGTGTGTGTGTGTGTGCGCGCGCGTGTGTGTATAGGTGTGTGCGCATGTGTGTGCGTGTAGGTATGTGCGTGTGCATTTGTGCGTTTGTGTTTGTATATACATGTATGTATGAGTTCAGTTGTCTCTGTTTGTCTCCGTTTGTGCATTTCTTTGCACATTGAGTTTGTGTACGTCTCTCCTCAGTCTCCTGCCATACGTCTGCTTAAATCGTCTTGTGTATGCGCATCTGTATGTCTGTGTGCGTCTGTGTGTATGCTTTACCTGTGTGGCTGTACCTTCGTCTTGTGGTTTCCTCCGTTGCATCTGTGGCGTTCTTGGTCTGAGATGGGCCTAGCAGCGGATAAGGAGCGTCTCAGCCTCTCTTGGCTGCTGCTGCTGCTGTTGCATCTAGTGCCTCTTCATCCGCAGCTGCTGCTGCAGGGCCTGTGGGAGGGAGGGAGAGCGGCTGCATGGTCTATTTTTAGGCGTAGGTTCTTGGCAGGGAGGGAGGGAGAGAGGGAAGGTAGGTTCTTGTGATTCACAGCGGCGGTTGTTGTGGGCAGAGTGCAATCCGGGCGCGTGCGCGTTGTTGTCGACCGCAAATTTAATACCCAAAGGCCACTCCAGAACTAGTCGACACAGACACGGTGTCTATATCACCTGGAGCAGAGGCACAGACGTCGAGGGCGGAACCACACCAGTTCTTTCCATGGTTTCATCTCTTTCCATTTTTACGGTTTCTGTCTCCAGCTCAAAATTATTTAGCATGCATTTATAAAGTAAAACTATTCCATTTTCTTTTCTGCTTTGAAGCTGCTGTGTGACCCTCTCCACCGTCTGATTCCCTTGATAGTAGTAGGCCTACTGCTCCATCCCAGCATACGATTTCGAAATAATAATTCCTTAATATTGTTAAGAAAATTATAAAAAAATTTCATTTGTATTTCTTCCTCCTTCTCATCCTCCTCTTATTTCATTTCTGACTGTTTTCTTCCTCGTTCGTCATCCCCTCCTCCTGTTTCCTGCACCGCTTCTCCGTTCCTCTTTTTCCGGTCACGTCTGCCATACCATCAGGACCATCACTTTCCTGTACTTCATTACGTACTTTTTCTCTTAATCCTCCGTTTACTGCTTCTTTTCCTCCTTCTCCTTTACTGCTTAGTGCTTCGAATCTCTCTTTTCTCCTAATCCTTCTGCACATGCCGATATTTCTCGTACTCCTTCATTCAGCTACCTGTATCCTCTTTCTATCTTCTCTTTATCATCCTTTCTCTTCTTCTTCCGTTGTTTCTCTTGTGGTGCCCTTCTCTGCAGTCTGTGTCTTTTTCTCCTTCAATCCCTCCTTTGTTTTCTCCATGCCTCAAAGACGCAGCAACGGACGATGGTATTCCGTATAGGCCTACACTGGAGACCAACTGCAGCTGTATCTGTGGAGTTCTGACGGATCGGCCTTTTCCAGGTCAGCCTCTGCCTGCGCTCTTATCTAAATCGGTTCGATGCAGCTGGAACCAATCTGGATGCCCCTCAGACTCAGGACCTTCATCCATCGATACCACAACTCCACCATCGTTGCCGTTACCGCTGCCGCCACCGTCGCCACTTTTTGGGATTTTCGGACGAATGGTTCTGGACCTGTCTAAAATTTAACATGGGGATTAAGAAGCTTAAAATGTCGGCTGTGGTGGTGGCTCTAGCCGCTCTCGGATTCCTCCTTGTCCTTCTTACCTGTGCAGGTGTGCTAATCTATCGAAGATTTTTCGCGGGAAAAAGGAAGGGGGTTTCTGCCGCGACCAGTGGGGCGGAGCGAGAAGCGGGGGGAGGGAGCGCAGCGGCGGCGCAGTGCAAGGCCCTCAATGACGTCATCGTCTGGGTCTTCGGTCACCCTGCGGGTGTTCGTTGGGTGGACGATTGGACGGGGGCCTGGACCAGGGCGCTGACTCAACAGGCGGCCAGACATGAGGTGAACCAATCTGATTAATTAACTATAATTAATTAACATTTATTTTCTGCTTTACTTATTAGCATTATTATTGGTCTATCAGTGTTGATGTTGCTGTTGATCATAATGAAGATGATGTAATTATTTTGCCTGGGCCTATCTAGGCCAAACAGCAACGTCCGTTGAGTCCATGGGTGGCCTGCATCTTGCCCATTAAAGTGGCAACATTTGGACATCTATGGATCCGTGTGTCCCAATGAATGTGGCTGTCAGAGGAACATAATGTTATTTTCGTTTTATTAATGCTATTAATTATTGCAGTTGCTTATGTTGTTATTATTATCATTATTATATCGTGTGTTTTATCAGGGTTGGCTAGTCAGGAGATTGGGGTTTTACTTCTTGGCTAAAAGTCACTGCGGGCCGTGATGACCAAAATTGGTCCTGAAAGGTCGGTTAACTCCATTCACAGCAGTAGAGTAACTAATAACTATGGGCTCACTCAGAGGAGGATTAAGTACGATCGAGTGCCAATTCGAGTGACTATACCAGGGTCCGAAAGTTGAAGTTACATCCTCCCACAACCCCTCCCTACCAAGTTCAGTCCCTTCATGCCAACATTCTGGAATGAGAATAGCACATGCATACTGGGGCGTTTTGCGAACAGCTGATACGCGATTAACTAAACGCAGAAGTTTATCAATCAGATTTTGTTTTGTTCAGCGAAGTATAACCTTGCAGAGCAAATGCTGAGCGTTTACACGACTTTCCATTGCACTATCTACAGACAATAGCTGGCTGCATAGGTTTGGTTTGAGCTTTCCGGGTGTCTTAACAATGTTCAACCCCCTCAGGTCAAAGGTCAACATCCTAGTCTTTATTTACAAGTTCAGCCAGAGAATGTTACTTTCAGCGTTATAGAAGTTGTTGGATTATTATTGTAGTTGCAGCAGATTATATAAAGTCACTTCTCCCACGCCTTACTCTTCTCCAGTCTGCCATCTTCAACAAAAATCTTACCTTTGGCGACCACATAACTCGATCAGCTGTATATTCCTATATCTCGCACCTGCACTTATAATTAAGTAGGGGACCGTCGACTTCGCCCAGTACTTAATTATAAGACTGTTTACAGAACAGACATCTCAGTCGTTCAATCCACGCTCGACTACTGCAACTCTCTTTCCTATTACATCGACTCATCTCAAATAAATCACTTTTAAACAATTCAGAATGCTCTTCTCACTGCAATCACCAACGCATTCAGACCACTACTTAACACCATTTCTCAAATGGTTTGAAAGTTTTGGTGGCTTAAAGTTCCTCCGTACACCCCACTACAAAATTATAACTCTTACTTAGGCTATAGTGCCCTCCAAACCTCTGAATCGTCTTACATTCGCCCTTGCCATTCGCTATCTAACCGCCAGACCTACTCATTCAGCATACCCGTCTCTGTCTCGACCTCCGTGGTCTCCTCCTCTCCCTCCATTTCTGCAATCGCTTCAGAATCCACGCTGTGCCAGTACTTTAGAACGAACTGCCGAAATATCTCCGCCAGCTCGCTCCTCGTCCACCTTTCTCGCCTCTCAATCTCAGCACTCCCCGCTTACCCAATCTCCTACAGCATTACACTCTGTAGACTGATACCGAACATTTCAAGATATCTTATCCTGGTTCCGCTCCTGCTTCGCCTTGCTACAACCTTCAACAACGATTTCTACCAAATATTACCATGCTTTCTCCTCGGCTTAATCCCTCCCGGATTCTGACCTGGCATGGTAGCGGAGCAGAAAACCTGTTTTTTGTCGATTTGAATTGATTTATCGTCGGTGAATAAGCTGATCTCATTGGCGCAGCTTTTTGTGATATTTTCGGAGATTTGCGTTTACGTTGCGTGTTTTATTTCTGGCCAAATGCTGAGCCTGCTGTCGTTCAATCCATCGGACGATGTTTTTACCACTGCAGCTGATGGTGGCGCTGCTGGTGCAAGAGGGTAAACTCTGGAGCCTGATCAGACTAGTATAAACAACAATAGATCAGACAATCAGTTCATGATCGCATTATGAAAATACACTGCCTTCTGCTCAGCGTCTCCAAGCGCATACCAGAGACGGGAAAATAAACAAATACAAACATACATCTGTCTTTTTACCTCTGTGCTACCGTGCTACGTGCTTGAAGACGTTGAGCATCTGTCTCCATGCACGTACTGCAAAGTGGTTCAGATGCCAACAATGTCCAGCATTCTAAAATGAGAATGGCACTGGAATTTTTGCGGGCTATTTTGCGAACAGCAGAAACGAGATTAAAACCAAATGCAGAAGTTTATCGATCAGATTCTGTTTTGTTCGGCTGAGCGAAGTATAACCTTGTAGAGCACTGTCAACAGACAATAGCTGAGGTTCTTCTATCATTTGCTGCTCGGGAGAGGCCTATACGTAGGGCCGATGACAAAAGTTGGAGTGGGTCATTGCAGTAATGAAAAACTTGAATCGGGATTCCAAATTTACAAGTCGGGGGAGCCATTTTCAGGGTTGGGAGAGTGGAAACGTTGGCAGCAAATGTTAAATACTATATACAAACGACTTTCGTTCTGTTGCATCATGTTTACGAAGAAACTTGTCAGTACCAGAGATCCTGAGGATGACGGTGGTAGTGATAGGGTGGTGGTGGTGATGATGGCAGCGTTGGTGGTGATACTGATGATTATAACGATGATAATGTTGGTGGTGGTGCTGATGATGATGACGATGATGACGATGATGATATTGAATATCATGAATATTCATTCATTCCTTTGTTCATTCGTTCATTCATTCATTCATTCATTTGTTCATTCGTTCATTCATTCATTCAATCATTCATTCATTTGTTCAGATCATTTATATAGCGCACTTTAGGACATCCACGCGTAGGCATTCTTATCTAACCCGAGCCCAGAGGAGAGGAAAGAAAATAATCTTTCAGTGTTGATTAATCGTACATGTAGTGTCCTTGGCCAAAGTACATACAGATCGAGACGATGGCTACCACACAGGTAGGCCTACATGTAAGTACCGAGATCATGCGGTCTCTGTATATTTCCCAATAGCCGATGTATTTCGCGTTATATATAAATATATATAATTATATATATATATATACCGCGATGTGCTATATATGTATAGAAGCTGGCATTACTGTACAAACATGTGCAAGTCATTAGCCATCCTATTTATCTCCCATGGTTAAACCTCTGTATAGTTCCTCTGTTAAATGCCGATTCTCTCTTTGATCAGCATCTGCTGGAAAGTATGTTGTTTCCGGTACACGTCTTTTCTCTACTGGCGTTCATTCTCAGCAGTTGCCGGTCCCTCCGTCTGGAAGTCTCTCCACCTTCTCATGTTCGCAACTCTCCTGACGCTGTCTTTCGCTCTAAACTGAACACGCAAACCTCTTACAGTTTACTTGTGGCTCTAAATGTCTGCTTTGCTTCATTGAGCATTATAAAATTACAGTTGCAGGGCCTACTATTGCCAGAGACTCAACGTCATTTCAGTTTTTTGGGGGGGAGGGGTAAACCATTTTCAGGAGGGCAAAACTTGGCAAGCTTGTTAAGTTTTGTATTTAGTCTAAATGTGCAAAGCTGTGGTTAAATGATCTCATATGTTTTCTTTTTGTTCTTACTTATTTCTTACTATGTCTGATTTTCTGCTGTCCTAGACTCATAGTGATGAATAAAAATATATTATTTCATCAAATGCACTAGCTGACATATAAACAGTTGCTTTTCCATCAAATTCAGGGGCCATTTGCCCCACGCCCCCAAATGACGTCCCTGCCTATTGCATTTTGTATTGTAATTAGGGCTGCATTTAGATTAATTTTTGCAAGCCAGAATCAAGTCGCACAAAAAAGCGCCTACATGACTTTAATCCTGCAGCTCCCGAAAAAAGAACTGTAGATCCTAATCGGTATGCGGCATTAGTTCACGAGTTAAGCTTATGTCAGCCGGATGTTCCATTCCTGACAATTGCCGATGGCTCACAGTGGGCTTCAAATTCTCCACAACCATGCCATCAGTCTGTTAATATTTTACCTGATACAGTTGCAGAATTTGATAGCATTCTTTTGCCAGCAGCTACAGTGAACGTTGTAACAAGCCAGACTGAACCAAAATCTGTTTTAGAGGTGGCAGAAGATTATTTTACAAGCATGTTGTCACAAGGGCGTTCCGACTTGTCAGATAAAATTGAGGAAGCAATGACAAATATATTTGTGCTCTCACATGAGAACCAACAACGTATAGAACAAATTACAATGGGCCAACATTTAAACCCAAGCTGGCACCACTACAGAAAGGGCGTAATTACCGGAACATTAATAAATGCTGTCCGCACTAGAATGGAGGTGTAAATTAGTGGTCTGCTTTGCAGTTATGTCAAAAAATCATTAACTGAACAGTATAAAAGTGGAATGTGTGACTGTCATTCCAGTATATAGTATATCTTTTAAGTTGTCTTTCTAAAGACAACAGTATCACACTTTCAGAAATGGCCGTTTGAAATTTACAAGATATGCACATGCTTTAAAAATATTCTCATAGTTATTAATCATTGCCAGCTTTACTTCAGTTGCCAGAATCTGGCATTCCTTTATAGCACGCATTGCGCGTTCCACATGAATGCGAGCAACTGATATTTTCTCTGAAAATTCTAGCTCTTCCTTGCTGAACTGACCAGTAGTGCGATTTTTGAAAGGTGGTATTAGCAGCGTCACACCATCGGGTAATTCTCTCGCTATTGTAAAACCCCGATCCACCATTACTTTATCACCGGGCTTCAATGACATAAGTAATTGCTCGGATTCAGAAGTTATTTTCTTGTCACTAGCACGACCTCCCCACATACTTGATATGTAAATAATAGCACCACTAGGGTTCATCCCAACTAAAAACTTTACAGTGCTGTGGTGCTTGTAGTTGGAATGCATGTGTCTGTGAGCAGACAATGAACCCGGGGTTTGACTAAAAACCTCCGTGCAATCAAGGACTATACGAACGTTGTCGAAGTTTTGAAAGCAGTCGGCCTGCTTCAAAGTGCTTTGGTCCTTTGAAGGCATGCAACATATCTGTTCGAGTTCTTTAGATAACAGAATAACCCATGTATTAAAAAGTACAGACAAGGTACTCTCGGCAATGCCAAACCGTCTTGCAAGGTCTTTAGATGGTAGGCCAAGACGAAGACGCACCAGAGTAACAAAAAACTCCTCTTCAAGAGATAAAGCACGTGATCTGCCTGGCTTATTGCGAAAACGCATCGAGTTATGTTTTTTACCGGTACACGACACATACTGCATGTTAGTCGCCAAAGGCTCAAGATATCGATAAAGTGCCAAAAAAACGTCGTAGCTTGGCAGGCCGGTGTAGTACCGAAACATATCGGGTGTGTCCATAACAGCCTTAAGAGACAACAGCTGCCCTTTAACTTCCATAGAATTCAAGAGGTCTGAAGAAATTTTGGCCTGTTTATAGTCGCTCAAAAAATCACTGATCTCAGGACATGCTGCTTGCATTTGATCGATGACTTCAGCAACTCGACCGCCTCGCTTCGTTTCTATGTAGTCATGATCATGATTCACTTTATCGATGAGCTGAAATGCAAAAAATGATGTATTTGTTTATGAATGTATGAACTGTTGACATTTATGGATTTGACAGTACTGAATAGCGAGTTATCTGGAGCAAAGCTTAGGTCATGTGCAAGATGTTTTATGTTAAAAGTTTTTGTTTACTTACTGTGTTTTTATGCAATCATTATATTGATGGTAAACTCAATTTTCAAAACAAAAGTTAAAGATGCACTTGAAATAGCTGTTGTGAATGTCTGAACATAGCTTACAGGAGAGGTAGAAGAATAGTTTGCTATAAGCAGTTGCTACAATGTCATGTAAACTGATCATCACTGTTCTTAAACAAAGTTGTCATGAGACAGTCTTAAACTGTAATAATACACCAGTAAATTAATTACTGCAATAATTTTGGTATAACGGTTTAAATTCTATTACGCTATTTATATGACACACTCATTTAGTAATCCAGTATATGTTTATCACCAGCATGGTTATCTTGAATGATTGGTACTAATTTGCTTACCGGTATTTCTGACATTTCATCATTGCCAGGCTGTGATTCAGAGTCCAGATTGAGAGGTTCAGTTGAATATTCAGTCATAGATGTAGCATCAGTCTACAACACATAAAACACACTTCTAATTAGTGGTAGGCCCTATACAATTATTATGCAGACCAAAATGTTGTCTGTTAAACAGAACGTGGGCTCGCAGTCATATTTGTGGCTCTCATTACTTCTTTTCACAAGGACCTGGATGAATTAAATTCATGGGGTAGACAAAGTATGGCTGAGATTAGATTCTCTAATTCAGTTTTTGAATGACAAAATGTAGTTGCCACAGACATTTTAAACTAAGTATAGGATTTATTAATTACAGGGCTGCATCCAATTATGATACAAACTGGAGGTCACAAAGGTACATCTATGCATACATTTGTTGACAGATAAATGCATCTATAGAACATTATAATATATACTCGACTTAAGCTGATTAATCAATTGCATTTAAACATGTTTTACTCATATATTATGCATTTCTAAAAGAAGACATTGTATTCAACAGGGATGTAACGTCTCAAGCTTTTGAGTTTTGACGAGTCTGAGTCGAGTCCAAGTCCAGTAAGTCTCAAGCCCGAGTCGAGTCCAAGACTTACTTACATCTTTTAAGCTGTTAAATTGAACTTTTTGTCTTCATCATTATTTCTGCCTGCTGCACAACTGCAGTACAGTTGTTAGCAACACGATTATTTATAAATACTAGACTTAAGAGTAAGTTTCACCAATAATAATAGACGTTTAACATTTGTTTATGAAACAGTCTGAACAGTACAAGTCCAAGTTCAGTCGGAGTCTGGCGCCAGCTGACTCGAGTCAAGTAAAAGTCCGCTCCAAGCTGGACTCGAGTCCGGAGTCACATATGCCTTGTATTTAACGTGTCGTGTGCATTCACAACTTTATTGTGCCAATAACAGAGAAGGGTGTAATCAACGGACAAGGTACATTCAATAACTAAAGAAACATAAAAGATACCTCTAATGTTGGCTCTCCATCACCGTCTTTCACTATCTTTCTTCTCTTTGGTGGCGGCAGCGACGAAGTCCTTGATGTTGCCTTCTTAGTGCTCCGAGGTGTGTGACCCTTGACACCTGGCAGCATGTCTGGCAAGACGTGGTTCCAGCCGATTCGCCGACTCTTTGCATTAGGTGGATTCGAGAAATGGCACGAACACAATCTGTGATGTGGTTCTGGTATCCATCGCTTATGAGGCAAAACTTTGCCGTTATCATCCACTGCGCATCTCTTGACAGCATCCACCCATTTGTTGAACCACGTTAAATCTTTCGGAAACGAATAAAAGCTGCAGCCGTCGATAGCACTTTTATGACTGCATCCTAATGCGCAACAGTGATGGGTAATCCCGTAGTTTAGGTTGCTAAATTATTCTAATGTCTTCAATGCCGTACTTGACGCTGGTAAGTAAGCACTCTACCTATGTCTATCATAACTATAATCAATCCCGCTTCCATTTCATCGAGAATTTTTTAATCAATCCAGCTTCCATTTCATAATGAAAAAAATGACCCAACTTCTATTTAACCAGAAAAATATTTTTCATCAATGGAACTTTTATGTAAGCAAAGAACTTTTCCCATGGGTCCAGCTTCGACTTACGTAAACAATTATTATCATTATTCCAGCTTCTATTGCATAAAAAACTGAGTTTCATCAATCCAGCTTCTATTTACGGTAAAAATTATTTCCATCAATCCAACTTCTACTTAAAGACAGAAATAGTTTCATCAGTACCACTTCCAGTTAGTGAAACCATTTTTTTCATCAATCCAGCTTCCATTTCAATTTGACGATATAAAATAATTTAGCAACCTAAACCAAAGATGTTAGAGCCGTAGGCTAAGATATGACACTCCATGCATCTGAATGCACACCTCACCTACCTTGGGATGTGTGGCGCCACCAAACGAACGGATGGCCACGTTATCAACAACATGGCTTCGAAGCGAGGAGGGAATTGTTGTGCTGCAATTAATTGTAGCGTAAGGACGTACAATTCTCAAAATATTTCACTACATAGATTTCCGAAAGATGCCGCGAGGTATGTATAAAGTAACCTATCAATTATTTTAATAAATGGTTGCATGCCGACTGCTGTCGGTGATATAGGGTGCTTGACACACTTCTCAGGACTCGGTCCGCTCGAATAAATTATTGGTAAACAATTTTTCGGAAGCTATAAAAATACTAACAAAACTCCAGGGTGAAACTTTGCGTTGCTAGAGTGATGTTTGTGCAGTGATCAAATGCTTAATTCTGATTCAAGCTTGAAATGTAGCTTTATGTTCCCCAGTCCATTTATATAGGGCCTATACCTAACAACCAGCTCAGAAGCCACCACCACTTAGGGGCCCCACAGTTGCAATTATATTTTTTGTGTCCCTTCACTGCATGTGTCATCTGACTAGCAAAGAGATTCCAAGATTGACTAGTAACTTCTGAGTGGTAGGCTTCTGATTCTGAATGACCAATTTTGACCATTGTACTAAATAATCATAATTTTGAGGTGTGGGTTGTCTGTGTCGGAGACTGTAAATCAGCTGCACAAAAGGCACCATATTGGGCACCCACGTGCCACACCACGCTAAATTCAGTCAGAGCTGCTAATGTGGCACGGTGGCCGACTGGTTAGAGCGGTTGACCTGTAACGCGGAGAATACGGGTTCGATCCTCATCGATACATACGGACCATGAGCAAGTCCTTCGCGCACAATTGCTCTGCAATATAATTGCCTCTTCGCCGCCAAGGCATGTGCACTTCTGATATTTGGGCCACCTTTGGAAGAAGGGTGATATCAAAGGCAGTTAGTTGTATTGTATTGTAGTTACGGCAATGTGAAGTCCTGCGACTTTCCCGGGTCCAGAGGACCCAATAGTAACGGAAAAACTAACCACTGGCAGATCTCAGGGCCATTCTGGCCATGCCACCCCATGAAATTTTCAATACGCAACTAAATTTGCTTATAACATGCATTGCAAAATTCTATGATACGAACTGCATAGTTATATGCTGTTATTATTTTATTATGTGAGAACAGGTGTAAGAAGTGGAGAGTCAACACACGGCGTAAAGATCTGGACTGCAAAAGTGTTGAAGTGCTAAACAAAACCTTCCGTCTGTGCAGTAGGCATTTCGAAGATTCGCAGTTTATGAACTCTAAACATGACAAGCTTATATGGAATGCCGTCCCAACACTGTTTGATGTTCCAAATAAGCCAGCACCAGTCACAGAAAAACGACGACATGTTGTCAAACATGCACCAGAGCTGAATGCTTCGGCCAAAAGCAGCAAATCACCAGGACTTAAAAACATTCCTTCTGAACACAAGGACAGTACTAATGAAGTTCTTGTTGTAAAAGAGCCTTTTTCTGCAGCTGTCACTGTCAGCAATGTTTTGCCTGCTTCATCGTCTGCTAACCTGGAACTTGTAAATGACCGGTCTGAAGGTTGCTCCAGGAGATTCTCATTTAACTCTTCAGACAAAAAGAAACTGAAGAATGAAATTGTCAGACTACGAAATCAACTGAGGAGACAAAAAGAAAAGGATAAACAGAAATCAAAATACAACAGTGGCTTGACACGTAAGCAAGAAGCTGCTTCCTGTGACCGTCTTATAGCGGAACTGTGCAACCATCTTCCCCCATCTACTGTCTCTTTTCTGAAGACTCAGATAAATATGGGTCTTGTTTCAAAACATGGTAGACGTTGGACAGTTGACGAAAAAATGTTTGCAATGTCTGTTTTTTACCAAAGCAGGAAATCTTACAAGCTGTTGCAAAATATTTTCTGTATGCCATCAAAAAGGACTTTGCAGCGAACGCTCCAAAATTGCAGCCTTTATCCCGGCTTTAGCAAGCAATTGTTTGATACCTTAAAAATAAAGATGCAGCAAGCCTCTGAGAAGGCTAAAGACTGTGTGCTAATGTTTGATGAAATGTCATTAAAACGAAAATTGGTATACAACAGGGAGCGGGATTGTATAGAAGGTTTTGAGGATTTTGGTATACTTGGAACTACTCAGTGTATAGCTGACCATGTTCTCGTATTTATGTTGCGTGGAGTTTCGGTTAAATGGAAGCAGCCTCTTGCTTACTTTTTTGTAAGTGGGTCTGTCAAACCAACAATTTTGAGGCAGCTTTTGCATGATTGTCTGGCAAAGTTGGAAGAAATAGAGTTACTTCCTAAAGCTGTTATATGTGATCAGGGACCCACAAACAGATGTTATATGGAAACATTAGAAAAAGTGTCTGTTTCTCAACCGTTTCTGTTTCATGGTTGCAAAAAAGTATATGTGATTTATGATCCACCACATTTGCTTAAAAACATACGAAACAACTTTAAAAAACATGACTTTGTATCTAGTTCTGGAGAAAATAGGCAAAATGTGTGTTGGAAGCATGTTTCTGAATTTTATGCATTTGACAGAAATCTGCCTATTAGAATGGCACCTCGTCTGACAGATAAGCATCTTGATATGCCTCCATTTACTAGCATGCGTGTTAATCTTGCAGCACAAGTTCTTAGTCACTCTGTGGCAGCAGGTATTGAAACGCTTTGTCATCTTGGAAAGTTGGACAGAGATGCAGAACATACTGCAAAATTTATTGATCTGTTTGACAAGATTTTTAATGCTTGTAATAGCCGAACAATAAAGAGTTCACAACCCATGGGCCATGCGGTTTCTAATGGTAGTGGTCATGATGTGTTCTTCCAAGACATACTGGCCTACTTGCAAGTCTTAAAACCTGCCAGGTCAAAGAAGGAACTGCCCTGCATTTTAGGCTGGCAGATTACAATAAAATCTATTATTGAACTGTGGAAAAATTTATGTGCAGAGAAGAAATATAAGTTCTTGTTAACATCTCGATTAAACCAGGACTGCATAGAGAATTTTTTTTCAACGATCCGTGGTTGTGGAGGACACAGGGACAATCCTGATGTCACACAATTTCGTTCCAGTTTTAGATATATCGCTGTCAATAAACTGTTTGTTGATAATTCTGGACGTAATTGTGAAAATGATTTAGATAATGTGCTTCTGGATATATCGTCATTGTCAAATCTGTTGAAATCCAGGTCATGTGAAGATATAAATTGTGTGTCCACTTCACTTATTGACCATGAGATCACTTGTGAAATGACATGTGAAGATGACTTTGACCTTCAAGATTTATCAGAAATTCCAGATTTGCCATTGGAGATCGACAATGTTTTAGCATATATGAGTGGCTATATTTTAAGAAAGTGTGGCTTTAATGATGGATGTGGCATGTGCCAAACATGCAGTGATTTGTATACAAGTGTACACTTATTGCCTTATCCTCAGTTTTCTTTCTTACAGCAAAAGGCATTCAAAGACACTGGCTGTTTAGTTTATCCATCCATGACATTTCTTGCATTCACCAGGAAACTGGAACAACTGTTTCAGAATTCATTTGACAAATTGCAGCATAGTTCAGGTATATTAAAACGACTATGCTTATTTGCCCACGAGAATTTAGATATCACGTCATGTGGATCAGCAACATGTGGTGCCCGGCTGAAATACATGATCAAATTATATATGACAGTTCGCATCCACAGTAAGATAAAATTTCTTAACCAGCAATTTGAAAGCTCTTACAAACTTAAGATTAAGCGCAATCGTAAAGCAAAGAAAATTTTGCATGAGTAAGTTTCACAAGTAAATTTAATTTTTTCATTCCTATACCTTCTATTGTTTTGGTCATGGAAATAGACTTCTGAGCATTAATTGTTGACAATTTATTTCTTTTTTATGAAGATTACTGTAATAAATATTATGTCAAACTGTATAATACTGCTCAGGAGCATACATGTAGTTCATTATTAGTATGTAAATATGTATATTTGAATTATATAAACTGTGAATGAACCTTTGGTCATGGAAATAGACTGCTGAGTCTTAATTGTTGACAATTTATTTTTTCTGAAGATTAAATGTAATAAATATTATGTCAAAGTGTGTAATACTGCTCAGCTACATACATGTAGTTCATTGTTAATATGTAAATATGTAGATTTGAATTGTATAAACTGTGAATGAACCTTATTTGCAATAAAAATTTATTAACTTTATCTCCAGAGTTCTTACCAATCGGCTACGCTAGGCCTATGGGGTATTCATTCATTCGGAGCATTGATATTGCGCCCATCAAAGATATGTAATCAGAGACGTTTCAAGCCCAGCCTCGGCGAAATAAAAATTTTCAAGTGCCTATGAATGGTACTGCAAAGTCCCTGATTGCAAGGCTATGCAGATCTATTGGTGTGCCGTTCGAGGTGGATGGCGCAACCACTGTAAAAGCACGACGGTGCATTTGCATTGTCGAAGTGCCTGTAAAAGCAGCACGCGTTATAAGCATAAAACTTATAATAAAACACATTACTATATACTTTGTATTTATTATTACTAAAATATTTAATATAATGTTTAAATGTGTTAGTTTACGGCGGCTGCAATTGTCCGGTATTTGTCGTAGAAAGTGAAATGCCGCGTCTATCGTTGCTAAGAAGCGGGCCATCCGGTCACTAGAGGCGCCACGGGTTTGTGTACTTTGACCACCACCCAAGCCGAATACACAGAGGAGATAGGAAGTGTCATATCTTAGCCTACGGCTCTAACATCTTTGCCTAAACTACGGGTTTACCCAGTGATGTCCAGTCGCTTTAAAGCCTAATACAAATTTCGTTCGCTCACTAGATTCCATTATTTAAACTGCAATTTAATAAATTTATTGACAACTGTCTATATGTTTACGCGGGTGCCCATGTCTACAACTGAACCGGAAGTCATTCGACCTTGTTTACAATTTTCGCCGGTAGACGTCGCGCGTATCGTACCGAAGAGGCGAAATTTTAGTCCGCTGACCTATAAATTCAGCCGTGGGCACGGTCATCGTGATTGGTTGCGAATCAGAGCGTTGACCTAGCTGCTCAGCCTGACGTAAGATTGCATATTTTAGCCTGCTATGGCCGGTAATTAGATATAGCCTCGTCGAAACAGTTGTAATTTAAAATGGCCATATATCGGCGTTTAAATAAAATTGCGAGCTGAAAATAGTCGCGTTGACCTAGACGTTGCGTAATAATGTTTTGTAAATTTTTCAAATCGCTAAACCGTTCCGTTTCGGAGCCTTTAGCCGGACAAAAATCCGTACGGAAGGACACAAAAATTCGAGTTTGCCTTATAATATAAGATATATATATATATATATTCATATATATATAAGGCAAATCAAGCGGGAACGATATATTTGGTAGGCTACACTTAGGCACATTCGCTAGGGGTCGACACGAATATTGTACACAGGTATCTCCGGGGCGAAGCGGCGGTTATGCCGCTGAGCAAGAGGACATTATATTCAGAGGCGAAGCTGCACAGCAACTGAGAAAGAGGTAATTAAATTCGACTGAACGGGCTCAAAATGTCGTTTCAATTCTGAGATATGAACATTTTGAGTTTCGATATGGTGACCACCGTTGCAAAATTACGCCACCATTTCTCTTGACGTCATCCGAAGGCGGGACTAATGTAAAATTGAATATGCAAATCTAGCGGATCACTAATATATGTCTCGCGAATTGAACTCTGGCAATGTGAAATTTAAGTTTTCACACTGTGACATTACACCCGTTTAAGCCCTCGAACAGATGGCGCCATTTGGCAAAGCTCCATGTCTACTCTCCCCGGGCGAAGCCGGGTACGCAAGTCTAGTATATAATATATAATTACATATGTATATATATTTATTATTGTAATTTGTAATTGTAGGTCGATGGGCTATTTGTAAAGATCCACTTCAAGAATAAACTCATCAGTGTTACATGTTGTTACATATGTGTTGCTACAGACCAATCATTATTAGTTACGTTACAGCCTACACGAGTGCCTTAACAGATGAATGATGTTCATCTGTCAAGGGGCAGTTTATGAAAGAATCGCCAACCTAATATTCTGATGCACGCAGAACCCTTGTTAGCTTGTATGAGAGCTATATATAAAGAGGGAGTTGATTCGTGTTTATTAAGCGCCACTATATAATGTCCATGCAATTTCGACAGAAGGACTTAGTTAAAAATTCCTACCCAATATACGTCTCTGCGGAGGATCGAACCCGTTCTCTCTGAGTTATAAGGTAAGGCTTCAACCAATTGGCTACCGCGTTAAACATGTATGATGGATAGATAGGGCAAAGACAACATGACTCATTGTCCTTACTAGACGAGTTGCATGACTCAAAAACAATGTTATTTTACGGAACACGATTCTAAACCCGTTAATTTGGACATCCATTGTTGAGACAGAAAACATTTGATGTGCAACAAAGGCAGAAATGAGTAACGTCTTTTACCATATGATCGTTGGAGCCGGTCTTCCATTTGCTATGCAGTTGATGACGTCTCCAACTTCTACATTAGTTGGATCTTCAGCGCTGGAGGGTGGATAGAAAGTAATCTCGCTAACAGGATCTGTCAATCAAGATCAGACCCTGGTTTAGAGCATCTGTCAATCAAAATCGATGATGGTATATCGCTTCTGTCAATCATTGTCAATTATGCCCGGTGAACTTTTTGTCAATCAGAATTGAATGTTCGACCTTATGATATTATTTGATACAAAAGTCCCAAGTGCACAGCTATCATGGACCAAAGTCTTTGTGCATCCTGGTGAAACTAACTTTCTTCAATTGTGGCTTTCGAAGTAGTAATAGTAGCAGCGGCAGCGGTAGGGCCTACTATTAGTAGTATTTTAAAGCAAGTATCATATCCCAAAAGATAAGAAAACACGAAACGATTAAGATTAAATGGTGAGATATTATGCAATACAATAAAGTACGTTATATTCAGCCAATTCCACGACACTGTATGATAGAACGTCCACATCATGTGGAAATACAATTCCACACAATAGAAGCCAATCGAAATCACTGTCAACAGCAACACCACACAAACCGACAACCAGTATCAGACAACTGGACAATACAAACACAACAACACATTATTAAACAACAGCGCGATACAAAAACAACACAGTGTAGAACAACAGCTCAACGCATACCATCAAAACAACAATAAACAACAGCACTAATACAAAGAAACAATACACAATAAAACAACAGAACACTACAAACACACCGACAAAGCATAGGGCAGCACAATACAAACCAACAACAATTGGCCTACAACGAAACAGCCACAGGCCCACAGAACAGTTGAACAGAACAGTTATGCCTACATCTGACAAAGACAGTGGTGTAGCAGTTGTCTGTGTAGTTGTGAGTTGAATCCAAGAAGTCAACTACGCAGACGAAATCCTGATAGTCATCGGCTGACGTCATGTTCTTTGTCAATCTCGCCCTGCATAACAGTGAAGTCGCAAGGCGCTATTGAAGTAATAGATGTCACAAGCACGTTGACTCCAATATGCTACAATTGCTACATGACATAATTTTTTTATTACGTGTACTTCCAGTTTCAAACGGGGCTAGATGAGACTATTCTAAACTAGACTAAACAAAACTAGGTTAAAGACTATGGTTGACTACGTTCGTCTGAACAGAGTAGACTAAAATAGTCGAGAACGGACTATGAGAGACCAGATTAATTCAGGACTTCTCGAGACTGGTTTCTATTAAATTTTCTTTCAGTTGAATTTTCTAAGATATCCTGAATACAAAAGGAATTGAATCAAAATAGAAGAGTGTGGAGGCCCTGCTCATGGCGGGAGAGACGGGAGGGATAATTGAACTGTAAACTGTTTTTTCTGTTTTTGGCTTTGTCCCTTCCAGTTGGCATTCTCAAGTCTCAACTTAAAACTAGTTGGCCTAATTTGCATATGAGGCTCATCTCAAATTGAATTGGCTCATCTCCAAACTAGCTGACCCGACTCAGATTGAGTTGGCTCATCTCCAAACTAGCTGACCCGACTCAGATTGAGTTGGCTCATCTCCAAACTAGCTGGCCCGACTCAGATTGAGTTGGCTCGTCTCCAAACTAGCTGACCCGACTCAGATTGAGTTGGCTCATCTCCAAACTAGCTGACCCGACTCAGATTGAGTTGGCTCATCTCCAAACTAGCTGACCCGACTCAGATTGAGTTGGCTCATCTCCAAACTAGCTGACCCGACTCAGATTGAATTGGCTCATCTCCAAACTAGCTGGCCCGACTCAGATTGAGTTGGTTCATCTCCAAACTAGCTGGCCCGACTCAGATTGAGTTGGCTCATCTCCAAACTACCTGGCCCGACTCAGATTGAGTTGGCTCATCAAGGAACGGCGTTCAACCCAAGAAGGGATGAAGAGAAGTAGTCGGTGAGAAGTGATACGTCAGTCAGTGAGTCAAGAGCATCGGAAAGCAAGTCGTCGAACAGAAGAATCAGAAGCGTGGAGAGTCGAGTCCGCCACATCAAGATATCGTCTTTACAACTTCATAGGATTGGAAACGTCAGACGAGATTAGTTTTACAACAGTAGTCCCAGACACCTCAACGTCAATGAACACAGAAGCTCGCCTCTAAGTAGTTTTCTTGAAGGGGCGCTATACAAATGTTCGATAAGAATGAATGAATGCATGAGTGAATGAATGAACGAATTAATTAATTAATAAATGAGAATAACGACGTGGAAAACGCCGTCGCGACCGGAAAAAGGAAGCATAGTTACTAGAGGCAATAGTAGGGTGGTTCACAAAAACCAAGTTCAAGCTAGAAACCAAGGCACCGTCTCAGTTTGTTAGACCTGTCAATAGTATTATTGAGATAAAATTTCAGCATCTTATTCCAGCTGGAAGATGGTGCTCAATGACATAGAAATATTACCATTATAGTAGCATTCGCGGTAAACCTTGATGTCGTATAACTTGGTCAACAACTCAACATTTGTCTTGGATATGAGCTTCAAATAGTTTCTGTTGTGTTATACTTACTTACTTACTGGTATTTTTAACAAAGTGTAATGTTCTTGCTGAAGGTCATGGTGTCTATTTTCTGTGTTTTTGGCAGACATTTTTGATAAGTGAATTTTCAAATTTACCATTTGCCAATGAAATTTAAGAGCTCATATTTAACACTCTAACTTTTCGGTGTGCCGAAATTAGCCTGTGGGACAGTATACAATGAATCCATGGCCATTCATGATCTTCTGGAGCTGTGGAAACTCACTGACAAGGTTCAAACCTTGAGCTTTGATAACTGTCAACACTGAGCTCTTCAACGGAGTGTGTGTTCTGCAGGAAGACAAGTTAGGTCGAGAGCTCCTGTGTTTGGCCTGCCGTCACCATGTGATGGTTTTAGCCAAAGTATTCACCTTGTGCTGCGGTCCATCTAATTCATCACATAATCCAATCTTCCAGACATATAAAGCTGCTTGGGAAAGTGTGATACAGGATATGTGATATCCGCACTGAACCATGTCAAGAAATAGCACTCAATTTTCTCAAGAAGTTAACTGAAAGAAAATGAGATTCAGAGATAAGAGTTCAAGAACAAGAGCTGAAAAATGGTTGTCTTGGAAGTTAGCCTTCAATAATTCACTGGAGAGCCCTGGGCCAATTCGCCATGCAAGTTGGATGGCCAATTTACTGTATGCCATCAAAATCTACCCTTTTCATGATCAACGTGGTGTATTCAATCTAATGAAGAAGAAAGAAACTCGTATTCATGTGCAGCTTTGTTGCCCTTCTTTACGCAAGGGACAATAGGCCTCACTTGCTGCTGAAGATCGTGGACAAGATCTGTCACTTTGGATTAATCTAGGAAAACACGAGTCATTTGACTCCTAGATCAGCGTTGCTGCCAGGAAGGCCCTAGAAACCACTAGTGGTACCGTTCAGATGAGGCTGTAAGTTGGCACTGTTCTCAGACCAACTTCCAGTAACAGATAAGGTGAATATTGTTCACATAGTAACTGCAAAGCCTGGTGAAAGGAAGGTGATAGGTGATGCTACGGTACTGGTACCAGGCTTGCCTGGGTGATTTTGCACCCAAGTGAAAACTGACACTGCTGTCACACATGAAGATTAGTGATTACTTTCTTACATTTCCACAAGAGAAATGGATCGAGAATGAGGATTACAAACAAGGTAGAGGGAGAATTCGGCAGTTGAGAGTGGTGAACGACACGGCTCAGAGGTGTGTGAAGTTGTTCGAGGAATTCAACCGACTCATCGTGAGTAATGAAGATGAAAAGCAGTGTCTTCTTCAAGTGGTCGTGGCAAACAAGAATGCTATTTGACCCACAACAACAACAACAAAGAAGTCTGTTGTTGACACAGTGCTTGCAGTTTCTAGACGCTAAGACTGTAGCGGGTGTCATTAAAGTCATTAAAGTTGAAGTCATTAAACCGGAACAATCGACATTCATGGTCAGAACGATGTGTTTTTTTTATTTTTCGACATTTCCAATTCTTCAAACTTACTGAAATTTTACAGATCAATCTGACTAACTGTTCTACTGTTACATGTGTTGTCAAATTACAGTAAGATTTGATTTATCGTGAAATAAAATACATTTGTACGGGAATGTATGCTCGACGCATTAATTTCCACATTAGTGTCTTTTTACCGGTATCATGCAAAGTGACACAGTCCGTGAGCACCGTCTTCCCGTTAGAATTAAAAGCTGAAATTTTGTCTAAATAATACTATTGGTAGGTCTAACAAACTGAGAGGGTGCCCTGGTTTCTAGCTTGCACTTTGTTTTTGACCATGCATCTGTGAACCACCCTAGGCAATAGTCTGTATCGCTGAAAGTCGTCTCGAGGGCCGTACGGACTCACTTCTCCTCCCTCGTCGCCTTGTGGACATTACCGAGACGTTGGTTGCGGTGTTGTCAACCAGGACGTTCCGGAAGAGAATAAGGTGTCCCTTGTAAGACGATCCGGGTGGACAGACCGTCGCTCTCTAAGTATACGTTGGCATTCTTCTTTATCGGGATTAAGCTAACGTTGGATGTATTACGAGGGGAGTTTGGAATAACTCAGAAAAGTCGTGCTTCTGTGGTCAAGGACGTTGAGGTGTCTGTCTGGGACCATTATACTCGTTTATGGAACTCTGTACCAAGCGAAGGGGAACGGTGCTGCTCGGTTGAGCTCAGGCGAAGGTTTCTGATGTTTGTCAGTAATAGATTGACGGGTGTAGACCCATCTCCTCTCATAGTCATACTCCAGGGGCTTTAACCTTACCCGCAGAGCTTTAAGAAGCACCTCCGAAGATGCTTGGGGCGATCATTAGTTATCCTGGTCCTGGTGTTAGAGTTCGATCCCCAGTTTCGCAACAAGAGTATTCTACCAGTGATACACTTATCTACATTATTTCCTCTGAAACCACAGACTATACAGAGCCACTGGTGACTCTTCTAGTTACTGTATCTGAGCAATACTTGATAACTGATAAATGTTCTGTTCTTAGTGGGGGAACATCGTTTTGGATAGTGCAGCTTGTGTCTCTGATTATCTCTATACTGGCGCTATATAAACTTTCTAAATAAATGAAATAATTTTATAAGATAAATAAATATAAATAAATATATAAGATAAATAAATAAAAATAAATATATAAGATCCCAGTCTATGGCATGAGGAGATGAGTGGGTCATTTTATCAGTGGAGAGCAGATGGTATAAAATATCCATCCTGAATCGACTGTTGAACCTACGTTTTGCTGATGTTGTCATCGGAAAAGTGTGCGACTCCAGGGACTTCTTGTCCATCTCTCTTCCAGGTGATCCTTGGAGCGTACGTTTGCGTCGAATCATGGTAGTAAACGCTGCACGAAATGCTCGCCTCTTTGCCCTCGTCGAATTCAACGACATCATTTGAACAATAGTTTTTGTCTAAATAAATGAACGAACAGATGAATAAATAAAACTAAGTAGATGAGCACACGTGGGTCTCTTGCGCGGGTCTCTTGTGGAAGTAACAGCACGTTTTCGATGTGACAATTAACTGGACAGAGGATGTCTGGAAGGTAGGCCTTACTACAAAGACCTGCAAGAAATGACGGTCACTAGCTGTAGTGTTACAGAATCGATATCTGCAACGAGCCATTTAATCACGTTTAGCGTTCTAGACTCTTTGTGGTCGCTACTATTATTCTTCAAATTCGTACCTCCTTACAAGTATGCCCATGAACATTCACCTATGTTCCCATATTGGAATATGGGCAAGCCAATGCGATTTCTGCTTCCTTCCAAAAAAAAGATTTTTTGTCCCACATTGTTCTACCCCTTGGATGAGAATTGGACGCATTGCACAAGCATTTGGAATAATGAACAGGATACGGCGAAGCAGAGAATTAACAAAGAAAACCAAGACTTTTTCAGTATTATTGTTGTTTGTTATTATGATTGCTATCTCAAATTCAGCCTTCGACAAAATTACTGCTCATGCATTGTCATGATACTAATGTTTTTTGTGCTACATGGTTGATCCTCTTCTAACAATTTCTGCGGCCACCCATGTTTATGAGTGACATAAGGTTACTAGCTAGAGTGTTTAACAGCATGCTTAAGGCAAATTTTGTCCTATAGTTTGCTTTGCAATTAAGTGTTCAACCGCTCGGTTAAGGTGCACCTGTCCTTATTGCATTTACTTTGACAAACAAACCGACCTGGCAGCCACAAGATCCCGTTAAGTTAGACGACTGTCGTATAATATGCAAGGTAATAAAATTATTATTACGCTGCTTTTCAGATATTGCTTTACTTTGACCTAATCTTAACTTGTCCTGCTTTTCGTTACCAATACCTATCCTCACGCTATTTCAGCCTGTATTGTCGTGCCTAACTTTATCTGCGTAACCAAAATTAATATGAAAAGTACCTAATACAACGACGTGAATAGACTTTCCAGAGCCAGGCATGGGCGAGAGATCGCACTTATATCGAGTCGCCAGATCTGGTTTGACAGTGTTGATGACCAGATCGAGCGATTGTGTGTCACTCACAGTCGGCATAGGTAGGACGGTGAAGTTGGTCGGGTCATTGTTTATTCCATTGAAGGTAGAGTAGATGAGGAGCCCAGTCGGATGCCAAATAGGATAGTAGATCCACTCGATGTAGGTGTTGTCAGGCAGACCGGTGACGTTACAGCTGAGAACGATGTTCTGATCCCATCTTTGAGCAGCGACGCTCGGAGGATAGACGGATACCATCTGACCTACGGTTAAAGACAATATCACCAATCTCATCAACCGTCATCATCGTCATTAGTAGCATAGGTTTAAAATGATAATAGTAATAGTAGTAGTAGGAGTAATAATAATAATAATAATAATAATAATAATAATAATAATAATAATAATAATAATAATAATAATAATAGCAGTAATAATAATAATAATAATAATTATAATAATAATAATAATAATAATAATAATAATAATAATAATAATAATAATAATAATAATAATAATAATAATAATAATAATAATAATAATAATAATAATAATAATGATAACTGACGAATAGGTGCCGTTCCAGACGTTTTTATTCTATTCGTAATTAATGTTTAAGTCCCTGAGGGATCATATGACCTGGGGCATTAAAAAATAATAATTATAGTGGTGGTGATGGTCGTGGAGGTGGTGGTGGTGGTGGTTAAAGGCAACATCACCAGCCACATCACTATCATCATCGTCATGAACATCAGCATAACCAAAGCAATGTGCGCCAACAATTTATCCAGTTCGCTACACAGAATCCGTTCATGAGGCTCGAACCCTCAACTGCTGCACTACTAGTCAAACGCTTTGACTTCTGTGGTGCATCATCATCATCACCTTCGTCATCATCAGCATTACCATCATGATCATCATCACCACCACAACAACAACCGCCTCCACTCCATCATCATCATCATCATCATCATCATCATCATCATCATCATCATCATCATCATCATCATCATCATCATCATCATCATCATCATCATCATCATCATCATCATCATCATCATCATCATAGTTTTCGTTGTCATCATCATCATCATTATCATCATCATCAGCAGCAGCAGCTGCAGCAGCATCGTCATCATCATCATAGTTTTCGTTGTCATCATCATCATCATTATCATCATCATCAGCAGCAGCAGCAGCATCGTCATCATCATCATAGTTTTCGTTGTCGTGGCTATAGTAAGAGTGCACACGAGGAAATAAATCGCCGAATGCATGCGTAGACGAAGCAGTAATCTTGGATGATGTAACATAAGTATGCTCAATGTTCATGTATGCACCTGTACCACTGTAATACAGCGCCCTATGAAAATCTCTCGAAGATTCGTAATCGTAATCTTAACTCAAAATTTAAAAAGCGCTAATCTAAAACTGTGCGCAGGGCACAAGCTTATTCACGAGCTCTCTCTGCATCGTGTCAGAGTTAAGTCAAGGTTAAGTTATTTGTTCGAAACTAAATTATTTATCGGTATTCAGTTAAAGAAAATTATTTTCTTCTTCCCAAATGATACTCTGTCTATTTGAAAACAAATTTAAGTTTTCTTGATCCAGTTATCAATTCTTTGGCAATGCCTGACGCAGTTGACGGACACTCCTTAAGGCAATGAGCAATACCTGCGCCGTGATCTCCTTTGTCTGTCAGGTGTGTGTCCAATCAATTTTACCTGTCGCGCGTACTATTCACAAGCGAAGGAAAACGATCACTTACTTTCGACTGGAGCCAGAACGAACGAAGCAACGATGACCAAAAAGGTCTGAAGGAGAATACCACGTAGCAACATTTCCAGGCATGCAGTAACGTTGCTTTCAACAAATGAAGCACGTTTCGAAAGAATTCTTGATTTAAAACGAACAAGGAAGAAATCGCGATGTCTTGCTGTCGCTTACCTCTCAAGACTGACCAGTTTGAAACGCTTAGGTCCAAAGAACAAGTGATCTAGACATTGTTATTGGACATTTTTTATGACAACACTTCAAGAAAATAGGCCATCCATAGTAAATAGTAATAGTAAAATGCCAAATCGGCAGATATTTTATAGGCGAGCATAACCATGCACAGAAAACTATAGAATGGTCACCAGTGGTGGGCCCACGCACACACATGAAGCCCAACCAATGGATTTCCTTTGACAGTAATAGATGGCATAATGCTCAGGGTCTCCGGACCAGGTTGCATCGATAGTGATGAGCGATACACGAGAGCGTTTGACCATCGTTCAGTAGTCTCTTGTTTTTAAATGACGCATATCAGGTCATCCTTAAGCAGCCGAATCCAACTTTGTAAGGTATACTCATCGCCTTCTAAGCAGTCGATCGATTGATTAATAATAATGCTAGATCGACTGATTAATTTACAAATCGGTTGGTTAATTAACCAATCGTTGGCTAAGAATTTCGGTATGAGAGAATACTTTCTTATTCTTGTGTTCATTATGGATTAAAATTCTTTATTTTATTATTATACTTTCATTTATCTATCACTGGAATTCAGTTCTCATATTAAATTGTTTTTATATTTCCTCGAGTAGGCCTAATTGTAGCTCCCCAGGTGTCAATTACATACCGGCTCTCGAGTAATCTTGTAGAGATTCTTTTACAGGGATAAGGAGCCCTATATCCTCTAGAAGGTAGGGAAAGAAAATATAACGGAAGACAGTTTTAAAATGACATAACGGCTGGCCAAGCATATACAGTGACCGATTAACAGTTATGAAGATATAATGCATTTACCGGTCTTACTCTGGCTTATAGCTCCCAAATATGTGGCCCCATTCGCCGACCTATCTTCGACACCTCTCACCGTCAGCTTCGCTCACTTGATCGCCTTGACCTTCTTGTCCCACGAGCGAGGACTACTAGGGCTAAATCTCGAGCTTTTGCCTTCATTGGCCCTTCACTATGCAACCAAATCCCTACAACAACTCGTTCCTCGATATTAACTGGTGGTCCAGGTGTTCTTTTCGCTGTCTTAAGACCACTCTTTTTGCTCGGGGTCTTTCGCACTGGGAGCGCCTCTGATTGGTGTTCACTGTGACAGGCGCTTTATAAATTTGTAAATACAATACACATACAATACATAATAACGAAACTTTATATAGCAAACTAAACAAGGCTACTTCGACTACGCCACACCACACGATGGGTGCTTCCTCGACCACTAAAATAATCACACATTATTCGTTAATTATTGATCGATCTTATTTTAATACACCTTCAAGCAAACCTGCGTGAGTCAATTTACGGTAATTTGTTGAAGTGCATAGGCAAAAGTAGGCTATACGGAGTCGCAGAAAACAAACCCATCGCCAAAATTTATGAATAGGACAACGTAAAGTCATTTAAAGTTACCAACCAGTTCCACCCGACGCACAAAGGGTTCTACATCAGTCACTGAAATAATCACATCATTCACTGATTACTTATCAACCTGATTATATTACGTGTTGAGTTGCCCCTCGGCTAGGCAATTTTGTGATTTATATAGCGCCTCTTCTTGAGAGAATCATCAGAGGCGCTTCTTTATGAGACTGTATAATGGCGATCGCTTCATACGAGAAGAACTTTCTTTCGACTTCTGAACAAGCTTTACACAGAAACGATTATTACTGCGTAAACTTAAAATTCTAATCTATCTCATATTGTTTTATAAATATGGACAATTGTAATGCACTCGATGTGGAGCTTTCAATCACTTAATGCATTATTTTTCCATCATAGTCCAAAATGGGAACACAGTAGCCTACTTCTTGAGCCTATTTGGGAACATCAGAGATCTACCAAACATTCCCACTCCAATACATTTGATATTTATATGCACCTCTGGCATAATAGTAGCTATAAATCACATAATTTTATGCATTTTTTAAATTAAATTTTTCTTACTTTATATGCAGACGAGGAACCGGACGAAACTTAATGTTGACAAAAACTCGCAACTTCAAACATGACTACCGCAAATAGAAATTTCGGCAAACTCATGACTATAGGCTAAAATATAGTAAATGGACTATTTAATATTTCATGAGACCGTCAGCAGACCATGATTTTCCTAGTGCATCCTGGTGCAACGTGTTTTCATTTTGGCTTCGAAGTAGTATTAGAAGCAGTAGTATAGTTATATTATTAGTAGCCTAGTATTTTAAAGCCAGGTATATATAATATCCAGGTATATATAATATCCCAAATGATAAGAAGGCATTAAATGATTATAATTTAAGGGTGTGATATCATGCAATACTATTAAATGTTCATTTCAACAACACAGTAAGAAAGAACAGACCACAGCACATGTAAATTCATTCCACAATAGAAGACAATCAAAACCTCGAATGTACAGTAGGCATACACTTTAACGTTGAACGGATACGCATTGTCAGATGTCAGAACCCACAATTTGTATCCAAATCACATCAGTTCGCCTCTTGTATACAATTTCGCTAAGTGATGGTCGTAGTAGAGTGCTGTGACTCTCATCGTCTGGACCTCTATGCGCAGAAACAATAACTGGTCCAGTGACATCAGATGGAAGAGTCGAAGGCAATAGGTAATCGACATCCATTAACTCTTCATTGGACACATCATCCATTATCTCTTGTGGCATAATGACCATGATAACATCTGTCGCAAAAGCAAGCACTGCATTTGAAGCGTCTGCTAGGTGAATAAACTGCCCAGTGTCATCATTTTCGCTATCTTTGTCAGACACAAGGAGAACTTTCTTTTCGACATCTGAAAAAGCTTTACACAGAAAGGATGATCACTGCGTAAAATAAAAATTCTAACCTATAGATCTCATATTCTTTTATAAATATGGACAGTAGTAATGCATTCGTTGTGTAGCTTTCAATCACTCAATGCATTTCTCCACCATGATCCCAAATGGGAACACAAAATAATTTTGTAATTTTGAATTTGAATGCAAAATGGTTCAATAAACTCAGTACTTCTTGTGCCCATTGTTCCCATTTGGGAACATCAGAGATCTACCGACAATTTCCATCGCAATGCATTTCTTTTTTACACGCACCTCTGGCAAAACAGTAGCTATATTATGTTGCACTTAAATCACATAATTATGCAGTTTAAAAATTAAAATTCCCTTACTTTGTTTGTTGACTTTGTTTGTAGACGAGAAACCGAATAAAAGCGGATGTTGACAAAAACACGCAACTTCAAACATGACTACCGCAAATAGCAATTTCTGCACACTTATGATTAGGGTAAACTAGAGTAAATGGACTATTAAGCAGTCAAAAGCTGCTCACAGTAACTAAGTGAAGCAACACACTTATTTATTTTAGACTTAAATTCTAATAACTTAGAAATTTCTGCACACTTATGATTAGGCTAGGCTAAAATATAGTAAATAGACTATTGAACAGTCAAAAGCTGCCAACAGTAACTAAATTAAGCAACACACTTATTTATTTTAGACTTAAATTCAAATAACTTAGAAATGTCTGCAAACTCACGAATAGGCTAAAGTATAGTAAATGGACCATTGAACAGTCAAAAGCTGCCCACAGTAACTAAATAAAGCAACACACTTATCTTAGACTTTAAAACCCACAATAGAACATAATAGAACCCACAATTGAATTATACCTAAGGCAAACTCTCTATCTCGTAAAACATTTGTAACACGGATGCTTTATACTTAATTTTTTTCTATTTTGATAAACTATGTACACCAAACAAGGTTAGCAGTTGGTGCTTCAATAAAGGATATACTTATTTACTTACTTACTTAAAATTCATCCTTACTTTCTCAAATGGGAACAGTGAGTGTGCTTTAATAGGTTAATTACTACTCGATTCTATTATTCTACGCCTTGAAGCGAATCTACGTGAGTAAATAGCGAGAATTGGTTGAAGTGCTTAGGCCAGACCTTAACCCTACCCGTGACTCTCTTCTCTGTGACAGATTCACCGAGAAGAGAGTCATCGACTTTTTTAGAACAACGTTATGTCATTTATAGTTGCTAACCAGTTCCTGTCGACGTCACATTTGGTTCTGCAACAACCACTGAAATAATCACACATCATCCACTAATTACTTATCAATCTTATTATTCTGCGCCTTGAGTTGAACCTAAGCGAGACAATTTTGTAATTCATTTAGCGCTTCTTCTAGAGAGACTCGTCAGAGGCGCTACTGTCTAACGACGGAAAAACAGGGAAAACTGGTGTTCAAGCGCTGACGGAATAGAGGATAAGAAAGACAAAGGAGCTCATGTCGTAAGATGCAAACCAACCTGTTACGGAAGGTTGGATTGGCCACAGCTAAGCTTCTGTGCTGCAAGTTGGATGTTCTGATCGGGTGGGGGTGGGGGTACAACCTACCTTGTGCAGCAGAGCGAAGACAATGGCGTGAATGTGTTGAAGTGCCAAGGTCAAAGCCATAGCAAGGCCTCTACGTGCATTCTGATGTTGATAAAATAGTTTTAAAGCTTAGCTACACGACACATGAGCTTTGCAACTTCATTCTATTTTGTCACCAGAGTCTAATCACAATTTACGTGACCAACCGATTGCATCGCCCAGATGAAGTAAAGGACACGTCCTGTTGAGTGTCCATCCTCTCTTGTTTATTAGACATATTATATGTATTCGTTTCATTGTACAGAATGCATTTCTTTCTGTCTCAGTGAATTGCACATCTACCCAGGCACCATAAGTTTAGAAGTATTACAAGTGGTGCTGTGTAGATGCAGACCCGTTTAGATAGATTAGGGTATTGTCAAGGGGTCTAACCATTGAACGTGTAGTTGCTCTCGACGTATGCAGACGTCACATGTGTACCATAGTCGATCGTGTTGTTTGCCCTGCAGTAGAGAGTGATCGGCTGCTCCCAAGAATACATTGTTTCAGTCACAACCAGTTCGCTCCACTCTGACAGCAAATTCCCATTGTTATCGTACCTAAGAAACGCAACCTTATATATAGGCCTATATATATAATATTATACGTATATTATATATAGTAAATTGCAATTGTAATCTGATGATTATAGAGCTCCACTGTAAGAATAAACTCATCAGAGTTACATGTTGTTACATTATGTTGTTAGAAATAAGGGTCGTTCATCAATGACGTCACGCACCTAGGGGAGGGATCGGCAATTTGTGACGATGTGTGATATGGGGTTGGGGTTGGTTGGGAAATGTGACGTCACATAAGGTCTATGTAATTAAATTAACAATTAACAGCAATTTAATTTTAACAAGAACAGCACTAATTTAGAGTTTTAAATTTTCATTATTTTTTTGTGGGATCCAAGTCCTGACAGTGTCGTATCAAAACCCGACCATCTCTTCTATTATATCATAAGCACTGGTAACAATTGAGACGGCGATCCGATAAATATAACAATATTGCACAGGACGAGTTTAACAGAAATTTTTTTGGTAAATTCAAAACATAGAAATTTAGAGCGAAACGTACACGCATGCGTTGTGCAAATTATTTTTCCGCTAGCTAAGCGGCTGGTTCTCACCGGCTACGCCGGATTGCGTGCGGGGTGCGTAACAGGAATGTTGACTTCATGACAGACATTTATATTCCATTATACTGTGTATGAAAACACCAGCAATAAAGAACCAAACACTTGTTAGTAAAATATCAGTCTTTCAGCAGGCAACGCTTACTATAATGTCTGAAGTGTCTAGTAGGGTGACCCGACAATTGCGCGCAGGACAATTGCGCGCCGACAATTGCGCGCCGACAATTGCGCGACCCGACAATTCCGCGCAGGACAATTGCGCGCCGACAATTGCGCGCAAAAAGAGAACAATTCAAATTTATTTCGAATGATTTTCATTTGCTTTTCTAAAGCTTTTAAACTATTTAAAACCTTTAAAATTAATGTCGAAAGAGTTTCAGCTATTCAGCTACTGTTAGTGAGGCTACTATAGAAAACTGTTCTACTGTTCAAATGGAAAGATTGTTTGACTATAGAAAACTGTTCTACTGTTCAAATGGAAAGATTGTTTGACTATAGAAAACTGTTCTACTGTTCAAATGGAAAGATTGTTTGACTATAGAAAACTGTTCTACTGTTCAAATTGAAAGATTGTTTGCGATTCCGCGTAGATAATCAATCAACGGTACTGTGCGATAGGTAGGAGTCAGCGCCATCAGGCGTCGGTTAAGTTTCATGAGGTTAATTGGTAAGCTCGGCGCCTTGTGTTCTAAGAGTTTCAGTGTAAGGTTCGAAACTTCTCTTGGTAGGGTCAGTAACGGGGGGAAGGAAGGCTAATTGGTAAGCTCGGCGCCTTGCAGAATAAATATCCAAAATAACTGGAATGAAATAAAATAACCATATAAAAATTATTTATATTAGCATATACTTCTTTTTAGTACCTTTAATACTATAGACACGGTGCGCGCAATTGTCGGTGCGCGCAATTGTCGGTTCTTTTTGGCCGCGCGCAATTGTCGGCGCGCAATTGTCGGCGCGCAATTGTCGGCGCGCAATTGTCCTGCGCGCAATTGTCGGGGTGCCGTCTAGTAGCAGCACACACAAAATCGACGAGAGTGTAGCTGCAGTAAAAGTACTCAGTGACTTGGTGTACATTTAAAGAAAAAAGATCCGTGCAATACCCACCATCATTGATGTCTGTAAGACTCGACAGCAGGGTTTAAATCAACTAAGCACAATGACAACTGATGCGTGATAAACCCAGCTACTGAACACATACATAGTATTACATACTCGCTAATTAACCAATCAACCCAGGGGGTCCGATAGCGCACTGGATAACACACTGGCATAGAGAGCGAGAGGTAACGAGTTCGAGATCATTGGCAGACATGCTTTGTAGGCTGCTATTAGCGCCGTGTATTGCAGGCTGTCTGTTCTGTTAGTAGTTAAGATTTATGTCTTCTGTCATTTTGTGTTCTTGTGAATTGTTTAATTGTCATAACA
>JACEVL010000597.1:440000-595000 GCA_020284085.1 Aporrectodea caliginosa
CTTAAAACGGCTGCGAAGCGCTCCCTGCCCAGCAGCAGCTAAAAAGGTGTGATTTGAGGGAATTATAAAAAAGGAGGCGACTTTACCCTAGACAGCAATCGCAAGTCTAGTGGCAGGCACATCCAGATGGAGGCCTCACAATCCAAAAGGCCCGGCTCTGAATAATAGACGTAGAGTTCGACGGGCTGCGAGGTCAAAGACAGAGATCAGACAAGTAGGATGGAGCACAACCAAGAAGGCACCGCCAAACAAGTGCAGCAACTCGGTAGGAGATCCACTGAGAAACAGGGAGCCAGTGAAGAACATCACTCATATAAGCAGAGACAGGAGAATATCTATAGGAAGTCGGCTGATGAGGGCAGCGGCTGAGCGGAGAACTCGATCAAGGCGCCCAATTAGCCCAGGTGGCAGACTTAAAAGTTACAAGTACCGAACTGCATTGAACAATTCTACTGGTGACAAAGGCATGCACAAGAGCCACGCACGGTATAGCAATTATAAGAGAGGGATCGTGAGACAATCGTTTTGTGAGTATCGTAACTATATTGTAACTGGTGATTGTTGCTTCTTAAGAATGTCCGGCTATTTTAGTAAGTAAGCAGGTAAGTATATTCTTTATTGTACACGTTGCATACTGGTGTACATAAATCTTAATTGAACCGCCACTGAGACTAGGCCTACAGCATTCCAATTATTAACGTTTTTCGCATAAGATTCTCTGCCAGAGGAAAGGAGCGGGCGTGCTTTAGCGGGGCTAAGATATATATTTGGAGCTGTTGGGTGGTAGTAACCGGTATCACGATAAGTCGTCTATCGACTTTTCGTCTACGACACTTCGTCTACACACATTTCGCCGACAGACATTTCGATTACGAGTGTAGCTGTATCCATTAGGGCTAATTAACAGAGGCCGCAATCGTAAGACGAACTAAATATTCTCATGGATCCAGCTTCTAATTTCGGAAACAATTATTTTCAGCAATCCACCTTCTATTGATTCGAAAATGTAGTTTCATCCATCCATCCAGCTTGGTGCCTAGCTTCTATTTACGGTAGAAATTATTGCGATCAATCCAGCTTCTATTTCAATACAGGAATTTTTTCAACAATCCCACTTCCATTTAGGGAAACTGTACAATAGGCTATCAAATCATTTGGTATGCGAAATGTCTGTCGGTGAAATGTGTGTAGACGAAGTGTCGTAGACGAAAAGTCTGTAGAAAAGTTGTCGAGGAACCAGTAGTAGCCTATGCAGTAGATGGCACGGGTTCCTTAGGATCGCTGAGAAAAGTCTGCTGTCAATCTCCATGCAACCGGTCAAAGATTGGGTTTTAATCTCTTAGGTACCGGTGAAATATCAACCTGGTCATTACTGACTGGAATGGCATCCTAGCATCTTGTCCAAAACAACCCCACCACCATTCCAGGACCGCACAAAGTAACCGGGACACCGTATAGTTACCCTCACCACATCAGAGAGCCGTGCACCAGTCAGTCCATGCGCGACTAGGATGCACAGATAATGTAATGAGTGTTTTGCCTTACTGCATATTTTGGTCAAGGACTTAGGCCTATGTGTGATTCGCAGCTAAGAGCTGTAAACATAATCCCCAGTTGGCCTACATTCAAGTTTGAGACCCTTGTCAATTCCAGAATTACATTGGGGATTATGTCGAGCTCAACCCGTCCTTTCGGCCATATGATCACCATCTCATAATTATATAGATCTTCTTTTGTTTAGTTTTGGATAATAGGATGCAGTCCATTGTGACACGTGATCTCGTTCATCCGCCACTGTGCTACTCTCTGATGAGGGTAGGCCCACCAGCAGATAGCTATCGTCTGCCTATCTAATTAACCTATTGCCATGGTGCACCATTTGGAGTTTGATATTGTTGCAATAAAGTTACCAGGTCCCAGACCCGAACCAAGGACAATGCTGGCATTGATTTTAACAATAGCAGAGATAGATCCATTGAATTCTGTTCAAAGCGTACGATCTCCAGGGAAGGAAATTATCCGGTTGTATATAATTTACACAGTCCAGCATTTGCAACTAGGCAAGTTGTTCAGCTAGCTAGGGGTGCTTCACCGTATCGAAGGCCTTTGTGAAATCCATGTAATTAGGTGGACAAACTGGGTTTCTCTTAGAAGTTCCGTAAGGTTTTCCATCAAAGCAATTAAGGCAGCCGTGGTGGAACCCGTCGGGCGGAAAGTATATTGGTCTCTACAATCATCAGTGCTTTTTTTCAGCCGGAACTGTCCGGAACGGCGTTCCGGGACCTTTTTCAGCTAATAAAAAATAATTTAGTTAATTAAAATTTTTAATAAAAAAATAGTTAAAATTAATTAGATACTCTACTTTAATTTCAGTGCTTTCAATGTTTATTTATATGGATATAATGAAATAGAAATATCCGCATAAAAAATGTACCCCTATAATTGTTCTGAATTTGTTGAGTTCCGGAACCTTTTTCTCTAGAAAAAAAGCACTGACAATCATGAATTACTTACTTACGTCCAAAGGCTTTAGTAAATATCCTACACTGCCCATGTTATTGGACGGGTTTAAAATTTAAATATATATTATATATATATATATGTCAATTAATGAAGGCAACGGAAACAGATTCATCTGGAAGCAGACAGTTCAGGCTGCGGCCAAACTTCGAATCGAAGATGGCTGAAGGCAAAACAGGACAAGCCCATGTTTTAAGCAGTGCCACAAAAGTTGAAAACAAGAATATCATTATAAGACAAAGAAATTATAAAGGCCGTTGCATGGGTGTGCCTGGGCATTTATGTCGCGCTTTAGATGAACCTGCAAACAGCGAAAACGTTATTCAGCCACACTGTACATTTGATATATTATGTTAAGGACCCTACAACGGATGCCAAACACCTTTCAACCTGCACCAAAAGCGTAGCCAGACAACAATTTCTGGGGTTCCCTTTGGGATCCTCAATTGGACATCGTCGCAGAGTAGAAAAATAATATAAAAATGTATGTAATTATTTATTTAGGGGTTTGAACCCGTAAACCCCATAATATTCCCATGACCTGTACACCAAATTTCTAAGGCAGGGCAGATTTATTAAAATCAGTAGTATCAATTATTTGGCTTGGTAGATGGGTTCCTCCAGAAATAGAGCCTCATGATAATAAGTCCCTATGTACAAGTTGTCCCAGAATGCACAATATTCTGAAATTTTTAAGAGTGAAATTTATCCGCCCATCATTCGCCTTCTTTGATATTAACGAGACCCGACAGTCAGGTTCAAAACCAGTCAAAATTTCGATAATTGCTTGTTTTAAGCTTTCTCAAAATCGACTGCAGAATTAGGCCCTGTAGAAACTCAGCACCAGATGTTGTGCAATAATTGATAACTATGTCGGCGATTATACTTCATTAGTTCATTGCTTTCACTTTTACAGAGGATAGCCCTTGTCGTGTAGCATCATGCGTGTTTTGCTAAACCAATCAGCAAAATTCTCTAAAATTTAAGTCATTATCGCAGTGTCTTTGAACGAACCTGTCATTGCAACCACCAGTACAAACAACATCGGTGCTAAACCTACGTCCATCGATTATTATAACGTGAAAATTCAAATAATTAACAAATGTCTTTACTTGGGCAAAATACCAAATTTCGGTTGGCTGCTTCCCCCAAATAACGCTAGTTCCGTCAGCGATAGGCGTATGGGAAATTTCAGTCGTGGGGATCAGAAACAGAAACAATAAGCTTTTACTTCTGGCCAAAACAAAAAATTAGCTCCAGAATAATTGGCGTCGTGCGTTCGATGCGTGTATGAACTAAGCAGACTGTAACTTAATATATATATATATATAATATATATATATATATATAATTATTATATTATATATAGTTGTATTTATTAAAGTATTAGAGATTAATTGATGCTAGTTGAGTGATGTTAGTTAAAGCTATTCATATTTCCTGCAATTTAAAGCTTAATAATTATATGACCCAGGAAATGATAGTTCGGCGGCCAATGAAAGGGCTTGGAGATGATCTTCCAAAAGTTACACCGGGCCTCTCCAGGGTAAGGCAAATGAGGATCGTAGGTTTCACGATGACAGAACAATTCAGCTTCAACACGCATGTAAACAACGTCATCATTAAGACTACTACAGGTAGTCAATCTATGCCCTCCGCGTTCTAACAGCACATGCATGGGTATATCCGAGTTATGTTACTAACGCAACCACAGTCGCGGATGCTCTATGCGGCCCCGGCGTGGTGGGGCTTAGCGGGGGAGAGGGACGCCCATGTCTTCAGGCTACTATACGGCGACTGTTCCGGTCTAGATATACCTACCGGAATCCTACCTATTCGAGCAACTTTGACAAAAAACAGACTCCAACATCTTTTCAACCATCATCAGCTACCATGCACATGTTTTACATCAGCTACTGCCTCCCGTGAAAACTGTTTCATACTCGCTACTCCCAGGATCCACAACAGAATCCTACCTAAGACGAACTCTATATCGTAAAACATATATTCACTCAACAGGACCAATTTTTCTTACTAGACGAAAGCAATGTTATTCTACAGACCAGGATTCGAATCCGGTTCACAAATGGATATCTGGACATTCACTGTTTGAGAAAGGAATAAAAAATATTTGCTGAGCAAACAAAGGCCGAGATCAGCAAAGTCTCTTACCATTCAATCGTTGGAGCGGGTTTTCCATTTGCCGTGCAGTTGACGGAGTCTCCAACTGGAGACTCCATTTGAGCTTCAGCGCTGGAAGGCGGATAGATACCAATCTCGCTAGCAGCATCTGTCCATCAAAACAGGTTTTCGTATGGAGCATCTCGCAATCAATATCACGCAAACATAATCAACTTTTTATCAGTCACAATCGACTGTTCGACGTCATGGTGTATGTAATCAAAAGTGTCAAATGTAAATTGTACAACTCTCATTAACCAAAATCTTAGCAGTCATTTTGTTGCAGCGTAGTCTACTTCCATTGTGGTTCTCGAAGTGCTAATAGTAGCAGAAATAGTAACACTATTAGTATTAGTAGTATTTAAGGCCAAAACAATAATAAAAAATTATTAAAAGGTGAGATATTATACAATGTCAAAAAATTAATGCGCTATATTCAACCATATCTACAACACAGTATGCTAGAACGGACCACAGCTGCACATGGACTTACATTCCACACAAATAGAAGACAATCAAACCACACCAACAGTACTGTTGCTGTCAACAGCAACACATTACAAACCCATTGCACAATACACAGCCCAACAGCACAATAGGTCTACAAACGAAACAGCCACAGAACAGTTGACACAAGTCGTTGTTATGCATACATCTGACGTAGAAGACGGTTGAACAGTTGTCTGTTTAGTCCGGATTCGAATCCAAGAAGTCAACGACGCAGACGAGCTCCTGATCGTCATCAGCTGACGTCACCGTTCTTTGTCAATATCACCCTAAATAACAATGAGCAAAAAAGGCGCTACAAAAGT
Organism: Aporrectodea caliginosa; assembly: GCA_020284085.1. Taxonomy (NCBI): domain Eukaryota; kingdom Metazoa; phylum Annelida; class Clitellata; order Crassiclitellata; family Lumbricidae; genus Aporrectodea; species Aporrectodea caliginosa. The sequence goes on from JACEVL010000597.1 coordinate 445,514, forward strand.
CAAACATTGTTCAAGCACGATGCTTTTAATGGTCCGTGTGACATGGCTTCCAATTAAGACTATGGCTGACTAGGTCAGACTAGACAGATTGGACTTAGCTAGTCGTGACTTAACTAGGCGAAACTATACTAGACAAGCTCAGAACTTTTCTAAACTTGGCTATATTCAATTTAATTTCAATTGAGTTTTCCAAGATATCCTGAATACAAATGAACTGATTTAAAATACAAGAGTCTTGTACCAGCGTTGTACTATACTTCTGATGAAATTACTTAGTCGGTCACTGGTGACTCTTCTAGTTATCTGAGTAATGTTTCATAAGTGATAAACGTTCTGTTCTTTAAAACATTCATTATCGTTTTGGATAATGTAGCTATGGGAGCGTTCGTCAGCATCGAATCATAGTAGTTTACGCTGCACGAAAGGTTCGCCTCGTTGCCCTCATCGTATTCAACGATGTCACTCGGATATGCCATTGGATCTATAGATGAATAAATTAACACACAGATGAATAAATAAAACTAGATGGATGATCACACGTGGGACCTCTTGCGCGGGTATTTTGTGCGAGTGACAGCATTCTTTGGATGTAAGAATTAACTCGGCAGATGATGTCTGTTTGTTGGAACTACCTGGAACGTACTACATAATTATACCTTGAAGAGAAACGACGGTCACTAGCATCAGTATTAAAGGCGCATTTGTTCTAATTGGATTACCGCCTATGTAATGCGCTGCTGGAGGCGAAATGTGTAACTGGTGCTGTGGAAAATCCGTGTTTTGTTGTTCTGTTGGGAACTCGGTCAATTAGAGCAGTTAATCTTGAGACTTCGTTCACTCAATGTATTTCTCCATCATGATGCTAAATGGGAACAGAGTAGGCCCTACTTCTTGTGCCCATTGTCTCTATTTGGGAACATCAGAGATCTACCAGCCACTTCCACCCCAATACAGTTTATGTTTACATGCACCTCTGGCATAACAGTAGTTACATTATCTTGCACTTAAATCACTTATGAACTTTAAACATTAAAATTCCCTTACCTTGCGAGCAGACGAGAAACCGAAAGAAAACGGATGTTGACAAAAACTGGCAACTTCAAGCATGACTACCGCAAACTCATGATTAGGCTAAAATATTGTACATGGACTATTTAGCATTTCATGAGACCGTCAGCAGACCATAGCCAAAGAGTTCTGAACTCTATGCAGCTTAAGAATGTTTGACTTATTGATACCAATAAGAAACGAATTACAGTAGAGTGCCTAGTCTTAGTGCATCCTTGTGCAACGTGTTCCTCTTGTGGTTTTCGAAGTAGTATTAGCAGCAGTACAAGTTATTGTATAACTAGTATTTTAAAGCCAGGTATGATATCCAAAATGATAAGAAAACATTAAATGATTATAATTTAACAGTGAGATATTATACAGTGCTATTAAATGCGTTATATTCAACAATCTCCACAACACAGTATAATAGAACAGACCACATTATGTACATTCATTCCGCACAATAGCAGACAATCCAACTCTCGAATCAACAGTAGTACTTTAACGTTGAACGGATACGCATTGACAGATGCCAGAACCCACAATTTGTATCCGAATCGCATCAGTTCGCCTCGAATTTCTCTAAGTGATGGCTGTAATAGAATGCTGTGACTCTCATCGTCTGGACCTCTATTCACAGAAACAATAACTGGTCCAGTGACATCAGATGGAAGAGTCGAAGGCAATAGGTCATCGTCATCTATTAACTCTTCAATGGACACACCATCCATTATCTTTTGTGTCATAATGACAATGTCAACATCTTTCTCAATAGCAAACACTGCATCTGAAGCCTCTGCTAGGTGAAAAAACTGCTCTGTGTCATCATTTGTCGCTATCTTTATCAGACAGTATAATGGCGATTGGTTCACACAGGAGAACTTTCTTTTCGACATCTGAAAAAGCTTTATACAGAAAGGATGATCACTGCGTAAACTAAAAATTCTAATCTATCTCATATTATTTTATAAATATAGACAGTAGTAATGCATTCGATGTGGGGCTTTCAATCACTTAATGCATTTCTCCATCATGTTCCCAAATGAGAACACAGTACTTCTTGTGCCCATTGTTCCCATTTGGAAACATCAGAGATCTACTAAGTACTAACCATTTCAGCCCCAATACATTTGATGTTTGTATGCTCCTCTGACATAACAGTAGCTATTATGTTGCACTGAAACCACAATATGCACTTTAAAAATGTGAAATTCCCTTACTTTGTGTGCAGACGAGAAACCGAACGAAAATGGATGTTGAAAAAAATCCGGAAAATTCAAACATAACTACCGCAAACAGGGATTTATGCAAACTCGTGATTAGGCTAAAATATAATAGGCCTATTATGGACTATTTAGCATTTCATGAGACCCTCCGCAGACTATAGTCTTAGTGCATCCTCGTGCAACGTGCTCCCATTGTGGTATTCAAAGTAGTATAAGTAGCAGTTGTAGTTAAAATATTATTAGCGATTTAAAGCCAGGTATGATAGCCCAAATGATAAGAAAACATTATAATTAAAGGTAAGATTTTATACAATACTACTAAATGCGTTATATCAAGCCATTTCTACACTACAGTATGATACAACAGACCATATGAAGCACATGCACACACACTCCACACAATACAAGACAATCAAAACCACACCTTAAAGTCAACAGCAATGCCATACAAACCAATACCACAACACAACAACACAATAGGCCTACAAGGAAACAGCCACAGAACATACTGTTGCAACTATTCGTTGTGATGCTTACGTTTGACGTTGACAACAGTGGAGCAATTGTCTGTGTAATCTAGTCTGAGTGCTGGATTTAAGTTGGTGAAGTCAACGACGCAGACGAACTCCTGATCGTCATCAGCTGACGTCACGTTTTTTTTCAATCTCGCCCTACATTACAGTGAACAAAAAAGGCGCTACAGAAGTCAAACATGGTGCAAGCACGATGCTTTGAATGTGCCGCGTGACACTATTTCCAATTAAGACTAAGGGTGACTAAGTTATACAGAACAGCTTAGACAAAACTAATTGAGAATTATAGCTAGGCGAGACTAGACTAACAGAACAATTGAAATCTGGTGTTAAATTTTACTTCAATTGGGTTTTCAAAACTAAACATAAATTTCGATGAAACTACAGACTATACGCAGCCGACCACTGGTGACTCTCCGCAATATTTGCTAACTGATAAATGTTATTAATAATAAATTGAATTGAATTGAATTGGTTTATTGCACAGAACAGGTTATAGGTAAATAACAAATAACTGATAAACGTTCTCAATGATATTTAGCATTGTTTGGAGAGTGTAGCTAGCTGCTCATATTATTTCCAAGGGTGGCGCTATATAAATAGCCTTTATACAAAAAATAAATGTATAAAATCGGATCTGGCATGAGGAGATGAGTTGAATGATTCTATCAGTGTAGAGCAGATGGCTTAGAATATCCATCGCCAATCAACTGCTGAACCTACGTTTTTCTGGTAAGGGACTCAAAGATGATTTGGACTCCAGGGACTTGTTGCCCATCTCTGTACCACATGATCCGCGGAGTCAGCGTCAAATCATAGAAGTTTACGGTGCACGAAAGCGTAGCCTCGTTGCCTTCGTCGTACTCAACAATGACGCCGGGACATTCCACTGGGTCTATAGATAAATAAATTAACGATATATAATATATTCAATTAATATTTAATCTCTGGGTTGGCACACCGTAACCCATTACAGTGAGTGGGACTGCCAGTGTAAAAAAGTGGACATAATTAATAGCTTTTAAATATCTGTTCCAGCGAGGGGCGACTTGGTCAACGGGGCAACATCAAACTTTTAAATAATATCCACGAGATGTAATTTTTGCCATCTTTAAGCGGCAAGACAAAGTCGTGTGGTCTCGGTCGAAGGTCTTGGTGGCGGGTAGCCTAAAAGTTGGAAGGAACAGATGAATAAATGAAACTGAGATGATCACAAGCGAGCCCTCGTGCTCGGGTATCTTGTGGAGGTGCATTACATCGCGTTTTGAATGTAACATGTAACTGGACAGAGGATGTTTATCTGTTGCCTGGAAGTTTCTAAATAGACCTGCAAGATATGCTGATCACTAGCCATAGCGTTAAAGACGCACTTATTGGATTACCGACTATACGTACGTAATGCATTGCTGGCGACGAAAGGTTAACTGGTTCTGTAAAACAAATCCGTGTTGTTCTGCGTTGTTGGGAACTGGTTCACTTATAGCAGTTAATTTTAAGATTTAAAACAGAGCATTTCAATGCATGTGGGCATTCGTCAAGTGCAAATTTATTCTCATGCAGGTGACATTCTCTTTTCAATACACTCGGTACTTTTTCTTTCCCGTTGAAAATATTATATCACAGTGATAAATATTGATTCACCATAACATAGACAGAATTCTCGACAATAATAATTCTTCAGTCACAATCTGTCAGAGTATGCGGAGAAATCATGCAGCTTCGTCCTTTCATGCTTATTGCATTATATTGTAAAATGTTCAGATAGAGATGAAGTCAAAAGAAATACATATCTTAGTGGTAAGCTACAACAATTTTGAGAAATACACTTTTCTACAACCATAAATTTCTCCACAATTTTTGGTCAGCTCATTAGATGTCGGAGCTTTTGTTCTACGGGCGCTCTAGAAATTTATTATTATTAGGCCTATTGTTATTATTATTATTATTATTATTATTATTATTATTATTATTATTATTTTTATTATTATTATTATTGTTGTTGTTGTTGCTGTTATTGTTGTTGTTATTGATTAATTTTGACTATTACTATTGTTGTTATTACAACTGCTATCTAAAATTCAACCCTTCCAGCAATAGTGCTCACGAATTGTCATGATGCGCAGGCTCTTTCTGTTTAGCCTCTTGAAAAAATTTCAGCGGGCGCCCATGATTGTATATGAGTGACTATAGCTAGAGTGTTCAACCGCACGCTTAAGGCGAATCTGTTCTAGTTTGCTTTGCGATTGAGTGTTCAACCGCTCGGTTTGGCGCACCTGTCCTTCTTGCATTTACCTTTGACAAATAAACCGACCTGGCAACCACAAGATGCCGTTAAGTTAAAAATGTTTCGCACTTTACCTAACCTTGCTTGTATTACTTTACTCAAACCTAATCTTAACTTTGTCTTGCTTTTTTACTTTATCTTTCCTCGCGTTACATTACTTTGCCCTTATGGAATTTCAACCTGTAATTGTCATGCCTAACTTGAACTGAGGCGTTACAAAGGAAGCGTACCTAATAAAACGACGTGAATGGGCTTTCCTATGCCAGTATTGGGCGTGAGATTGCACACATACTGAGTCGCCAGTTCTGGTTTGACCGTGTTGATGACCAGATCGAGCGATTGTGTGTCACCCACAGTCGTCACAGGTAGGACAGTGAAGTTGGTTGGATCATTGTTTATTCCATTGAAGGTGGAGTAGATTTTTAACCCAGTTGGACGCCAGATCGGATAGTAGATCCACTCGATGTGGTTGTTGGGTGACAGACCGGTGACGTTACAGCTGATAACGATGTTCTGTTCTCCTCTTTGAACAGTGACGCTCGGAGGATAGACGGATACCATCTGACCTACGGTTAAAGACAGTATCACCAACCTCATCAACCGTCATCGTCGTCATGACCTCGGGATAACAGAAACATTAGTGGGCCAACAACTTGTCCAGGTCGCTCCATCGAATCCAATAATCAAAGTCGAACCCTCTCTTCATTACAAACCAATCATGCTAATGTTAGACTTCCATGGCGCATCATCTTCATCGCCATCGTTGTCAACAGTATCACCGTCACTAGCACCATCGTCGTTATCATCATCATTGTCGTCGTCATGGCTATAGTAAGAATGAATGAGAGGAAGAGACGGAGATAAAATAGCGAAATGTATAACGAAACGAAGCAGTTATCTTGGCAAATGTGAGATACATTGGTCATAGGACGATTGGTCATAGGACGATTGGTCATAGGACTATTGGTCATAGGACTCTTGGTCATAGGGCCTATTGGTCATAGGACTCTTGGTAATGAGCCGCTAATAAACCGACATAATAAAATTTTTTTGTAGTCGTTAGTTATGGACATTCTTAGTTTTAAGCTTAACACACCGAACGCAAAATAATTAGGGACATTCGTCGTTTTTAGACGAATACAATCAGTGCCAATCAAGAAAGAAACTTATTAGGATATTTACTTACAGGCATCAACTCTTATTACGTATTTCACAGTAAATGATCCAGTAAATGGCTGTTCTTGTTTTTAAAACTTCTCTGTTTTAGCCATCGATAGCCTTCGATAGTTCTATCGCGGATAGGCCCTATGGTCGATAGGACCTATATGACCGATAGCACCTATGACCGAAAAGCCCTATGACCCATATGACCTATGACCCTATGGCCCTATGACCGATAGTTCTATGACCAATAGGCCCTATGACCAATCGTTCATAATATTATGACCGATCGTCCTATGACCAATCGTCCTATGACCAATCGTCCTATGACCAATAGGCCCTATGACCAATCGTCCGTAGACCAATCGTCCGTAGACCAATCGTCCGTAGACCAATCGTCCGTAGACCAATCGTCCGTATACTGCAAAATCGGTGACCCGTCAAATGCGCCAGCGACAAAAGCGCCCCGACAAAAGCGCCCGACAAAAGCGCCCCGACAAATGCGCCCGACAAAAGCGCCCCGACAAATGCGCCACGACAAATGCGCCCGCCTTTGCCGACAAAAGCGCCCCGACAAAAGCGCCCCGACAAATGCGCCCTGCCCGCCCCTGCCTGTTGAATGATACGAAAAATGAGACACAACGAAAGCAGCAGAGTGCACTTGCCTATTCACCTCGACAGCCGCGTCCCTTTGAAGCTAACATCAGAGTACGGAACCCCGATGTACATCAAAAAATAAATACAATGGCTGAATTTCGTACCTCATTTCACTCGCTCGCCTATTCACCTCGACAGCCGCGTCCCTTTGAAGCTAACATCAGAGTACGGAACCCCGATGTACATCAAAAAATAAATACAATGGCTGAATTTCGTACCTCATTTCACTCGCTCGCCTATTCACCTCGACAGCCGCGTCCCTTTGAAGCTAACATCAGAGTACGGAACCCCGATGTACATCAAAAAATAAATACAATGGCTGAATTTCGTACCTCATTTCACTCGCTCGCCTATTCACCTCGACAGCCGCGTCCCTTTGAAGCTAACATCAGAGTACGGAACCCCGATGTACATCAAAAAATAAATACAATGGCTGAATTTCGTACCTCATTTCACTCGCTCGCCTATTCACCTCGACAGCCGCGTCCCTTTGAAGCTAACATCAGAGTACGGAACCCCGATGTACATCAAAAAATAAATACAATGGCTGAATTTCGTACCTCATTTCACTCGCTCGCCTATTCACCTCGACAGCCGCGTCCCTTTGAAGCTAACATCAGAGTACGGAACCCCGATGTACATCAAAAAATAAATACAATGGCTGAATTTCGTACCTCATTTCACTCGCTCGCCTATTCACCTCGACAGCCGCGTCCCTTTGAAGCTAACATCAGAGTACGGAACCCCGATGTACATCAAAATATAAGTACAATGGCTGCATTTCGAACCTATAGTCCTTCGAAGTTGTTCATAACGAACCTCTAAATAAACACAAACAACCTCTTTCTTGCAGGTATAGAACAAACTCAAGTAATTCTTTGATATTGATATTGGGGCGCTACTGTCGGGGCGCTTTTGTCGGGGCGCTTTTGTCGGTTATTTTGGGGCGCTTTTGACGTGGCGCATTTGTCGGGTTTTTTTGTGATTTTTTGGCGCATTTGTCGGGGCGCATTTGTCGGGGCGCTTTTGTCGGGGCGCTTTTGTCGGGGCGCTTTTGTCGGGGCGCTTTTGTCGCTGGCGCATTTGTCGGTGAACCGCAAAATCATAGCTAGGAGACCGTTGAACCCATACAGTTCACCTTCTTTGCCAAATTACAATTCCTTTGTATGCCTGATGAATCCGTTGGCTCGAACAAAATCCAAAAAACGTTACAGTTGGACAAAGTTAAAAGTAGAATCAATTAATCAATCAATCAATTTATTTATTGCAACCCCAAAAAACATAACAGAAATATATATCTAATTGCAACACAAAACCATAACAACAGTATATATCATATAACGACATAAAGAGAAACAGAAACCAGGGTAGCAAAAGGGAAACCCAGAAGGGATGTTAGTCCCGCTTAAGTAGGGTCCCCGACTCCCCGTGCCTTTGTACTCTATAACCTAAAGTCATTATTGGCCTGTGAAAGAAAGAGAAATATATGGGCCTAATTAACTCATATCATTGTATGAGAAGAAAAACTTAACTATAATCTTAACTAAGAACTTAACTAAATGCGGCTATGTGCTATTCACGGTAATGTGTAGATGTTATACAGATAAAAGGTGTGTACGTAATCTTTTTTTAAAGATGAACAAATTATTAGATATGAGTATATTGGAAGGGATTGCATTCCATATTAGTGTCCCCTGAGACTTGACTGTATGGAGCCGAGCGTTGGAATGAACCTTAACAGAACGGAAAGTGGAGGCATTTCTAGTATAGTGGGAGTGTATATCATAAGCGTGGGGCAGAAAATCCTTGAATATTGGTGGGAGAAGTCCGTGCTCCAAGCGAAAAAAGAACTCTCCAACTTGAAAATCCCTAATTTGGTCGATTCTCAGTATTTTCAATTCTCTGAACAGTGGGGCAGTATGTGCCCATTTACGAACACCAGCAATTAATCGAAAAGCCTTTTTTTGTATTATTACCAATCTTATCAACCTTGAGGGATAGGTCATTGCCCAAATCAAATTGCAATAGCTAAGATATGGATAGATGAGTGCATAATATAGATTTAACTTAACAGATTGAGGCAACAGATAAGCAATACGAATGACGTAAGGTATTCAGTTAAAGGAAATCATTTTCTCTTTCCATTACGATACGTCGTCTATTCGAAAACAAATCTGTTTGGCAGTGCCTGGCACAGTTGGAGAACGCCCCTTAAGAAAATAAACGATGTCTTTATACCTGCGACGTTTGATCTTCATTGTCTCTCAGATATGTGCCCAATTCAGTTTACCTCTATCTTACCTTATGTCGCGGGCATCGAATCTATCATAAGCAAAGAAAAACGATCACTTACTTTCAACTGTCGCCAGAAAGGAGACGACGACCGAAAGGGCCTGGAGGACAATACAACGTAGAATCATTTCCAAGCATCAAAACTGCTTTAGACAACTACGACACTCTTCGTAAGAATTCTTGCTTTGAAAGGAAGAAATCGCGATGTCTTGTTGGATTCACATCCCAAGACCAATCACTTTGAAAAGCTTAGTTCCAAAGTGCAAGCGGTCGAGCCATTGAATTGAACACGACACCACTTCAAGAAAATGCTAAGAGGTGCTCCCAACTCTAGTCTGTGTGATATTAAATGCAAATGAACAGATATTTAATCAATTACCAAACAATTCACAGAAAACTAGAATGGTCACAAGTGGCGAGCCCACGCACACTCGTGGAGCCCAACGAATGGATTCCCATACCGATTTTCACAGACGGCATAATGCTCAGAGTCTCTGGACCAGGTTGCGTCAATATTGAAGAGCGATACACGATAGCGGTTACCGCCCAACGGACCCTCGTTTGTGTTTAATGAGGCACGTCTGGTTATTCCAATCTACCGTATCCAATTTTAACAGGTATTCATCGCCTTCTAGTAAGTCGATCGATTGAAATAATCGTTTGATCGACTGATTAATTAACAAATCGATGGATTAATTAAACAATAGATCAGACTGACGGTAGATCGAGTAATCTCAATTTCTTGAATTTCATAGATGGTTTAATCAATAATAGTGACAATAATAATAATAATTATCGAATTTATCTACGCTTTATCCTGTGATAAATGTCTGATATTCTGTTAATTTTTATTAACAACGGCCCAAGTAACATTCTCGTCTTTTATTGCCGCTTACAATGAAAACAGCGATAACGTATTGCTGAAATTGGTGGAGCGTCGTATCATACAGGATCGTATCTGAGAATTTATAAAGCGATACTTGCAGCACAAGCTATTCAGAGTCACAAGGCAGGAGGTAGTAAAAGAAAACTACGGAAAGAACAAAGAAAAAAGAAACTCTAAGGAAATTATGATCCTCCCCTTGAACACTGCGTCAACATGCGTTTAAAGCATATTTCAAATAGCACTCAATGCTATTGGAATAATGGTGTCTGTAAGTATATACAGGGCCGGCGCCAGAGTATAGTCTATTTGCCGCCCTAGGCGAACCTGTCGCACTGAGCCCCCGGTAGCCTTACTGCGATAACTAATTAATATTAAATTAACTAACTTAATTTAAAAGTTATCCATAATAACAGTAACAGTCTGGAAACTGCATTAGTTTTATGCAGCCTATGCTGTATACGCTGTAACACGTTTAATGGGAATTTAAAATGTAAATACATGCAGGCCTATTAAATAATGAGACAGTGCACATTTTTCGTTTGAACACTTTATAAGAAATCCCACGGCTACTTGTACTAAGTCATAATCCTACCTACGTACGAACTATCTACAAAGTCTGTAGAAATAATTGAAATGTAATTTAAAAAATTTATTTTTCGCGCTTTCACTTTAGCAAATGTAGAAGAGTTCTATCAGTTCAATGTCTCCAGCAAGAGGTCTATCATGTTCAATTGACAATGTAGCTATAGGCCCAGTCCAACAAATCTTTCTTGCACCATGGACGTAGGCCTACGCAAATATATTTCTTTTGAGCTTCAAGAAGCTACTCTTTATTATTAGCCACAAAAACTGGAAGTGTCAAGAAGACGTCAAATCGAATAAATATGCGGCGTCTTGTAACTATTTAAAACTATATTTTTAGTATAGTAGGCCCTATATCAATGCTTGCACACATATTGCGCCATTTATTGACCTCGATCAACCAGACCGTTATCTTTAGTGTCTGGTTTTGTACTAGCACTGGATTTTCTGTGACATGAATTATGTTTTTAACAAAAATTGATTAAACTTTTAATGGAAACAGGGTTTCAGTAAAACAAGAAAAACCCAAGTGAAAACACAAGGTCTCCAGAAAATCCCATTCTAGAAGTTCGGATTAAAAACCAAGATCTTGGGAAAAACCGAAGGAGTGGTAACATTGCTGATGATCGGTCTCAGTTTCGTTTCAAATATGTCGCTAGTAAGCAACTTCAAACTTGCGATAGTTATGGGCATAAGCGTGACGTGCCACATGACTGACGTTAAGATTTCTAAATGTCTGTGGTCTGTTTGAAGCCGCTTCTTATTTTCGGATTCATTTATTAATGAATAGTGGCAAAAACGCCGGCAATGTTTTAAAAAATGTATTTAGCTTTTCTGCCGCCCCCAGAAGAGTGCCGCCCTAGGTGGCCGCCTAGTTTGCCTAGTGGTTAAACCGGCCCTGAGTATATATATGTATCTTAGCAATAATATAGCGCTGTTTTGAACCTAAAAAAGGCGATCGTCACAGCATAGTGAACTTGAAAACAAAGACAATACTTTGTATTCAAGGATTAATTAGCCAGTGATGTTACCAGCTGTGCAACATTACATTGTATTTGAGCGACTGTGCATATGCTCCATAATAATTATTAAGGCTCCTTCTTGAGTTCTCCCTTTGACAATTAATGATAAAAACCTAATTGTCTGTGTAATTTGTAAGCTGTTGGTATCAGTAATTATAATTTTTATCAATGAGCTTATAATCTTTCATAGTGAGTACTGAGTCACGTCTGTTGCGCAAGAACTCAATCTTAATAATGAAGAACTTAGCATAGTCGATTTCTGAATAGCTCTATAGCATAAACTCAACTCTTACATGATGTAGAATATCGTAGACACGCAAAGATCAACCAACACGAGCTACCTCGAGACACAGTCCGTAGCCTATAACTTCATAACTAGGTCTACAGATTTATACACATTGTGTACGAATGCACACCTTCGGTTGAGCGTCACGCTTCGCTACCTCTGTGCGAAGCTAAACTAATCAACATAATTATGTAAGAATGACGCTCATCAACTAATCTTTGAGACAGAGGCAAGACACATTTACAGTTCTAGACATCAAGCTCAATAAAAAATGCAATCATACAATCAGACAATTATAGCACCGTATGGCCTCAACCCAGCTCACTTTTAAATGACTTTATGGGTGAGATCCTTCAACACCGCTGCCCATTTGAATTGGCGCTACGCCATTAAAAGTCCCCGTGTACTGAAAGTTCTAGCCCAAGATTCTAATCTATGAAATATGGTCACCATCTGTATTCGAACCTACATCCTCACACGGTTCTAGGGCAATTCGTCGCCGGACAATTCGTCGCGGACAATTCGTCGCGGACAGTTCGTCGCAAATTATTCTTTTCTAGGGCAATTCGGAGCCGAACAATTCGGAGCGGAATTCGGAGCGGCCAACAATTATCTTCATCAATCCAACTTCTATTTAAACAAAAATTATTTTCATCAATCCAACTTGTATTTTTTAAGCAAGAATTATTTTCATCAATCCAACTTCTATTTAAGCAAGAATTATTTTCATCAATCCAGCTTCTATTTAAAGAATTACAGTGGACGAATTGCCCTAGAAAAGCATAATAATTCGCGACGAACTGTCCGCGACGAATTGTCCGCGACGAATTGTCCGCGACGAATTGTCCGGCGACGAATTGTCCGGCGACGAATTGCCCGGTTACCCCTCACACACCAGGGGTCATGGCGTACATTCTAGCGATGTAACCAATGTAGCTAAATGGACCAGTATATATACCAATCAGACATAAAAACAGATCTATTTTCAGACATAGATAATGGATAGATAATCTTTATAGCATGAAAACAAGCAGAAATTTGGTATCTGGTCATCTACTTGTATTAGTTATGGAATAGGTCAGTATTATATTATCCTTGTCAGGATGCTCACATGGGGCGCAGAAAGAAACAATTTTTCCTGAATGCGATCCCTGTAGAGCCCACATGGGTCCCGTGGAAACGCTCGCATGGAATCTTTTGTATGTTTACTAAAAGCCCAACTTAAAGTTCGTTTCACGAGTTCAGCATTAACTGTGTAACTTGTAGACACGTAAACTTTAGGAGTTTAGGTAGTTGCAGCCATGGTACCGTGTAGGATAGATTTGATACAGAGTAAACGGATGTGGATTTCAGAGACCCTGTGAAGCCAGCTCGTCAGAACTTTCGGAGTACAATGATCAAGACGAACAAAAGATGCATATTTAAACCCGTGTACAGCATGCTTCGGGCAAAAACAGCCTTATGCCAAACAACCATAAAATTTTAATTTGAGTTCAGATTATAACGACCATTGGTAGGCCCTTTTAACGATGTAAAGTAGGCCTACTAATTGTTGAATAAATGGATAGGTTAACCCGCGGCATACATCGAAGCTACAATTAAGCAAACTGAAAATGCATCGCTATGCTAATTATGATTTTAAAATAACCATTTTTGTCCAATGAATGGAAGAATTATTAGACTGAGGATAATACCTACACAAATAAATGCGGATCCAATCCGGTAAACTGACTATAGTTAAGCCAATGAATACGTTTATCAAAATCGGATAAATGAATATTCATAATAAAGTAAAGGAGTTTTTATGTTGAGGAAATTTAAACCAGATTAGTAATTAAATAAAAGAACGTATTAAGATTTAAAAATAACCATTCTGTCCAATGAATGAAAGAGTTATTAGACTGAGGATAATACCTATACAAAGAAATGCAGATCCAATCCGGTAAACTGACTATAGTTAAGCCAATGAATACGTTTACCAAAATCGGTTAAATGAATATTCATCATAAAGTAAAGGAGTTTCTATGTTAACGTACATAAACCAGATTAGTAAATAAAAGAACGTAAGTTGAGCCGCCTTTGGTCGTCTTCTCTGTGGACTTCGTTTTCTTCTTATCTGTAAACGGGAAAACATTACATAAGGTAGTCACGTAGGGTCTAGATTCAACTGGACTGATATGAAACTAAGGACATGTGAAATGAGTTATGCATGATCAAGTCATAATGAATCCAGTAGAAATGGGTTTAGGTCAGTTCATTTGCGGATGAGGAAAGTTTCTACAGGCGAACTGTAGCCTACTTACAGTGTCGAATGATGAAGAAGACTGCGATTGCAATGGCCGCAATTACCACAATTGGAACAATCACAACCACCGCGATAATCCACGTCCCTGCAGTTCATAACAATTGAATCGTCATTATTTTATAGATGTATAGAATTATATGTGCACATCGTCACAGACCAATCGCGAGTATTAAAGTTAGGGGATTATCTGTAACAGGTGAACGAACAGATTACTGTAGGGGTTCCAGGTTAGGGATTGGATTTTGAAGTGGATGCACTCGGAGATTTTTAGCCAATGGAGTAATCTAAGAACCGATAGTGATATGGTGATGCTTAGTTGTCTTGGTGATAGGAGTTCGTGCGATTGAATTTTTGATGAGTTGTTGACGCTTAGATGCAACAAAGACTTAAACTTTTCGTTTGTTCGGGGACTTAAAAAGGACTCGCAAATGTTGTACAACTTCCTCCTATAGAATCGAATCTACTTCCAACAATAATATTAATATATTTAAATATAATTATTATTAATTTACGATAATTAAATGATGAACATAAGAAGAACCGAATTAGTTTTCACCATCATTAGAATTTGAACAATTGTTGTCAGTTCTCTAGCAGTACAATAGCCAGCTACCTAATCGTCACTGGCACCGCATTCATGGTTATCTTCACCACTGCAACGCCAGCACCGCTGTTGTCATCAGCATCCTAATAAGTCTTCCCCTTCCTCCTTTCCCTCCTCCTCCTCCTCCTCCTGCTCCTCCTGCTCCTCCTCCTCCTCTTTTTTCTCATCATCATTATCATCGTCGTTAAATAAGTGATTGCCAAAAGTGAATTTCCATTTCAAATGTATACAACTGGAAATGAATGAGAATCTAACTAAAAACAACTTCAGTTTTCAAACTACTTTACGGCTGGCCATGCACATACGGTAACCGATTGACAGTGATGCGACAGATCACCGCTGATAGAAAGCGGAAAGTCATTCACAGCTGTACAGTAGTCATAATTACGACAACTTATTTTGCACCGTTAGTAGCAAGTTACTTTTATAAGGATTTACATGCCAACTGTCAATGCCAATGTCATGAGTTACATAGGAAGTAAACTTGATGATGTTGCATACCTGTTGGGCCCAATCTACATATCTGAATGGTTGGTGCTTTAACCACTGAAATAATCACACATCATTCGTTAATTACTAATCGATCTACGCCTTGAATTGAACCTATGCGGGAGAATTTTATTATTTATATAGCTCTGCTTCAAGAAGCGCTTCTGACCTAACGACGGAAACCAGGATCAAAGAGACTGGTTTCTCAAACACTTACGGAATAGAGGTAAGGAAATACGAAAGAGCTCATGTCGCAGCATGCTAATCAACCTATTCCAGAAAGTTGGACCGACCACAGCGAGGGTTCTGAGCTGCGCTGTGGATGTTCTGGTTGGGAGAACAACCAGATCACACTTTTCAGCAGAGCGAAGACAATGATGAAATGTGCTGAAGTGCAAAGGTCAGAACCTTACTTACTTACTTACTTAACCAGAGCAAAGCCTCTACGGACCTCACCGTACACGAGCTGTGCATCAGATTCATTCGGTGTTCCCTCCTACAGAGGCTTATCACTATTTACATGATCGCCCTGACTAAACAACAAACACACACACTCACACACACACACACACACACACACACACACACACACACACACACACACACACACACACACACACACACACACACACACACACACACACACACACACGCAGAGGCAGAATTAAGTCAGTGACAGTACCCGCAAGTGTAATCTCAAATTTGCATAACGCCTCTTTAAGAGAAATGGCCCAAAAGTTCTGATCTTTATTAGGCATCTATGAAAGAAATATTTTATTGTCAAGAATGCATTTCCTCCTATCTCAGTGCATGCACCTCGACCCAGGCACCATGAGTTTGGAAGTATTGTAAGTGGTGCTGTACAGACTGGATCAGACCAGTTTAGATATGTTAAGGTATGCCAATAAGTCTAACCATTGAACGTGTAGTTGCTCTCGACGTATGCAAACGTCACATGTGTACCATAGTCGATCGTGTTGTTCGCCCTGCAGTAGAGAGTGATCGGCTGCTCCCAAGAACGCATATCTTCCGTTACAACCGCTTTTCTCAACTCCGACAGCAAAGTCCCATTGTTATCGTACCTAAGAAACGCAGGGTTATATATTTATTATAATTATATGTATATATATATATAATTGTATGTGCGTGTGTGAGCGTGTGTATTTACTTTAGTTTGTAACTGTAAGCTGATGGTCTATTTATGAAGCTCCACTTGAGTATAAACTCATCAGTGTTATAATGATGCTACATATATTATGTGTTGCTACAGTCCGGTCGTTTTAAAGTTAAGTTAGAGGAATACCTGGTGAAATGAACATCTGTCAAGGAAGAGCTTCTTAAGGGAGCGCCAACCGATCTAATATGCTGATGCATGCAGAGCCACTCCTTGTGTGACAGCGGTATTTAAAGATGGAGCTGATTCGTATTTTTATTAAACGCCGTTATCTAATCACCGAACAATTGCGACTGAAGGACGTGCTCAAAAATTCCTACACGATAACCGTCTTAGAGGAAGATCGAACTCGTACTCTCCGTGCACCAGGGCAACCCTCTAACCAATTGGTGCACGGCATCTTATAAGAGAAACGACCTATTACCTTTACTGGATCAGTTACATGACTCGAAAGCAATTTCATTTTACAGACCAGGATTCGAATTCCGTTTGAACTGATGTACAAGTAATTTGTTGTACAAGAGGCAGAGATGAGCAGCGTCTCTTACCATTCGATCGTTGGAGTGGGTCTTCCATTTGCCCTGCAGTCGATGACGTCTCGAACTGCAACATCAGTTGGAGCTTCAGCGCTGGAGGGTGGATCGAAACTGATCTGGCTAACAGCATCTGTCAATCAAAATCAGTTGCTTGATTAGAGTATCAATCAATCAAAACACTTTTTGGATTGGAGCATCTCTCAATCAATGTCAGCCGCTAATAAACGTTTTGTCAATCAGAATCGATTGTTTGGTCTTATCATACTCTTATGGTATAAGTGAGACAAAATTACCAACGCTACAACTCATTAACCGAAGAATTAGCGCATCCTGGTTGGTACAACGTGCTTCCACTGCGGTTTTAGAAGTAGTTATAGCAGCAGTAGTTGCTGTTGTATTAGTAGTATTTTAAAACCAAGTAGGCCTATCCCAAAAGATAAGAAAACATAATGAAAAAAGAGATATTATACAATTCTATACAATTGAATGCGTTATTATATTCAACTATTTCTACAACACAGTTTGATAAAACAGACACATGGACATGCATTCCACACAATAGAAGACAATCAAAACCTCACCTTAAAGTCAACAGCAACGCAATGCAAACCCACAGCCTCTCGTATCCAATACAAGGTACTGCTCTTAGTCTTAAGAACTCAACTTGTGACTTAAAGCGCAATCCTATAGATCTGCTGTCTCTTCCCGCCCTCTCCGGTCTGCGGATCGACTTGATCTTCTAGTTCCTCGGGCAAGGACTGCCACATCCCAGCACCGTGCCTTCGCCATCGTGGGCCCTTCTATGTGGAATGACCCCCCCCCTCAATCCGTAGTAAGATTTTAGTCGGGGTCCCACCTTCATCCCTTCGTTGCTTGAAGACTTTCTTGTTTCCTCGGGCTGTCACGCAGAGAGCGTCTCTGAATAGCTAGTACTGTAAGAGGCGCTTTGTAAATTCTCAGATACGATACAGCACAATACATCAATACACAATAAAACAACACAGTATTTAAACAACAGCAGAATACAAACAAAAACGCAATACAAACCAACAGCACAACCCAACAACAGAACAGGCCTGGAACGAGACAGCCACAGAACAGTTGACTACGCATCGTTATACTTACGCCTGACGTAGACAACAGTGGAACAGTCGTCTATGTATCTTGGATTCGAATTGGCGAAATCAACGACGCAGACGAACTTCTTATTGTCATCAGCTGACGTCACGTTCTTTGTCAATATCGCCCTAAATAACAATGAGCACAAAAGGCGCTACAGAAGTGAAACATGATACAAGCACGATGCTTTTAATGTGCCGTGTGACCCTATTTCCAATTAAGACTATGGTTGACTAGATCTGTCTAGTACTAACCAGATTAGACTAAGCTAGTAGAGACTTAACTAGGCGAGACTATACTAGACTACCTCATAACTTTTCTAAGCTGGGCTACATTAAATTTTATTTTAACTGAGTTTTCTGAGATATCCTGAATACGAAGGAACCGATTCAAAATAATAATATAATATCTTTTCTTTAATAAGCGCTTGACAAACGCACTGCGCTGTACATTTACATGTTATGCAATTGAAATCTTAACTACTAACAGAACAGACAGCCAGTAATACAACATACAAAAATACAAGAGTTTTACACCAGTGGTGTAGGCTACTAATACATAATATTATTTCTGATGAAATTATTACAGCCCATACAGTACGTGTCGGTCACTGGTGACTCTTCTACATGTAGTTATCTATGTAGGCTAATGTTTCGTAACTGATAAGTGTTCTGTTCTTAAAAACATTCATTATCCTTTTGGATAGTGCAGCCAGCTTCTGATTACTTCCTGGAGTGGCTCTATATACATTTCCTTCGTAAGTAAATAGATATTATAAATATAAATAAGTATGTGAGCCTATTCTATAATATTCCACATGCAAACGCACAATGGACATACATCAAGAAACATTACTTCAATACAAAAGAAGTAATAATTGGTAAATAAAGATATAAAATAATTGAGTTGATGAATGAAGTAACTGAAATAATTTTAATGTCACAGAAATCATCTATGTACAGCAATATCCTATATGGCAAGAGGAAATGAGTTGAATGATCGTATAAGTAAAGAGCAGATGGCTCAGAATATCCATCCTGAACCAACTGTTGAACCTACTTTTTTCTGGTGAGGGATTCGGATAAGTGAATGACTCCAGGGACTTCTGTCCTATCTCTCCTATCTCTCTTCCAAGTGATCCTTGGAGCATACGTCTGCGTCGAGTCATAATAGTTAACGCTGCATGAAAGGTTCGCCTCTTTGCCCTCGTCGTATTCAACTGTGCTACTAGGACATTCCATTGGGTCTAAATAAATGAACGAACAAATGAATACGTAAAACGACGGTGATTACACGTGGGGCATCTTGCACGGGTCTGTTGTGGAAGTGATAGCACGTTTTGGATGCAACAGTTAACATGGGCAGAGGATGTCTGTTGAACCACCTGGAAGGTAGGGCCTACTACATAGGCATGCCAGAAATTACGGTCACTAGCCATACGGTAGTGTTAAAGACGAACTTGTTCTTATTGGATAACCTCTGCTCACCGTCCTTTGCAACTGTCCCATCCGTGAAGGCGTCCTGTTTTTGTCGGGCTCCGTTTGTACTTTATCGAATGTATATTAATTCATGCGGGAATTTATATAGCGCCCCTTCAAGGTAACTACTCAGAGGCGCTCCCGACTCCAACGCGCCCAAAAAGAACAGTTTTGAGTTTAGTAAGGAAAGTTTCAGGCAGACTCCCAGGGTGTAGACGCAGCTCTAGAGGAAGACCATTCCAGATCATTGGGCCTGCCACAGAAAACGCTCAGTTCTGCATTGTTGCAGTACGAGCAAAAGGAACCAGTATATGTCTGACAGTGTCTTACAATATGTCTTACAACGATATGTGTTCAAGTACAATAAAGCATACTACTAATACAACTGCTACTGCTGCTGCAACTGTTACTCCTACTACTATTATTACTACGACCACTACTACCACTGCCAATGCCACTACCACTGCGACTGCGTCTGTACTACCACTACAACTACCACTACCACTACCACTACCACTACTACTACTAGTACTACTAGCAAGAGTGTTCTACCGCGCCCTTAAGGCACACCTGTTCTTGTTGACAGGTCATCAACCGACCTGGCAGCCAGAAGATGACGCTAAGGTAAACGTCTTTCGCATATTACCTGTTTGAATGTTAACACGCTAGCACGAAGAGAGATCGGTAAGCGATACCCGCTTGCCCCATAAGGTTGACTCAGCTTTCAACTACCCAGGAGCACTTAAAATGAGTATTAAGACAGATGAGCGCCTTGCAGGCTGCCATACACTTAAATTCGACTCCTGTTAAACTTGTTATCATCTGTTACTACTGTATGATGTAATATTACTGAGCATTTGTCAGTTTGAAATAATGAACGAAAGTTAATTAAATTAACCTTGCTTTACAGATATTGCTTTACTTCGACCTAATCTCAGCCTATTCTGCTATTCGTAACCGTTACCTCTTCGTTTGCTCATATTGCTTTGTCGTGCATCTTACCTTGTGCTACCTCAATCTATATTGTCATGCCAAACGTTATCTGAGTAACCAGATTATGAAGCGTACCTACTACAAAGACGTGAATGGACTTTGCCTTTCCATGTTTGTGCCTGACATTGCACAAATATTGAGCCGCCAGTAATGGCTGAACTGTGTTGATGACCAGATCCAAGGAATGCGTGTGACGACCCACAGTCTTAATTGGTAGGACGGTGAAGTTGGTTGGGTCATTGTTTATGCCATCGTAGGTGGAGTAGATGGTGATCCCAGACACAGACCAGTTCGGATAGTAGATCCACTCAATGTAGGCGTTCGGCGGCAGACCGGTGACGTTACAGCTTAGACGGATGTTATGTTTTCCACTTTGAGTACTGACGCTCGAAGGGTAGACGGATACCATCTGACCTAATGTAACGGACAATAGTAATGATGCATATGAGGTAGATGCGGAGATAAATAATAATAATAATAATAATAATAATAATAATAATAATAATAATAATAATAATAATAATAATAATAATAATAATAATATCTTTTCTTTATTAAGCGCTTGACAAACGCACTGCGCTGATACATATTAAACGGAATGTTATGCAATTGAAATCTTAACTACTAACAGAACAGATAGCTTGCAATACAACGGCGCTAATAGCAGCCTACAAAGCATATCCGCCCAACGAGGGCTCGAACTCGGTACCTCTCGGTCTGTGTGCCAGATGTTATCCAAATAGCGGAATGTATGAGGAAACAAAGCAGTGATCTTGGCAAATGTAACATACGTGACGTAGCATGACAAAAGATAGGCAGTCGTAATACTAATACATCAATCCTATTATCCTTTAGCATATTCCAAGCAGAGATGATGAATAGTTCGGTCTCATCCAACAAAATTATTGGCGACGACATCTTTAAATTCAAAATAGTTTTCCTTTTCTTGCTAAATAACTATTCCTTTGTATGGCTTTGTAGCGTTGTATTCAGAAGACTGCGTTCGCTCGAACAAGATTCCAGCAACGTTACAGTAGGACAAGTAAGTAAGTAAGTATGGGTAAAAGGTAAAGGTAAAAAGTAGGATGATGTGTGGTAAAGTTATGCACGATGTGTATGTAAGATCCTGTAAAGTAATACAGCGTCATATGAAAACTTTTCGAAGGTTCGTAATCGTAATTGTAAAGTCAGAATTTATAAAGCGCTATTCTAAAGCTCAGCGCAGAGCTTATTCAGCTTATTCACGAGCGCTGTGTGAAGTCAGAGTGAAGTCAAGGTTCAGTAATTTGTTTGAAATAAACTTATTCATCGGTAGGCCTATTCAGTTACAGAAAAACTATATTCTCATTTTGAAATATGATACGCTGTCTATTAAAAAAATTATAAGTTTTCTTGATCCAGAAATCAAGTCTTTGACACAGTTGTCTGTCAAGTGTGCCAATTGTATCTGTTGCGCGTATCGAATCTATTCACAAGCGATGGAAAACGATCACTTACTTTCGACTGTCGCCAGAACGAACGAGGCAACGATGACCAAAAAGGTCTGAAAGGGAATTATACCACGTAGCAACATTTCCAAGCAACAACGTTGATTTAAACAACTAATGCTTTTTCGAACGAATTTTTGATTTAAAACGAAGAAGGAAGTAGGCCTAATCGCGATGCTTTGTTGGAGCCCAAATCTCAAGACTGATCAGTTTGAAGCGCTTAGATCCAAATTGCAAGCGATCGAGCAATTGTAAAATCGAACATTAATTTTTGTATGACACCACTTCAAGAAAACTTATCACGCTAGTCTGAATGACATTAACATGTAGAATCAGCAGAAATTTAATCGGTAAGCACAACAATTCACAGAAAGCTAGAATGGTCGCCTGTGATGAGACCACGCACACACGCGAAGCGCAACCAATGGATTTCAAACGACAGTTGACAGGTGACATAATGCTCAGAATCACTGGACCATGCAGTTTGCGTCAATAGTGAATAGTGATACACGATAACCAACGGTTCGTGTTAAATGACTCACGTCCGGTTACCCTTAAACAGCCGAATCCAAAATTTAACAGGTCTACGCCTATTCATCGTCTTCTAGTCAGTCGATCGAATGATTAATAAACGTCAGATTAATTAATCAGTTGATTGATTAATTAGCATAAATCAATCGATCAGCCGACCGGCAGATCGATAATAATTATTAAAATGAAAACAGTGATAATGTTTTAATGAAATTGGGGAAGCGTCGTATCATACAGGACAGGAGGTAGTAGAAAAAACTATGGAAAGAACAAGAAGAGAAGAAACACTAGTAATTACTAATAATTGTTAGACTCGTCTTATGCTGCGCCAACCTATTTGTACTCTTGCACTTTGTTTATAGTTCGACCTTGGTAGCTGACTGTTTCTTCCAAGCGTATATTGCTAAAGTTATTCATTTATCAGATTCTGTGTATATTTATAGAATAGATATTAGATACTTTATAAATTATTTTAGGCTTATATGGGTTAAGGCATAATATTATAGGCTACTCCGCTTAGAATGAAAACAGTGATAATGTTTTACTGAAATTGTGGAAGCGTCGTATCATACAAGATAGGAGGTAGTAGAAGAAAACTATGGAAAGAACAAGAAGAGAAGAAACACTAATAATTAATATATAAGGAAATTGTAAGACTCACCTTGATAGCTGCGCCAACCTATTTGTGCACTCTTGCACTTTGTTGGCCGCTGATTCAAGTTCGACCTTGGTAGCTGACTGTTTCTCTCCAAGCGTATATTGCTAAAGTTCATTCATTTATCAGATTACAGTATATTTAGGATTTTATGAGATTGGAATAATTGTGTAGGCCTATGTAAGTTTATATGTGTTTATCTGAACACATAATATATAGGCTACCGTGTTTTCTGAACCTAAGAAAGGCGATCGCCACTGCATAATGAACTTGAAAACAAAGGCAATACTTTGTATTCTTGTAATTATCCGGTGACGCTGCCTATCAGTGCTAGCCTCTGAGCAACATTAATCCTACATTGAACTTGGACGACTCTGCACAGCGGGGCTCGTGGTATTATTATGGTTCCTTTTTCAGTTCTCCCTTTGACAATTATTGATTCATTCATTCATTCATTCATAAATTTATATAGCGCCCCTTCCAGAGAACTACTCAGAGGCGCTCCCGACTCCAGCACGGCCAAAAAGTACAGTTTTGAGCTTAGTAAAGAAAGCTTCAGTAAAAGTCCCAGGGAGCAGGCGTATCTCCTGGGGCAGCCCGTTCCAGACCACTGGGCCCACCACGGAAAAGGCTCGATTCTGCATAGTTGCAGTTCGTGCAAATGGGACTAAGAGCACCCCCTTCTCTGCAGAGCGGAGGGGCGGCGACCTTGAATACCCGAGGGGCAGCAAAGCTCCCGCAGGTAGACTGGGGCTAGACCCAACTGACATCGTCGTACCAAGGCAGCAATCCTATACTCAATGCGCTGCCGGGTAGGGAGCCAGTGTAAAGTCTCCAGCATATAGCTGGAGACATGACCAAATTTGGGGATTTGCCCAATAAGACGCGCTGCAGAGCGCAAGACTCGGTCCAGGCACACAAGTCGATTTAGAGGAAGATCAAAGTAGAGTGACGAGCAGTAGTCAAGGCGGGATGTAATAAAAGAATGCACTAGGGTGGTGGTGGCACTAGGGGTAAGAGAACGGGCAATGGTGCGAAGCTGGCGCAGCTGGTAGTAGCAGTCCCGTGCAAGGCGGTGAATGTGTGGAGCAAGAGTTAGCTCCTGGTCCAACTGGACACCAAGGTCACGGACCGTAGTGGAGAAAGTATAACTGGGGAATTCAGTTGCAAGTGCAGCGAGGTCAAGTTTAGCAAGTTGCTTCCGGTTGCCTAGCCAGATAAATTTAGTCTTAGCTGGGTTTAGGCGCAGTCGGTTTGACGACATCCATGCATCTAGGGCCGCTAAGGTCCCACACATGTCCCGGACCGCTGAGATGGCATTTGATGACAGGCAGTGCTTGTATGCCTGTACGTCGTCAGCATATAGCTGACCCAAGACCGCATGTGTCGTGAGGAGTGAGGCAAGACCAGAAGTGTAAATTATATAGAGAATGGGCCCGAGGACAGAGCCCTGAGGCAGGCCATATTGAGCAGGGACCCATGGAGACCTAGTGGAACCATGGACCACACAAATGGAACGGTCATGCAGGAAAGAGGCTATCCATTCAAGAATGTTTGATGAAAACCTGATTCTCTGTGTAATCTTAAACTGTCTGTGATCAATAATGAAATCAATCAGCAAAATTTATTTTCACAATGGGCAACTTCTGTAGACTTGAGAACTTAAGAACTTAATTAGATTATAGTCGATTTCTGAATAGTTGTCTAGCATAAACTCAACTCCGACGCGACGTAGAATATCTTAGCCATGCATAGACCAACCAGCTATAGCAGCCTCGTTACACAGACCGTATAACTTTATAAATAGCTTGGCAGGTTTTACCATTATGCGCATTGTGTACGAATGCACACCCTCAGACGTAGTGTTACGCTTCGCAGCCTCTGCGTGTAGACATAGCTAAAAAGTGACGAGCAACTACTGCAAAACCATACACAAAGCTTGACCCGGATCCTCGCTGCATATAATCGTAGTAGTCAATAGTTTCCAGCTTTTGACAACCCCTTATTGAAACTTTATAAAGCGCTTCTCAGAAACGTCGTTCAGTCATCAAAATTTCCACACACTTGAGGAACTGAGGGGAGAGAGAGACTAAGGAGCTCTTGTCGCAGCCTCGCAGGTCCTGAGGGATACGATCTAGGTAGACGGACCAATTAAAAAGCAGAACTCCTGGACTGGGCCGAAGCGGTGTACATATGGGGAGCCACAATAGGAGGCCACAGGCAACCGACCGAAGGGAAACCAGGTCAGGTAGAGAGGAGAGGAGAGTGCAAAAGAGAGTCGACAAGACAGTTGCGCGTGAGGGTCCACTGTTCTACAACTGGGTGTGTTGATAGACATTGGATAGAGACGAGTGTCCTTTATAATGATATTATCATCTTGTTTATTCATATCGTATTTGAAAAAATTATGTAGGCCTAATTCGTACATTCTTCAACGTCATATTATGTAGGACATATATGATGTTCATATGACATTTTCAAACGTCCTACATAATAATAGACGAAGCCATAGAGCCCCATCAAATGAATGTATACACGCTTTTCTATAGCGACTTTATGGCATCAACTCTGCTCACTGTTCAATGAATTGATCGGTTGAGATCCTTAACCAAAGTTACACGTTTGAATGGGTGCCATAATGATTAAGTTCCTCTTGTACGGAACGTGCTAGGCCAAGATCCCTCATGAGACAGGCTAATTAAAATAGCTTAAAAAACAACCATAGGCTTCATAGAACTAACATGCATAGTGGATAGATAGGGCCTAAAGGTAGTTGAAGT
Organism: Aporrectodea caliginosa; assembly: GCA_020284085.1. NCBI lineage: Eukaryota > Metazoa > Annelida > Clitellata > Crassiclitellata > Lumbricidae > Aporrectodea > Aporrectodea caliginosa. The sequence continues at coordinate 471,644 of JACEVL010000597.1, forward strand.
AAAAAACAGCCATAGGATTAATACAAAGAGAACTATTTTCTGACATGCAAAGTGGATAGATAGGGCCTAATCTTTAAGCCACGTGACAAAACACCAAGCAGAAAGCTTGACAGCAGGCCCTATAGTCTATTGTACATGTATAAGATATGGAATAGGCCTTATGTATACCCAATATCCGTACCAGGATGCCGACATTGAGCCCCATTGGACCAATTTTTCCTATTTGGGATCCGCATGGCAGGGATACTTCTGTCCGTTCACTAAAAGCAACTTAAAGACCGTTTCATGAATCTTTCAGCATTAACAATGTAAGTTTTTAGACACGTATACTGGAGGTAGTTTGCATTGCAAGGTACTATAGTCGCAGCTATAGGGCCTAGTGCCTTGTAGGATAGTTTTGATACAGAGTAAACGGCTGTGGACTTGAGAGAACCAGTGAAACCATCTCGTCAGGGCTGTTGGAGTACAATGATCAAGAGGGACAAAAAGATACATATTTAAACGCGTGTACACGATGTTTCGAAAAACAAAACATGCTACATAAGCCTAAGACTGCTAATTTGAGTTCAGATTCTAGCAACGATTTTCATTAGCCATCTAAACTAGTAATCGTTGAATAAATACATAGATAGCCAACCAGCGGCATACATTCAAGCTACAACTAAGCAGACTGAATAATTATGCAGCAATGTGTTATTGAAGTGATCAGAGGACATCAGAAATGGTTAGAAGATATCAGAAGTGCTTAGAAGATAACAGAAGTGCTTAGAAGATATATCAGAAATGGTTAGAAGATATTAGAAGTGGTTAGAAGATATCAGAAGTGGTTAGAAGATATCAGAAATGGTTAGAAGATATCAGAAGTGCTTAAAAGATATCAGAAGTGCTTAGAAGATATAATAAATGGTTAGAAAATATATGAATTGCTTAGAAGATAGAATTTAAGAAATGGTTAGAAGATATCAGAAGTTGTCAGGTGATAACAGTAATGATCAACAGATATCAGAAATGGTCAACATCTTCAGACTTCTGTAACATGCAATTCTGTCAAAAGACAAAAGCGCCTAAAGGCGAGCAATTGAAATAATTAAAACATGAATAATTAATATCAACATAAGCCAACGATGTTCCTGCGCATGCTAATGAGACAACGACGTCACCGGACAATCAAACCAGCCAATCACCCGGCGACGGTGTGTTCGGGAATGATGACGTCATCCACCGTCATTCGGTACACGCTTCCGCCAGCGAATATTCCGGGCGTGGAAGAGGACGAGGAGGAGGTAGAGGATGAGGAGGAAGAGGGTGAGGAAGAAAAGGAAGAGGATATCCTGCGAATGCGGACTTCGTGGACTTTGTGTCCGGAAGAGGAATGGTTCTCAGTGGATGTCTGAATCGTAAAAGTAATCCCTCCAACGCCTGGATCGACCTACGAAACAAATAAAACTCATCATTTAAGTCTATAATTAAGTCTGTTTAAGTCTTGACTGTTGTTTCTAATTAATTTTAACACAGGAAGGCATCAACCCATGGCGCTTTGTCTGTATTTGCCTGGTCAAGGGTTCATTATGGGGTTGGGCGTAATTGTAACTGTTAGGCTATTAGCAACTTCTGTTGCGCCGGTGTTTTATGCACAAGGCATCAACCGATGGCACACCAAAACCAATCCGCCTTCAGGTCAACATCCAGAAGATCAGTCCGATGAGACATGCAATTTAAGTCTAAAACCTGTTTCGGATAAACAATTAATTTTGGTAAAGGTAGCCTAAGTCTTAAGTAAAGAACGAAATGACACAACGAGGGGTTTAAGCCAGAAGGTCGTATCTACGATTTTTTGTCAAATGGACATTTTCACAGAAATTGAATCAACTGACTACAAAGCAGGTACTGCCAGAAGGCCGTAGCTATAAGGCTTCATTTAAGAGAGTTGGTTTGAAGATACAACCCAAATTATGGGTCACATTTATGCCATAAGGATGTAAAAATAGCAGTTTTCATGCCAGAAGGGTTGCATCTTGAAGAAGATACATCCATCTGGCAGTACGTGAAACCCATGCATTGCTTAGATACGTCTCTATGGCACAAATGAATTATTTTTAGGCAATTAAAATTAGCGTGAAAAAATGCTTATTTTACTTACTTTACTCTTCAAACAACTTAAACCACTTACTTACTTGCGTAGAAATTGGAGAGCGTAATATCATCTATGTTATTCTAAAGTTATTAGTTGTTTATACCATTTTGTAAGGGTGCGTTTTATGATTTTACACCAGAATATTGTATCTTCAAAAAAAAATTATTATCTTGGCCCATAATTATTAATAATTTGTGCTAGATTGTGCAGTATGACTCAGTGTTTCTTCAGATAGTTTTTGTTGGTGGTTATCTTGCAAATTACACAGAATTTATGATGGTTTCATCATAAAAAGTTTTCTCTTGCCAGAAGGTTGCATCTTGTCAAACTTTGACAAAATTCACCAAATTGTCACGTTATGTGTAAACAATACAATGCATACTTTAATGCATTTTGAAAAGGAGTCTTATTGCTCAGCATTTAGCTAGAAATAATTTTCATTGTTTAAATAAAAAATGCTGAAAAAATTGTTTACAAAAAAATACTGTAACAAAATTTCCGTTTTCTTCGTTTATCTCGAAATGTCAAAAAACCTTGTTACTCCCGTCTGGCTTAAACCCCTCGACAAGTGACTGACCAGAACGAAAATATCATGGACATGGGAGATAATAACAAAACCTTGATCCGGCATCCGAAAAAATTAGTTCACCAAGAACCGTTACAGTTCTAGGTATGACCAGAGGAAGATAACCAGATGACCTCGTTAAATCGTGGCATGTTTGGAGAACAATGACCTCTGACCTCCCATATACAGCTGCCAAACTGTTTTCGTAATAATTTTAGTCGAAAAGCCGAGGACAAATCGTGTGTCCGTGGGCCAATGTCGACAGAACGTGGACGAATGCTTGTGTTATAGGCTAAAATCGCGTGTCTATATCTGTAGCATATTAACCTATATCTATTGTTATTTCTATTGTTAGGACTGGCATCCAATTGTTTTTACGACGGCCAGAGGAAATCGAATCAATTATTCACGTTATTTTCGTAACGTTGTTTTTCTGTCTCTCTTGTGAGTTTAATTGTCTTCCTGTTTCGCTCTCTGTCTATCTCTGAATGTCTGTGTTTCCCAGTCTCTGCCCTTTCTTTTATCTCGATCTGCCTCTATGCTACTGCACGTGTTTGTATGTAGGCTATGTATGCATAATGTGTGCATGTATGTATACATGTATGTACATGTATGTATGTATGTATGTATGTATGTATGTATGTATGTATGTATGTATGTATGTATGTATGTATGTATGTATGTATGTATGTATGTATGTATGTATGTATGTATGTATGTATGTATGTATGTGTGCATGAAAGCATGTAGGCTATACATGTATGCTTGTATGTATAGGCTATACATTTGTTTGCAGGAACATGATTATTAAGAACGCTGGCATGGAAGGACCAAGGCCTGTTTTTCATAAAAACATACATACATTATGCAGTGTAGGCCTATAAATCGAATGAGGTCCTTGACCTGCCCTGACCTTGGGATCGATGATTGTTCCGTTGCACCAGATCTGATTGTTAGCTTTCGTTAGCATGATGGTCATCCTTTGTCCATCGAGAGTCCAATGCCAAACAGCCGTCGAATCGCTAGAGTGGGGCGGCGCCAGCGATTTGCTGCGCCTACAAAATATGCAACAAACACCATAAACACAAGAATATATTCGGTCAAACTTGATGGGTAATGTAGTTATACAATACAATGCAATGCCGTGCAATACCATACAATACAATATAACCAACTGCAGTTGATTTTGCCCTCCTTCCAACGGTTCAGAAGTATACAAGTGACCATACGACAGAACATCGATGGTGCCGAGCAATCAGTGTTTAATCTAGTCCCCTTGCTGTCGAATCCAAGCAAGAATTTTTCTGGGAGGGGGTGTAGTAACGAGTGTTTTCAAATTATCCCCTAAATTTCACACTTTCTGTACAAAATTACATGTCTTTAATTTTTCTGGGGAAAAACTCGATCCTGGGGGACTTTTCCCCCAGAGACGTCTAGATTAAACACTCCCGAACAATAGTGAGTGAGAAACTTGCTGAAGGCCTTAACATAGTGACTGCCTTAGTGGAGACTAAAACCCGTACTCGCCGTCATCGAGCGATTTATCTATCCATTCGGCTACCTTGTCCTATGCATACACATGCAATGTTTTTATCATGCACTCATTAAGCGCCAATGTCTATTGACTAGGAATCAATCGATGGCGCTGAGCAGCTCGGAATGAAGAATTTTTCAAGTCCATATACACTGACCACCTGAGCGGTGGCTCGAACCCATACTCTGTGTTGCAGACCGAGCGCTCTATCCATCCGGCTACTATGCCTCGCACATGTGTAAATTGGGTCCCATTGAGTTAGGACCAAATCAAATAAATTCTTAAAGATGTAGTCTGTGTCTAGGTCCCTTTCTTAGTTCTTCTCACACATGTGTAAATTCCCATTCCCATCCCACGTTACTCTCTCAATTAACTTAACAATTCATCAGGTAATAGTTGATAACAATTTGTTGCCTTATTGTCGCTCTAACATTGGCTTCTTGTTATGGTATAGGCTATGGTAGGCCTACAATCTTGTTTAGCATTCATTCATAACTTTTGTTAAATTGTAATGTACCTGATAGCGGTGTGACTATCAGTTTTGTTACCAATAAAACGAATATAATAATAAATTGGGTCCCATTGAGTTAGGACCAAATTCAATAAATTCTTAAAGATGTAGTCTGTGCCTAGGTCCCCTTTCTTAGTTCTTCTAATTTCTAAAGACGCTGCTATCGTCTGTGGCGATTCAGTGTCGAGGTCAGCATCATCTTCGACATCAGTATGGTCGTCATCATAGCTTCGTTGTGCTACCCGGAGATATCTACAGGTCCCTCGCTTCCATGCATCAGCATAAGAACATCGCACCTTGTCCTGAATAGGTCCCTCCCGTAGAACAGTATTCCCTGAACATCCACACTATTCCAGTTAACTCGGCCCAAATAACATTCTCGTCGTTGTCGCTTATAAATTGTAACTCAAAAAAGCGCAGGTACAGAATGGCAGCGGCGGTTTTATACCTGCTGTCTATCGCAAGTTCGGTGACAGGTTTTTCCTTTGGCGAGTGACTGTCACCAGCAGAGAATTCTACTTGTCTCTCCTTTTAAAGCTGGAATTGTAACTTCCTTCCTCCATCTGATGCACCTGTTTAAATCTCCTGTACAGCCTGCACAAAAAGCGCTCTATGAAAAGCCCAGAAACATCCATACTCTTCATCATAGCAATCACGATCGTTCTAGCTTTGGAACTCTAGTTTGACCTATTCGCTTAAATAGGGTCACAGAGATATATGCGTTTATATTAAACTACTGAAACTTAGCTACGACTGTAGTCGATGTGTTGAAAGGACAAAGCGGATGGTTCATTAGACTTGCTTAGTTGGCTGTCCCTTTCCCATGGTACAGACTTTATCTACAAACATCTAGTTCATATTTAGTAGCATTAACCGTAACTTCATTAATGTTTATGTTGCTTCGCTTCCTTTTCTCTCAACAAAAGCGACACGATGTTGCGCCATTATTTATGCTACGCATCGTTTATTCCTGGCGAGCACCCTCCCTAGTTCCAGGGTAATGTCAGCCATTGACGTCATTGTAAGGTTCGTTATGCGTGACGTCTGACTTTTGAACCGCTGTAGAACCAATTCCCGAGACAACGCAAATCTGGGCGGCGTGATTAACGCCAGGGTCGCGACCTATAGGCTAAAAATAATCGACCGGATGAGGCCGAGCACTCCACGTCCGGCGGAAAGGTTCGTGGTCGCAAGAGCAACACAGATGTGGAATCGGAATTAAATACTGAATGGAAAGCGAATGTCTGCAACTGCAATGCCAAAGAGAGATTTATGTCTTTGAGATTTTGTTTGTAGTGGACATTTATCATTTTGCTGGCAAAATTGCAGACTTTTTCACAAGAGCGGCATTTGATCATTGGTTGTTTAAAACAGATTATAGCCTTCAGGTATTCAGGGCAGATATTCAAACAATCATCGTCCTTCTATTCATCCGTCTGTTCGTTGGTCTGTCCCTCCTTCCTTCAGTCTGTCGTTCCATTCATCCATCCTTCCACTCGTCTGCCTGTCCCTGAGTCATATTTCCCTCCGTCTGTCGTTCCCTCAATCATCCTTTCATCCGTTTGTCTTTCCGTCAATCATCCTTCCATCCGTGTGCCTGTGCCTCAATCTTTCCATCAGTCCTGCTGCCCCTCAATCATCCTTCCATCAGTCTTTCTGTACCTCAATCATCCTTCCATCAGTCTTTCTGTCCCTCAATCATCCTTCCATCAGTCTTTCTGTCCCTCAGTCATCCTTCCATCAGTCTTTCTGTCCCTCAATCATCCTTCCATCAGTCTTTCTGTCCCTCAATCATCCTTCCATCAGTCTTTCTGTCCCTCAATCATCCTATCATCCTTCCATCAGTCTTTCTGTCCATCAATCATCCTATCATCCTTCCATCAGTCTTTCTGTCCCTCAGTCATCCTTCCATCCGTATTTCTGTCCCTCAATCATCCTTCCATCAGTCTTTCTGTCCATCAATCATCCTACCATCCTTCCATCAGTCTTTCTGTTCCTCAATCATCCTTCCATAAGTCTTTCTGTCCCTCAGTCATCCTTCCATCAGTCTGTCTGTCCCTCAATCATCCTTCCATCAGTCTTTCTGTCCATCAATCATCCTACCATCCTTCCATCAGTCTTTCTGTCCCTCAATCATCCTTCCATCAGTCTTTCTGTCCATCTGTCATCCTTTCATCAGTCTTTCTGTCCCCCAATCATCCTTTCCATCAGTCTTTCTGTCCCTCAGTCATCCTTCCATCCGTATTTCTGTCCCTCAATCATCCTTCCATCAGTCTTTCTGTCCATCAATCATCCTATCATCCTTCCATCAGTCTTTCTGTCCATCAATCATCCTACCATTCTTCCATAAGTCTTTCTGTTCCTCAATTATCCTTCCATCTGTCTTTCTGTCCCTCAGTCATCCTACCATGCGTCTTTCTATCCCTCAGTCATCCTTCCATCCGTATTTCTGTCCCTCAATCATCCTTCCATCAGTCTTTCTGTCCCTCAGTCATCCTTTCATAAGTCTTTCTGTCCCTCAATCATCCTTCCATCAGTCTTTCTGTCCCTCAGTCATCCATCTATCAGTCCTTCTGTCCCTCAGTCATCCTTCCATCCGTATGTCTGTCCCTCAATCATCCATCCATAAGCAGTGTTGTATCAATTACATTCCAAATGTAATTCAATTATAATTGCAACTACATGCTTGTAAATGTTATTGAATTACAATTACAATTACTTGATTGTGAAAGTAATTGAATTACAATTACATTTTGATTGTAATTCAATTACCAATTACCTTACAATTATTCCTTTAAAATTGGCAAATGATTTAGAATTTTTCTATAATTTTTAATTTACTCTATTTTTAAACTAAAACATCCAATGGCTTGTAAATTGTAATAATAAATACATTCAATTGTATTATAAGTTTGTCAGGTATCCAAAATACGATTTAAAATTATGATCCATTAAAACGAGTTAGAGTTTATTTGATTTTTAGTAGAAGTTTTTCAAAATGATAGTCTGTTAGAGAACTTAGTTGATTGCGTTTGGGTGAGCGAGTCAATTCGTAAAGCAGTGCTAAAGAGACGCCCAACTTAAAATGTAATTCAATTACAATTACAATTACAGAACTTGTAATTCAATTACGTAATTCAATTACATGTATTTCAATTACTGAACAACACTGTCCATAAGTCTTTCTGTCCCTCAATCAACCTTCCATCAGTCTTTCTGTCCCTCAATCATCCTTCCATCAGTCTTTATGTCCCTCAGTCATCCTTCCATCAGTCTTTCTGTCCTTCAGTCATCCTTCCATCAGTCTTTCTGTCCCTCAATCATTCTTTCATAAGTCTTTCTATCCCTCAATCATCCTTCCATCCTTCCATAAGTCTTTCTGTCCCTCAGTCATCCTTCCATCAATCTTTCTGTCCCTCAGTCAACCTTAGATCCGTATTTCTGTCCCTCAATCATCCTAACATCCGTATTTCTCGCCTTACACGCCTCGAGCACCTCTTCAAGTATTCCTAAGTCTTTCTGTCTTGATCCACCCAGTCAGCGCCACCTTCTAATCTCTCTCTTGCCCTAAACAACACTCGCCTTTAATAGCAGAGCCTTAACATGAGGTAGGCCTACAACAATTTCTGTTTCAGCTGAAGTGAAAATTCCTGTGGAGTCTCTCTCGCTCGTATAGGCCCACTATAGTGTCCATACACATTTCCCCACACCTGGTCATTCGATCAAGACATCTTGATCACTCAGCTTCTTATGGAATTGCTCAAGACCCCATTTTGAACCTTTATCGTAATCGTAATCGTAATCGTAATCTCCAAACTTCTAAAGCGACACTCGAAAGCCAAGCGCAGGGCACCAGCTTATTCACGAGCGCTGCGTCTAATCAGAGGGGTTGTCCAAAAGAGTAGTCCGAGGGAGGTCCGAGTCCGGTTTCCAGAGGATCAGAGAGGGCACAGCAGATGTTAAGGCGGGTGTCTTTTAGGTCGAGGATTGGAAGGTACAGGATCAGATGAGTCAGGATAAGAGTTCTTGAAAAGCAGAGACTTTAGTTTCGAGTGGAAAGCCTTGGGGGTGATGGATAGAGGAGCCTGAGGCAGATGATGGCGGATGATTGGCGATGATGGTGGAGGAACCGAAAAAGTGCGGAATTCAGGAGGTAGATCGTTCCAGAGACGCGGCGCAGTGTTGGATATTGCTCGGTTGGAGAACTTGAGATGAGTAGTGACCGGGGGTCTAGAAAGAGTGAGAACGGAGGATGATCGGGTAGTACTTTGGGTTGGCAGTCCCAAGACTGGAGAAAGAGGTTCGCGGAGATATCTGGGCTTTGGACACATTGTAGGGAGTTGTAGGTTAGGTATAGGACTTTGAAGTGAATTCGCTCTGGGATTTTTAACCAATGGAGTGATTTGAGGATTGGAGTGATGTGATGATGCTTGGGCGTTCTGGTGACGGCTTATTACAATAATTATGCACAAAACATTTAGTTAGAAAACGAGTTAGATCCTAAAAATGCACTCATGGCGAGAAATTGAAGAAAACCGACTCATGACCAAATCAATGCAATAAATGAAACCATTAATCTCAACTCACTTGTTCGGTTGCTTGTGAGTCGTCTTGGACCTAGAAGAGAGACCTGCAAAGATGATCGACATACTCGTCCTGGTTGTTCAGGGTAGCAGATAATTATCCGGTGAACTCAACTTGCCCAGAATCCACTGCAGGCAATACTGCTGAATCGTTAGACTGAAACAACGGCTATTCGTTGATTGCTCGATAAAACGTGGTCGGCATCAATATTATGAGTAGCTGGGCTACGTGTAGGCTATGGGTTACGTATGCACGCAGGCAGAGCTCTCGCTCTTGCACGCCATCGACACTCCCACGTACCGCTGGCCAGAAATCATCATTTATGTAGCACCAGACTTAGGCATACTAGGGCAAGTAGAGAATGCCAGTTGACCGAATCCGACACAGTGCACTACAATCATGCAAGATTCGAAGGAATGAGAAACAAAGGCAGATCGAGACTATAAGCTGGATAGTCAGGATAGATAATATAAATGAGAACATGACATCACTTGGACTAACACTAAGGGGAGCAATGGACTTAACAAATGACCTAGGACAGTGGAGATAATTTGTTCGTACCCGTCGCCGCCAAATGGCTGGTGTCTGGCACTGATGATGACACTGAGAGTAACAAAAGAGGTCGTGACCTACGTGCGGCACATTACAGAGGGCGGTACCATGCTAGCGTGCCCATATATAGGACATTATTCTCATACGTGATCCGTAGTATGTCCCACATCGTGCTCACGATATGCTTAAAGGGTAAAACTTACAAAATTACTGAACATTCAATTTAATTTTAAAGACGACAACAAATAAATATACAAAATAAATATAATTATACCAAATAAATAAATATCGTTATATTAAATAAATAAATAAAATTATTTAAAATAAATATATTAGGCCTACAGTTAAAACTTTGGAATGCATGTATCAGAGCCGACAACAAACTCAATTGGCCTAGTGACGGCAGATTCTTAAATCCGTAGGCTAATCGTAATCTCCAAACTTCTAAAGCGCCACTCGAAAGCCAAGCGCAGGGCACCAGCTTATTCACGAGGGCAGTATGCAAATCCGCTTCTGTATCTGCACCAATTTCTAGCCTGTCCGTCCGTGTAGCCTACTGGTTCTGTGCGTCTGCGATTGTGTGTATGTCCGTGCGTGTTTGTGTGTCTTAAATCCGCTTCTGTGGGGTCCATCGTGTAGTGGTAACATCACTGGCTTGAAGAGCAGTAGGTAGCGGGATTGCTTCCCGTACCCTCCCAAAGGTCCACTCAGCCTATCATTCGCGAGATGGCGTATTGGTAAAATGAGATGTAGGACGTGATGGACGCCTTGCATGGCTGCCGTATACCCGGTACAGTTAAATTCGACTCCTGTAATAACTTGTGATCATCAGTTCATACTGATTTGCAATCATACTGCGTAATTGTCAGTTTGAAAATATTAAACGAAGAGCATTATTAGTATTATTCTTTCTATCTCTTTCCGTATCTACCTCTCCTGTGTGCCTATCTAAGGTCTTCACGCCTCTTATTCTACCTTCATGCCACACCTACCCCATCATTCCCCCTCTCCTTTCTTTCTGCACCTTCCTATTATAATTATGTGTCTCTGTATCTCACTAAGAGACTGACGGACTGATGGACATCCTCTTCAAGTGCTCTCTCTGCCCTCGGGAAGGTTCAATGGCGCCTCTCCTCTCGACGTTGCGCCTCTTCCTTCAGCTTCCTGTATGCATCCGTCATCACCCAGTCCAGCTGCATCTGTCGAGGTCTTCCGCTCATTCTCTTGCCCTCCTCTTTCCCCGCGGCTTCTATACTGAGAGCGCCTCTGAATAGTCCATACTGTGAGAGGCGCTTTGTAAATGTTCAGATACAATACAATACAATGATAATCATTCTCAGGAGGGAGTCTCCTCGCAGTATGTGACCAATCCACTTCTCCCTCTTATTGTAGCCATAAGAGATCTTTCTCTCCCACCTTTTGTAGTCCCTCTTCGCTTGTTTAATGCTCTGTCCAATTAACTTTTTCCATCCTGCGCCATACACTCTTCTAAAACCTTCTGATATCCTCCTTTTGGAGTGTCCATGTTTCAAAGCCACACGGAACCAAACTCCAACTCGTTGTTCTGACAATTCTTTTCTTTAGGTTCCTATTCTGTCCTCCTCTCATCAACTCTTTTCTCTTCATGAAAGCCATTGTTTACCTATTGCTATCCTTCCCCTTTTATTCTTATTCTGACCTTCTGGCCTATACACAGATTTCCTATGAGCCTTCTATCCCTCCAATCAATTCTCAATTTTCAGAGTCTGTGCATCAGTTTTTCAAGTCCACTGTATCAAATGCCTTCTCATAGTCCACAAAACACATAAACATCTTAACGTTGAAGGACATAATGGCTGACAATCACTTCCATCGTTATAAAAGAGAGATTCTAAATCCTGAGTATACTCAAATTTTAATATCAAGATCTTTAAAAACACATGCCTTGTAACAATTACCAACTGTAACGCCGTTAAGAAATAGATGATTTGTAACGCAAAGTACAGATGCACATGACGCATTCGAACAGACAGACCCAGGCAGACATTCAAGCACACAGGGACAGACACAAAAGACTGAACGCCTATGGGATGCAAGTGCATACAAGCACATGCCCATATTACCTATGCAAACAAATACATGCATATGCCGTTATATTATATATATATAAAATGTCATGTGATAAATATACATATATTATATACATATAAGTACATATGTATATATATGTACATATGACATTTATTCGTTCAACAGACAAACCCAGTGCAGACATTCAAACATTGTTCACAGACACAAAAGACTGAACGCCTACGGGATGCAAGTGCACACAAGCTCACATCAGGTGCACCTGTGAACTGGTAGCAACAGTCTGAGTTGAGAATCTTCACCTAACTGATTGGTGTGCACTGCAAGAGGCGCTATATATAAATTGATAGATACAATACAATAAGAAACACAGAGTAAACTCTTTAAAAAAACCAAGTAAAAAATTGCTGTTGAGTTGTCTGCTTGAAATACTGACATGACAATCTAAACGTTCATCTCGACCACACAAACTATGAACACAACTCAAATACAAATCACACGGTTCTGGACTTAACAACATTCTTTATACAAACATTACCTGTAGGTCCTGTACAGATAGCAAAAGCAACATAAGACATGGTAACTGATTGCTTATAGCACTGGAGAGCATGGGTTCGAGCCCCCCTCCCCCGAGACAGTTCTTGTGTAGGGACTCTTAGCAAGTCCTTTACTCACAATTGCTCAGCGTCATTGACTGATGCTTGGTCATCAGATAGTGGTGCTTAATAATAATAATAATAACAATAATAATACTAATAGGGGATCCAATAACAACAAAAAAAAATAATAATAATACGGTCTAACAATAATGATTGTCAAAAACAATAATAGTAATAATAATAATAATAACAATAATAATTGCCTGATCGCTAATAGAAATAACAATAACAAAAATAATAATAATAATAATGAACTTGTTATAGCGCCCCTTCAAGATTTTTGATGTTCTTCAACCAAAAAGCTAACCATTGCATTCGACCACAGCCAAGGCATTTTTTATAATAATAATAATATTAATAATAATAATAATAATAATAATAATAACTGGGCACTTGTTACCATCATCACTTTTACCCTGACCTCCAACTGAACATGACATTGAACAATGACTTCTCCATGATTAATCATCACCTGTCTCGCGTGCTTACAAAATTCACACTTTGTAATCATAATCGTAAACTCCAAATTTACACAGCGCTAGTTATTGCTACAGACTGCAAAGACAACTTCCAGCAGTCCAAAGTTGCAACATGAGCAACATTCCAACAACCAGACAACCTGTTCTGAACGACTCAATGGTGAAAGTTTCACGCAAAGCAACAAATGACCCTGTGCCACTTTACAACTCGTTTTACCACCCAGTCATAAAATAAAAAAACATTAGAAGTTAGCATAAGAAGCTCCAGATGTTAGACTCTGTTGTGAGTGAGGACTGATATGGATCTGATGATGGTCATGATCAAGCTCGAAAGAAACGATCGATGATCGTGATCAGAGGGCCGACGATGAACACGATCCTTCTTCGAGGATGTTTGTCTGTGAGATCGTTAGTGTTCCTGAATTTCGTGTGCAGTAAACGAATGTTTCTCTTGGATCATAAACACGCGGCATAATCTGAAATAGAATCAAAAAGTCACATTAAAATCACGATTCAAAGCGCCTTTGTCAAGTCCTTAAAATGCACTATTATAGGTGTTCGGATACATACATACATACATGCATAAATACCTAACTGCATGCATACAAGTATACACACCTACATACATACATACACATATACACAAATAAATACATGCATACATACATATATACATACATAACATATGTACAAATGTACATACCTGCACATACACAAAAAATACTTTAAATGCAATATATCAGTGTTCAGATACAATACATACATACTGTTGAAATACATTTGCATGTAGAAGTATATCACAGATATGTACAAACCTTAACATTTGCAATGCACCCTGTAAATTTAAACTTCTCATAATTAAGTGAAGTCTGTAACATATTAAGAATGTTGAAACCTTTTTCCTCTTCTTGCTCTTCCACGCCTGGAGCCTGTACAGTTGGCTGAAGGTGTCCCTGAAAGCCCTCGAGATGAGGTCAGGCAGTAGAGCAGCCACGACTTGGAGTAGGATCATGAGCCAAACAAATGGACTTGACAGCATCGTGACTAGGGAACCATGTAGAGTCATCGCCCCCGGCAACTTCCTGGTCATTGAACACACAAATTGACTATTATTTCGCACTTCTCAGACTTATTATTCATATTTTTCGTAGTTATCACTTCTTATTTATCATACAATACAACTGCATTTGACATAAGTAAGTAAGTAAGTAAGTAAGTATTTTCTTTTATTAAACCGGTTGCAGAAGAGCCGCACTCCCCTGTGTACAAACATCATAGGACAAAACACAAAATCAATAGGAGTACAACATTCTCCCTACAAATGTTTTCCTCATATTATTGTCGATAAGAGTCAAGACCCTGTCATGAGACCGTGGGCGAAGGGCATAGGTAGTTGATTTCCTTGGTGGGAGCAACTTATGTAAAACATGTCCGGGATTGTTTAGAACAGCTGTGAAGAGACCAGTATCAGCCTTGTGACAGAGCTAGTCAAAGGTTGGGTTGTCAATGGGGAGGTACCCCCGCCGGATCATCCTACTTATGATGGATTGGACCCCACCACTGCTTCCATAGTTAAGAAGTGCACACATGATCACACGACAGAACATCGATGGCACTGAGCAACTGAGTGAAGAACTTGCTCAAGGTCGCTACACAGGGACCGCCTGAGAGCGGCTTGAACCCATACTCTCTGCATTACAAGCTGAGCGCTCTAACCAATTGGCTACCACAGCCAATATATATAGCACCACTGTCTAAAACACGGTCTCAAAACAATCCACTCAGGTGGTCACTTTGTAGGGATCTTGAGCAAGTCCTTCACTAACAGTTGCTCTGTACCATAAATCAGGAAACAAATTGTAGTGCTAAGTAGCTACATACAGAAGAATTAAACTTATCATGTGTACAGGAAATCGAATCAACACAAACCACTTCCTAGCTAGCCTTGTAACAGAAACATTCACATAGTTTTTATAACAGCTTTAAAAATGTCTGGTGGTTGCATTAAATTACATAACTCCACCACTGCACGTCCCTGCCTCAGTGCCAGTCCCAAGCCTCGATGAAGGAGGAGGGCGACACTAATGATGTTTGTAATTACAGTGTTGTTAAACTGAAACTACTGCTACTATTAAATTACACCAACAGAAAGAAATGCAACACTTGCATGATAATTGAACTGTAGAACAGGGACAATGTGAAGAACGATCCGACTGCAATCAGAACACTTGCAACGTAGAAACCATTGATGAAATACGACTCGATCATCAGCTTGAAAAAAGACAAAAACAAGATCAAACATAATGTAAAAACTTCAAATGTTTGCTCTCATCATCTATGTACTCACCCTAGCTCAACACTTTTTTACCACTTGTTCGATTAAGGTACTGTAATTATACAATCGCCACAATGCAAAATCACAATGCATTTCCTACATTCTAAATTCTGTGATGCTAGATACACCTATAAGAAAACAATAGGCACTGTACAAAGCAGTACCAAACCAATTTACTCACGTCTATAGTTCCGTTAAAATACCACATAAACTACTGTAAATAATTGTTATCGGTTGGAGAACAGGCTGCAATCGACGACATGTGCTTCTTCTACTGTCCATGCCTCCATTTCACGAGCAGTTGCAGATCATTCTGTTCCATCGTGCTCTTGCAAATTTAGGTCAAGAGCACCTCCAACCAGTTAGCTAAAGGAGTGCTATATAAGTGTGCATTTAAAATTGAAAGGTGCTATATAAATGAGGACTTACAGTTAAAATGTCAACGTCATCTTACCTTTATATTCACTACGATGACACAGACAGTCATAACCACAGCACCAAAGTCAAAATTCCCAATACTCTGTTAAAGAAAATGTAAATAATTATTATTAATTCAATACTTCGTAAGATATGGCAAGGTATTTCTTTTTTTCATTAGATCCCTTATGAAACATTCTTTTCAGATGCAACTGCAAACACAAGGTGCCCTCCCACCGACCTTCAACCACTAGTTTCTCCTTACATTCCACCCCGTGGTCTGCGATCTTTGGGTATGGGTCTCTTGGTTGAGCCTTGATGTAGCACTGTCATAGGCTCTCGTGCATTTCATGTTGCTGCCCCAAAGGAATGGAACCGATTACCAATCTTTATCCATTGCTTGACCTCATTTCCTTCTTTCAACTCACTATATCTTATTGCCTTTCACACATCTGGATATCTAACTTCTCTTCACCTGGCGACTCACTAACAGCACCTCAGATATGGAGCGCCACTGGTGAGTTTGTTCTTGAAGTGGTGCTTTATATTAGTTATAATTGCAATTACAATGTAATGATGCTATGCCTTGAGGCTTGGCCTTGATCTGAGGCCAAATTTGGCTGCCCAACTTTGGCCTCACAAGGGCCTTGACAATGTTCTGTGCCACTGGCCTCCTGGTTTGTGGCCTTGATATATGAGGTCTGCATTTTAAGTTTAACTTGTATTAAGTGAGGTTTCTGTCCCACCTGCATCCCCTAGCCAATTCAGCTATAATGAGAACACTGATAGTACACTGCTGGTATGAAGATGAGATGGCGAAGGAGACGACTGGCCACCCATCCTTATATGCCAAGGCTAAGAAATTCTTCTTCTTCTTCTTCTTCTTCTTCTAGGTGCTACTCATATCTGAGTGTTACTTATAATTTAAGTGCTAAGTGCTACTTATATCTAAGTAATAATAATATCTTTTCTTTAATAAGCGCCTGACAAACGCAGTGTACATTTACAGCAATTGCTTAACTACTAACAGAACAGACAGCTTGCAATACTGTAAAAGCCAATGGTATTACTGTTAGCGCTACTAACGTGTCCATTTTGAAATGGTGAATTCCCACGAGATAGCGAGAAATAGGCTCCAAAGAAGAGGACAAGAGAATGCCACAAACCTGTAAAAACATAATTACACATTAATGCAGTACCCTTAAAACAAAGCAAACCAACATTAAATACAAATGCAGAAACAGAAAAATCCTAAACTATCTTGCTTATTGTATACTTGTTTGTAAGCGGCCATCAAGACAAAGGTTTTGATTTCATCCAGCGTAAGTAGCAATCTGCACTTGAATAAAATGACTCAGCATAAACAAAAATTACCAAAACATTAATTAAGAACTAATAACACAAACAAAAATGTAAACTTCATGCTAATTTTAATCTTTATCATAATTTATGCCTGATGTCGGTATAGAGTAAGTCAGTAGAGCTAAATCTGATGTCTTATAGTCAGTCGTTGGAACAGAGGAAGCAAGTAAGTGTTCAGGATTTGCATCGTGGTTTCTGTCCAGTGACCCGAAATGTCGACATTGTTATATAGGAAATGCTGTGGTTAGATAAACTGACCAAAAGTTGACCATTTGATGAAAGTCCAGTATGACAGTCGCTTGTTCTTCCGAAGAGTTCTACAACACAAACATTAGTCTGCACAAGTAAAGAAATTGTTTATAATACCATGACAGATATAGTAGTTGCTATGTTGACATCACAAGTAGTAATGTTAACAATGGCAATAGCACTAATGATCACAGAAGAATTTGCACAGATCACAACAATCAGAAAAGATCTAGACATCACTAACATCCACACTATTCTTACAGCATTAGTAGTAATTTGTTTGGTCATTCCTAGGTAACCGTGCCAAAGCTCCCTTGTAAGTAACGTAAAGTGCTCTGATACATAGCCTACATACATAGCATGACCTTTTAATTGCTGCAATTCTATCAAAGTAATAATAATCATGACATTAAGAATTGTTACAGCTATGGCTACGTTGGGCTAAAGGGTGGTGTTCTTTGTGGCTGATCTGTAGCTTGGTATCCAATGTCCAGTTTTTTGCATTATCTCAGTTCTCTCTAAAGACATTCAGAACTAAACTTAAAACTTATCAGTTTCAGTTTACTTATCATCCATCACTTGTCTTCTGGTTTCTCTGATTTAACGGATTTCGACCTGGATTTTCTATTCTGTTACAGTACTGTGCATGTTTCTGTACCAGGCTGAGGTTTCTCAGCTCGATTACCTAATCAGCGAATATACTACTACTATAATCTCAGTGAAAATTACCACTGATGTTTATGTGTCATGACAATGGCCAGATAAAAGTAATTAGATTTTTTTGATAGATGCAATAACTTCCTTGAGCGGTGAGTAAAACTAAATATGCTTATTAAAGTTACAATAAGAAACCAATGACAACTATTACGACTGAGCCAATCATTAGAATAAAGACTGCAGAAATAACACACAATTGATATGGGTTTAATCTAATGTCCGCATGTCACAAACAAAAGACATAAAAGGATCACAATTACCGGTAGCACCAGGGATTTTCTAAGAGGTAGCGCGATCGGACGTTCTGCTCGAACAAACCGTACACTAATATCGGCAGCGAAGTAAAGACCGAGTTGTAGAGGGTCAGAAAGAATGCATCGTATAAAACCTGAAACAGCAAAACATTAGAATTATTTAGCCCTGCAATAAAAACCCACGATAAGCGACAACAGTAAGACTTGATTGGATAAAGCTGCCTAACAACCTGTGACATGATCTCCATGGCCTCTCTCTGCCTCTTTTCCGCAATTGCTTGAAGACTATTGTGTTCGATAGTGATTTCATTGTGTTAGGTTGGGAGTGTCTCTGATGAGTCTCTCTTGAAGGGGCGCTATATAAAATTCACAATTACAACTACAAACTGATGGAGACAAAACATTCTTAATGAGAACATGGGTGATAAGAAAAACCAGCCACTTCCACACACATCATCAAAAGTTCCTCCAGAGAGAAATGCGCCGTTGCTTCCACAAAGCTCTAAAGAAATTGCAAAGCCTTTTTTGCAAAGCTTACCCCAGCATACTGCCTTTGGTAAACAACCTTTCTTGTTCTATATATTCACCAGATTGTAATTAGTGTACTTCCATTGTGTTGGTGTCTAATGCAGTAGTGACTAAAATACTCAGAAATATCAACTGCACACTCTTTCAACTGCACACTCTTCCTCAAAACTGTCAATGGTACTTGAACCAGTCAGTAAAATTTCAGCTACATAATGAAATCGTTTGTAGTTGACTTGAGCTGATCTCTAAACATTCACACTACACACTCCCGACAATTGGAGCAGAAATCTCAAACCAAATTTCCGCCCTGGCGGGGTTTTAATCTCCAGACCTCTCGATTCATGCGACCTTTTTTTAGCATGATAACACTATCGAGCATCCCTTACACATAATATCTACCATAAACAGACTTTAATTCTGAGAGTTTAGGACTGGACTGAATTAGCTTGGTAGACAGAATACAATAATAATAATAATAATAATAATAATAATAAATAATAATAATAATCTTTTCTTTATTAAGCGCCTGACAAATGCACTGCGCTGTACATTTACATGTTATGCAATTGAAATCTTAACTACTAACAGAACAGACAGCCTGCAATAACGGCGCTAATAGCAGCCTACAAAGCATATCCAACCCTACAGGACTCGAACTCGGTACCTCTCGCTCTCTATGCCAGATGTTATCCAATGCGTTATCGAGCCCCCAATACACTAATTACAAACAAAGGGAATAAACGGAATTTACCTGAGCAGAATAAGCTGTGAAGAAGGTGTAGTACAGCTGACATGCGATCATCGCCACATTCTGAAAATAAACAAGTAACAAAGTCCATCTAAATTTCCAATCAAAAGAAAAGCTAAATATAGACACATTTAAATAAACTAACCAAAGGTGCATAATTAAGATGCAGAACTTTTTGAAAGTAAAGACTGGTAGATGTGTCTGCACTTTACCCTTAAAATAACACATGAATAACCTTCAGCACTCATTAGAGCAAACAACTAACTGAAATACATGACATCTACAATACAAATGAAAATTTATAGCGCACTTTAACAAGACAGGCCTAGCACGAGAACAGAAAAAAATGACCTACTTCGGACCCTCCCTTCCCTTTGTAATAGTAATTGAACATTTATATGGCAATAAATAATCCAATCGATCTGCTACATTGATATGGCACTACCTCAAGAGCAAACAAATCAGGGCAGCTCTCTGCTCTGTCGGATACAATGTTAAAATGTCATCAAGGACTGGACTTCTTTTAGACTGTCCACATCTGGCATTACTCATTGCACTCGACTGTGGACCAAAGGCATAGACTGGACTACCCTGTTCATCTTGTACGGTTAACTGTGCCATGCTGTTTACTCTGATACTGCTGCATGCAACAAAGGGACTCTAATTAGACCCAAGTGATACAAACTGTCTGCTGTCTCACTGAAGTTGATGGTTTAGGAACTTTAGAGACACATAACTGACCAACCAATGACCTCTATAGTGGTGTCGCAACCAAAGACGCCAATCAATGATTGCCATCAAAAGTCTTCACCCTCCTGTGAAGAAGTAGGGTAAAATCCAATAGATAAGAGAAACCAGAAGCCAGGCTATGGTGGATATGCAAGTGTTAGGTTAGTCACTGTTTAACGACTGCGTCATAAAAAAATCACTAACGTCACCCTCCTGCTTTATCTAGTCATGGGATTGCCACCACCAGAAAATAGAAGTGGTGGAGTGGGTAGGCAATTTGAAAGAGACGAGCCTTAATGTACCAAACATAGATGCAGACATCCACACTTGGGCATAACTCCTCCCTTTCCTCATCTGCTATGGATGACTGCTAAGGTACCTTGTAGAAGAAGTACTGAACTAGCGTCGATGTTCGGATGTAGAAGTAATGTCCGTGAACGAGTAGCGCCCTCTGGAGAAATCGGAACTGACTGATTGCATAGTCGCTCGACTGAACGGCCTGTCGACCCTCTTTACCCATAATGCCTGTAGAAACACCAAGCATTTATAAATAGAAGGATAAGTAGAAGGTCCTTGCCTTAATCATTATCCGGTTATTATCATACAAATCACAGTCATACAGTACTAAAATAATAAAACGGTATTTTGATATTGCACACCGTACGAAATTCAGAAGTGTGCATCTATGACAGTATATAACTATGGCAGAACATCGAAAGTGCTGAGCAATTGTGAGTGAAGTTCCCTACACTGTGACCGCCTCAGACGGGGAAGCTCGAACCCATACTCTCCGCAGTACATGTCGAGTGCCCTAGCTAATCGACTACTGTAATAAACAGTAAGATGAACAGTTAGGTAAGAAGACAGTTAGATAGAGACAGCAACATGGCAATGTGGCTAAACTGGAATGATTGTAATGTAATGTAATGTAACAAAACATTTATAAAGCGCCACTTAAGAGTCTCTCAGAAGCGCCAACACGTGGCCATCAAACAGCTGAAAATAAACTTTAAGAGTTTAGAGAAAATTATATAGCCGCTTGCAGCACGCACAGATGGCGGAAGAGCGTTCCAGATCCGTGGCGCCGCAATCGAGAAGTCCCGACGAGCACAGGTGGCGGTTCGAAACGAAGGTATCATCAAGTCATTTCGCGAGGCAGACCGGAGAGCCCTCCGACCAGTTTGAGTGCTAACTGGAAGGCACAGTTCAGCAATGTAGTCACTGTTGTAAATGGATAGACTGGTAGAGTGATTATAATACAGCCACTCACCTAATTTCTCATGCAACTTGTACCTGGATGCGGTGTGACATCCAGAATGATCAATAAACGAAGATATATATATTGTAAACAACAAGAACATAAGGAAGTTACTACCCCCAACCAAACCCATCTACTACACCCTCCATCCCCGCGCCAACGACCACATAATTCCCCCAGCCAACAGCCTGATGCACAAATGCAAAACATTTATTGTCAGGATGCTATATACTTTTTAACAGTGCATATTAGATGGCTGTACACCAAAGTGCGATTAGCAATTGGTTAATAGAGATGAAATGGTGCCACCTATCCACTCACCGATTCCAACATGTGCTTCCTGTATCATGCTGACATCATTGGCACCATCTCCAATCGCAGCGGTCGTTGGGTCGAGCTTACTGCTCTTCATCAGTTTCACCACCTGATGAATCAATCATTTATTATCGTTAATTCTGTTATTTGTTAATTCAATGTACTAAATTTTAAGTACCAGTAGTTGCTTTCAATTATTTTTAGTTAGTCTTCATTTATTATGGATAAATATTATTCAGCAATTATTATGAAACCTGGGATGAGGCCTGATTTCTCAGAGATGAACTTTTTACCCCAAAACATAGGCTATTATATGTTGTTCCTGAGGTATTATTTCTATCATGGGTAAAAAATTATTACTTATTAGTTTCTAAGTGTGTAAGTAATTTATCAATCAGTACATCAATCAAATAAGAGCATGACTGACTAAGTGCAGGCACATAAGTGCAATGAATTCAATCAGTCAATCTATCCATCTCAGAGAGTCAGAATGGTTTTTGTTTTCGACTGATAATTTTCTAATTTCTGAGGGTTCTGAGGTACCTTGGGGCAACAGAAAAAAGAATAATAATAATAATAATGTCAAAATCAGCAAGTAAAATTGAAAGTTTCTGGACTGTGAGAATAGCATGGTCTTCATTACCTGAGCCTTTTGGATTGGCGTCATTCGGCAGCACAAGACAGTGGCACATCTCTCGCAGAGCTCGCGCAGAAGGTCATGAAATTCATCATGCATGAAGGCCAACGTGGTTCCATCAATGATCAGAGCATAGACTGGGTCAAGGTCATCTTCACATCTGTCCAACCTTCCAACAGACCAACAACAGCCGCTAGAAGGCTTCCCCACTGAGAAAGAGCAACGGACTCCTGAAATGCTATGCAATAATTGTCAACCCTAACTAATAGTGGAGCATGTCTTAAAGAGGCACATGAAAGAATTAGCGTTTGGTATTGTAACTCTGGTAGATTTCTGATTTTGATTTGGCCATTTATTGATGGAGCATCAACATCACAAATTAAACCTGTGTTAATAAGAGGTGACCCTATTTAAGCAGGATGCTGGTCCTTTCTGGGTCTGCCTGTTGAATGCAGGATCAATTCCCGCTATCCTCCCAAAGGTCGACTCAGCCTTTCATTCGCTAACTGGCATTGGTAAATTAGCAGTAGGATAGATGGGTGCCTTGCATGGCTGCCATACAGTTAAATTCGTCTCCTGTAATAACTTATGATCATCCGTTCATACTAATCATACTGCGGTGTGTCAGTTTGAATAATAAACGAAGATTACACCACTGTTGACAAAAGTATCAATTGAAATAGTGATGAATCAAGGCATCTAGAATGCAGCCGTTCATTTCTTACAATTCTCTGAACTGTTGTAAGGTGGCGCCACAATCTTCCGTGTTCTTTTTCTTCGTCAAATGCAGCAGCTGCATCTCGTGGTTGAAATGACCGGCAGAGAAACTGATGTTCGTGGCCGTCTCTTCCTTGTCACCCGTCAAAACCCAGACCTTCATCAACCAGAATGAATGTAAAATACTGAACATAAGATCCTAGAAACAATATACCGTGTATGCAAAATACCGCGTATGCTTTACAAAAACATCAATCAATCCAGTTTATTGAACCAGTTCACTACAATAATCAGAACAGCACAATCATAACAATAAGCAAATAGATTAATTAATGTGCCATATAATATTACTATTATTATCCCACTTGTTTGATCTAAATAAACAAGTTTGTGGTGATTGCACTTTAGATGAGAGTACATTATATCATTAGGAACAAAGAGCACTCCCAGAAGGGAACATTTATTAAAGCACTGAGATCATAATTAGGTGTAACTGTTAAACCTCAACTTCTAATCTTATAAAATGCAGCGTTCTGCTTGCCCAACTGATTGAATAAATGACTATGCAATACAATACACTAAACTCTGAAGCAGAGTGATTATAATACAGCCTCTCACCTACAGATCCGCTTTAGCTACAGGCAATAAAAGCAGTTATCCTAATCTAGAAAACTTCCATGAAAGCAATTGTCAAAAACTGTCCCAATTTTGAAAACCTCATCCCAGCATATCATTTTCATAAAGAGCTGGTTTTGTTCCCACAAAGTTCACCCGATAGTGTCTTATTCACCATAACATACACATAGTTAGACCATCCATGCAGGTATCTAAGGCTATCACAATATGGATAAGCATTGGAAAAAAGTTGAATAAAAACTAACTCTTCTTCTCTCTTCTTTAAGTTCTCTGCCCTTCGGCAGGTTCCAACTTCCAATGACGCCACTCTTCTCTGTGCTGTGCTTTTTCCGTTAATTCGCTGTATCCGTCGGCCATCCATCCCAGCATCATCTGCCTCGGTCTTCCCCTCCCTCTTTTCCCTACCATTCTCCCTTCTATGATTTCTTTCAGGAGGGAGTCTCCTCTTAATACGTGCCCCACCCAGTTCTTCTGTCTTTCTCTTATTGTTGTTATTAGCGATCGTTTTTCATCAACCATTTGTAGTACCTCATCGTTCGTTCATGGAGGTTAAAACTAACTCGTTAAACAGTTATTAAACAGATTATCGTAAACCATATATTTTGTGTGTTCTAACCTTGATTCCAGCTGCCCGCAGTGCACATATTGTCTCTGGAACTCCATCCTGAAGTTTGTCTTCAACTGCCGTAGCACCAAGCAGGTCCAGGTTCGTCTCAATTTGGTCATAGACAGCAAAAAGCTTCCAGCAAAAAACACATCAAACAGAATTTAGAATAAAAATAATTGTAAATTTATATAGCGCCACTTCAAGAGAGAGACTCATTAGAGGCGCTCCCGACCTAACACAATGAAACAACGATTGAACAAAATGGTCTTCAAGCGTTTTCAAATAGATGCAGAGAGGCTGAGAAGCTCATGTCACAGACTTCACACTTTAACTCAAATAACCTCCATGGCAAACATTTGCCAACTCTAAATAAACAGACTAAGTGCAATTGAAGAAAAACATACAATTCATAGGAGGAGAAATATCGAAATCAACAAATACAATACAATCGACAAATCTGGCAGAACTGAGAAATGTGAAAGGTAATAAACCACGTCTACCCATGGACTGTGCATGCACTTTCTACAAACACTTGAAAACTGTTGTTTTCTGCCAGGGTTGGGCTTGGACAGGAGCTATATAAATGTTCTGAATGAATGAACGAATGAATGAATGAATGTATGAATGAATGTTTATGAGACTGAACTTTTCCAGAGTAAGCGAGTAGAGTGTTCTCACCCGCTCCTCTCGCCTTTCCATTGTCTCTTGTGCTGCCTTCAGTTCTCTGTCCATCTGTGCAAAGACATCCGGAGACAAAGTCCTCCGAGCAATCACCAGCGTTCGTAAACCTAGCTGAAAAACAAGGAACAGCAGACAATGTACTAAGACAACAATGAGCGTTAAAATAAATGATCCAATCCATCTGCTTCTGTTTGCGCTAGTTGCTCACAGTCACTTCACTATATAGGTGGCAGTAGCTGATGAATGCAGTGGCCAGAAATCACAATTCTTTGGGCACTACATTCATCAGCTCTTGCCACCTCTTCGTGAGGACAAGTACTTACTTCACAAGAGAGGACATCTTTTTGTTAAATCTAAATTCTTTTGTTAAATCTAAATTGTTTAAAAGCAGTTTTGTTAACCGATGCATATTTAGTTATACATGTATGTAGTTGTGCATGTGTGACTTTATAATCTGCTACTGTTATAGTTTATTTTAAAATGTATGTAATCGTTGTATACAATATATTCATTCATTCATTCATTTCAGGAATTTATATAGCGCCCCTTCAAGAAGCCTACTCAGAGGCGCTCCCAGTCCAACCACGGTGATACAAGAAAGTCTTAAGCAGCCTGTGGAACGTAGATGAATTATCTCTAGGTAACAGGCGTATCTCCAATGGGAGATGCATATTTACATCTCCAATGTAATGCATGTGCATTTGTCAGATGCAAATAAAGGCTACTTACTTACTTTCTTTATAGGAGCTGGTTAACAGGTGCCATCTAAACAATTGATGCATGACAATTGAGTGTATGTATTTATGTGGTCGTGTGCAAGCGTGCATTATGGCTTGGTTTTGATGTGCCATTAACCACTGGCACATCAAAACCAAGCCATAATCAGTCAACATCCATTAGCTTGTGTGTGTGTGTGTAACCCATTATAATTGATGTGTACATTGTATACGTTTTAATGTGTACATATATACACACACATATGCATGTATCTCTAATACTGTCCAGTGTTTAACGACATCTTGTGGCTGTCAGGGCTGTTGACTTAACCCTCCTCCTTTTCCCAGGCTTGGAATTGGCACCACCAGAGAACTAACAGGCAATGGCAAAGCTAATGTATATGTAAACAAATTTCTAATAATCAAGCTTCTGTGCAAAATTGCTTAAGAAGCATACCTCGCAGCTTGTTTATTCATACAGTGCATTAATAAGAATTACAAGTCATTAATTTTCAGTTTCTTGTTGCTTCAATCTGATTCATTGCTTGGTGGTTTATTTTTGTGGGATGACACAACATAAAACATGTAGAACATAAAATATTGTTTAGTTAAATCGTATGCAAGAAGTACTGCACATCCTGTCATCGATGGTCTGAAAATGGACAGCTACAATAGGTCAGAGGTCATGAAGGAAAGGTCGGGGGTCAGGAAGGAAAGGTCGGGGGTCAGGAAGGAAAGGTCAGGGTCATGAAGGAAGGTGTACCTTTGAAAATTCGTTGATATGATTCTCGACACACTGTACATCTCCACTTGAAATTCGTTCCAACATGTTGATGTCAGCGCCCTTGGTATACAGAATAATGGACCCTTCAAAATGCAACAGAAAACTCATGCATCAATCATTCCAATCAACCTATATAGTTCTACAGAATTTTGTGCTTGAAAAATCATTGAAGATAATGGAGATTGTTCAATCAAACCTACCAAAGCATGATGGTTGAAGATAGTTGAAGATAGAACTGTGTATCTCAAATTCACTTCCTTCCTTCAAGAAGCGGCTCAAAACTCACTATTTCTCCTTGGCTTTCAAGCACATGGATATCTAACTGCATCTTCTCCTGGCAGCGGACTATCCACACCTCAGATTCACATTTCAATGTGACCATGCGCGCATTACAAATTTAATTATAATAATAAAACATATAATGAATGGTTAATATTATGCATCATAAACCTGTATGCAATACAGCAAAAGTATCATCACATATCTGCACCATGACGTGTTTCTTTGCTGGTTTCATTTCATGCTTTGATGGTTTGAGTTACTGTGTATGGAAATAGAAATGAAAATTTTGTTGTTGTTGACGGTGATGATGATGATGCTGTGGTAACGGGGGGGCCCGTGGCGCATTGGATAACATCTGGCACAGAGACCGAGAGGTACCGAGTTCGAGCCCCCGTTGGGCGGATATGCTTTGTAGGCTGCTATTAGCGCCGTTGTATTGCAGGCTGTCTGTTCTGTTAGTAGTTAAGATTTAAATTGCATAACATGTAAATGTACAGCGCAGTGCGTTTGTCAGGCGCTTATTAAAGAAAAGATATTATATTATTATTATTATTATTAACACCCCCTTGTGTATAGGTCATTCCAGTTCACTCTGTTGCATTAACAGATACGATTGCCATTAGCCACAATAGCTACTGTACATCAGCATTACACCATGCCTCTCTCTCTCTCTCTCTCTCTCTATATATATATATATATATTTCTCTCTCTCTCTCTCTCTCTCTCTCTCTCTCTCTCTCTCTCTCTCTCTCTCTCTCTCTCTCTCTGAAATGTGTGAAATGCTGACAGAGGTCATCCCAATCATTACTCAGTTTCTAGATTTGTATCCCAGGCTAGCAGCAGGGACCTAAAACGGCAAGGTGTTTGGTTCACCTTGAATAGCCAGAGGCGGTGAAAGCTTTCATGTATGATAGACACCTGAATAAATTTAGGTATGTGAAGATCAATAGAGGTAAATATTTACCAGAAACTGATACAGTGAAGGCACAATAACACACGACATTTAAGTTGCGGTAATGCATTGCATATTAAATGTAACAGGCTTAAAACGTCGCATTTGATCAAATATAAACAACTACAGGTAGGAAGACACCTGCAGCACTGAATTAGGGAGATGGAACTCAGTTGCCGTCCCTGCTTGCACTTCTTACAGGCCATATTCTGGTAATAATGTTCAGGTACAAGCAGAATCTATGTATGTATATGTATGCATGCATATATGTATGCATATAGGCTACGTATGTATGTATGTATGTATTGTAATTGACAATTTGTATGTATGTATACTATATATGTATTGTAATTGTAATTGAACATTTGTATATAAGTATGTATGTATGTTTGCATGTATATGTATGTATTTAGGCTATGTAGGTACAAGTTTGCATGTATATATGTTTGCATAAATTGCTAAGAATATTGGAATTTTATCTCGTATTTCTTATCTGCTACCATCTTACACTCGTACTACTCTATTATACTACTCACTCATTTACCCCTACCTTTCTTACTGCAATATAGTATGGGCCTCAACTTATAAATCTCGGCTCCATAGCTTAACTATACTGCAAAAACGTGCTGTCCGTTTCTTAGCAGGTGTTCCATACGGTTCTCACACTAAGCAACTATTTTCTGAGTTTGGATTATTAAGGGTCGAACTGATCAGGATCGCTCAAATCGGGGAATTTATGTATCGCTATGATCATGACTTGTTACCACTGGTATTCAAAGGCTTCTTTTGTCGTACTTCCAGCATCCATTCTTACAACACGAGAGGTTCGAATTCCTATCGTCGTGACTATGCTCACACTAATACTCGTTTATTCTCTATCAAATTTACTGGTACCTTGGTGTGGAATAATATCCCTCTAGCTATTCGTTCTTCACCTAATCTCTTGATATTCAAAAAAAGCTACGCTCCCTCCTAGTTAATGAATTAATTGACTTAACTTAGTTGTATTTGTCTGTACTGCTATTTTAGTTAAGATTGTAGCCTATATTGTTTTGTTAATGTCGTTTAATGGTCTCTTCTTATGTTTTTGTTTGTTTATTCCAATCTAAGTATCGACTGGCTGTAATTTAGCGGGATCCATGATCCCTTTTGGACCCCATGTAACCAGTAGGCCTACATATCAATTCATTGCCTTATTGTTTCATTGTTTTAATCTTTTATTTCCATGTGTTTAACTGTACTTCCCACTCATTCCTTTTACTTTCGATATTTAGTTTAAATTAGTTAAGGTTAGTTAAGATTTTTATGTTAATCAAGTCAACAACTGTTATACTATGTAAAGCATCTTTCGGTCGCCACATATTATGTTGAAATTGTATAAAGGTGTCCCTACTTAGCGGGATCTTTGATCCTTCAGGGCCTTCCCTTGTGGCATTCAACAATCCATACTTAAAAGTGCAATCTGATTTGTAATATTATTGTTTATTGTTGTTTGGCTACAAATAAACGATTGAATTCATCCATTTTCAATAAATGCATGCATGCATGGTTGCATGTATATAATTATGTAGATTCGTATCTGTAGGAACATCTCACGCACAGTGAGGAAGAGTTTGCTAGCATTGGCTTACTCATGATCAACTCAACACTTTAGCGATGAGATAGCAACTGGGAAACCAATGCAGCGCATCATTAAAGCATGGACGTTTGATCACTGGTTGCCGAGAGCAGTATGCTGACGGACTCACATAGTTGTTTTCTTATACAGAAGAGTTAATAAGATACCCATCATCAGAAAAATGTCAGCTAAAGTCAAGGACATGTTCAGATGAAATGCTACCTTGGTCATCGATGACGATAACACTCATCCGCTTGCGAACCGGGTCAAAGTCAAGGACATGCTCAAGAGAAAAGAATCTGTCAAGGCCATGGACTGATAGGGACAGGCGGTCGTCCTCACAGCCACGAAACACCAAACCAAACCTACAAGGACAGATATCACAAACACCGGTTAGGTAAAAGCCCCACAGAAATATAGGACTTAACTGTAAGCTAAAGAATAATAATTTATAATAATAATAATGATAATAATACTAATAATAAGAGAATTTATATTGTGCTGTATCACAGCCAAGGCTGAAGAAAATGACTCTGTACATAAGTTATTACAGAATATTATCAATCATTAGCTCGTAAGATATTCAAATTTTTTACGTTCTTCAGTTATCTTTAATTGGATTATATTAAATTAGGTAGACTACTACAGCTTCATTCAACAACTCTGTAACTGACAAGTTACAGAGTTGACATAAACTTAAGTTTGACAACTTTTTGCATGAATTGCATATTAGACAAGTGCACTTTAAAATGAAAGCACCTTTCCCTGAAATTTGTTCCAAAGTCATATTGATAATTGAACGGACAGTGCATTGGTACAGCTTCTTTAGGGAATTGTTGCTGCATGAATAGATGTACAATAGCGCATTGGATAACACACTGGCATAGAGAGCGAATCAGTTACCGAGATCGAGTCCCGTAGACGGACATGCTTTGTAGGCTGCTATTAGCGCCATCATCTGTCTGTTCTGTTTATAGTTAAGATTTATGTGTTCTGTCATTTGTGTTCTTGTGAATTGTTTAAATTGCATAACTGTACACTGTAACCGGTTGCGGTTTGTCAACCGGATTGTTTCAATAAAGAATATTATTATTATTATTATGTTCGATCGTCTTTCATTATAATAATATTATCTGAAAAGTCATCTCAGCAGATCTCACAGAGCGTTGGCAATGTTCCGGAGAGGCAGATGGCATTCCCCCATTGCAGAGCTACTGAGATACGCTGGAACAAGTACGATGTCTCCAGTGGATCGTGCGTTGCGTCCGTTATTCATATTATTATTAATAATATAGATAACGTTAATAATATTATTATTATTATTATTATTATTATTATTACATAACGCGGAGAGTTGGATTCGAGCATCCACTCAGGTGGTCACTGTGTAGGGACCATGAGCAAGTTCTCCACTCACTATTGTTCAGCATCATCATTGTTCTAGTGCAGACTTCTGAAATTTGGAAACGAGGGCAATATCATATTCAGATGCGTTGTACCTTTGACAGGCTTCTACGAGAGCCTTTTCATCAGGTGAGGAGGACTGGTACTCATATGGTGGCAGCGACCCTGTGGCGAAGGTCCTGGAGGCAAATGTCTCGTCGCTATGGTCAACTCGGACTGTGTGGCAGAGGGCAAGAGCTATCAGAAGGTCATCCAGATGCGGCTAGCAAAAATAAAACCAGCAAAATAATACTAGATTAATGATTTACTTTCTGCATTGGTTAACAATAAATGGTTCATTGATTGATTGATATATGAAAGTATGATGACACTTAATATATAGCACATTTAAAGTATGAGGTGATAGCAGGCAGGATAATGCTAGGGCTTCCTGGAGCCACGATTTCTGGCCTTTCAAAGAGTTGGAAGTGACAAGTTGAACGGTGGAAGTGGATCGACATCCAGTGAATTTCGAGCTAAACAAGGAACCGTTTTCAGTATCTGGCATAGGTGCGCATAGTATCCTTTGCCATGAGAAAGAGCAGATTTAGACGAGACATTCCAGGTAGATAGATGGCCATTGATGGTTGGAATAAATGCACATATAATTAAATTAGCCATAGGTTGTGAAGTGAAGGGAAGTGGAATCAGTTAAACCCGAAACTGTTTTCTTCTCTTTGGCCTTGTGCACTGGGAGGATGATTACAAAGCCACTGCTAGTAGGTAGATGGATTACCCAGCTGGCAGCACCAGACCCACTCTGACATTCTTTACAACTCAAGCACCATGGTAATCGTAATCGTAATCTCCAAATTTCTGAAGTGTCAATTTAAAGCTAAGCTCATGATACCAGATTATTCACAAGCACTGGAAGCCAGTGATATCTACTCTGAGTTCCTCCGAGTAGGTAGGTCTCTTGAAGAGGCACTGTATAAATTCTCAGGATGAATGAATGAAGTACATTTAGTCAAAAATGTTGAAATATCACTGAAATGCTCAACAGCTGCATACAATGTCTAATTCACTCAAAGAGATGGTCATAATCGTAATCATAAACTCCACATTTCTAAATCACCACATGAAAAGCACAGGGCCCCAGCTTATTATTCATGAGCGCTACATCTAGTCAGAGGGGTTGTCCAGAGAGCAGTCAAAGGGAGATCCAAGTCCGGTTGGCAGAGAGTCTACAGAGAGAGGAGGCAGAGCAGCTGCTAAGGCGGGTGTCTCAGGTTGAGAAGAATTGGAAGGTTGAGGATAAGCTGAGCCGGGGTAAGAGTTCTTGGAGAAGTGGTCAGCATAGACATGGCAATCTATGGCAATCGTTTAACTCGATCGATAGAACAAAGAAATATTAACTGGCAAATCCGAAGACTTGTATTTGTTGTTCATCTGCCATAGTTTTCCATCGACTTCCTCACAGATGGAGCCACCAACAGAACACATCCTGAACTCCATCCGGTTCTCCGTCAGAGTTCCCGTCTTGTCCGTGAACAAATACTCAACCTACATAAAATAAGCGAAATCTCGTATAGCAGCTTAACAGTAGAAAATCTTTATCATTCACAGCTCAGGCTGAACAGTCCATTAGAAAGTCCAGTTCATCAAAGTCTATTTGCATTTCTATTAAAGTCCACTTAAAATGTTTGGTTTATCTGTTGTCAAAGGATCATTCACTCATTCATCCTTTCATTCATTCATTCATTCATTCACACATTCATTCAATCATTCATTCATTCAATCATTCGCTCATTGGCTCATTCATTCATTCGGAGCATTAATATAGCACCTGTCCAAGATAACCTGTCAGAGGAACTGCCAGCCAAACCCCGACAGAAAAAAGAACAGTTTCAAGTATTTGTAGACAATAAGAAAAGAGCCACAAAGCAAATTCAATCAATCAAATCAATCAAACTTTATTGCAACCATCAATCAAGTTATTTTACAGAAGTAGATTCATTTGATCAAGATGGTAACAAGGCCCTTAAGGGATTAAAATCCCGCTAACAGGGATATCTATTTGCTAAATCTGGGCTTAACAAAGTGGCAGGACGGTTAACAGCTTGAGTTATAAGATTCTTCAAGTAGCGCAATTATTAATCTAGCGTCGAACCCTTAGGGGTCATTGCATAATTACGTAACGCTCCAGGGTGGGTGGGTGGGGTCCTCGAGAACGTTACGAAACGTTACCAAGGGTGGGTGGGTGGGTCGAGCTGAACGTTACGTAACGCTTTTGCCAACAGTTTAGTTATAAATGAATTTTAAATTAACATCGAATGACACCTTAGACACGATGTGATCGACGTTCAAATTTCGTGCCATTGATTTAAAACTTTACTAGGCTACAACACGCAATAGTATAAATCAGCACTAAGTTAGTGTTTAATACACTGCCGCCGAAGGATCCAATACCGACAGATGCCGAAGTAGCCGAAGAAGTTCCGGTAGCAGGCACCAGCGGAAGTTCAGATCAACATAGGCCTATCAGTTGTCCCGTTTGTGTAAACTGGAAATCGCTGTTCGAATTGTTTGGATCTTTCATAGTTTTACCGTCGGAACAACGTGGTAATTCTCCTTGGATTCCTGACCTCAAACAACCACTTTGAAGCATATTTTAACTTCGTGGACACGAATTTCAAACATTTAATATTGATGTCCGACAAAAACTGGGTGATAGGCCTATTTGTATCAATAATTATCGAAGTTCTAAGACAAAAGCAAATAATTAGTTCATCTTACTTTTGATTAATTATTAATACGCAATTAAGTCCATGACACTTTTCAAGCAGTGTGTCAAACTTTTGACTCTTAACGTAAAACTTAAAAAAACAAAATTACATTTCAAACATGACTGTCATTTATATAAATAAAACATTATATATTTTAGGCCTACTGTCAAAATCACATACCATATAAAATTCGCTATAAAATATGAATTATTTGCCCTTCACATAGTAAATCCTGGGTAAATCTAAAATGATTTTTCATGCCAATAATTACGTAACGCTGGGGAGGGTGGGTGGGTGGGTCTAGGGAAACGTTACGAAGCGTTACAGGGTGGGTGGGTGGGTCCAAAACGGTCATTTTCGGCGTTACGTAATTATGCAATGACCCCCTATGAAAACTAACAAGAAATTAATTACAACACACAGCCGAAAATAAATATATAAATGGCAAGGTAACAGTAATTACAAGACTCAGTAAGAAAACAATATCTATCGCCTACCACCTAAAACTAATTAATCAGTGTTTCTCATTTATATCAATTTCTTATCAGACCTTTAAACTGACATTTTTCAGCCTTTTATCTGACGTTTTTCCGTCTTACCTGACCGAGCTCCTCATTGAGGTCAGAGGTGATGGCCCTGGCTGGTTCATCTGTTTTAGCATTGTACATTTTGAGGTCCCATTCAAAGAACATTGATCCACAAAACTTCTGGATTTCTGCAGGTAACAACAAAGGGTGTAGGAATGAGGCCTTGGGAACTTTCAAGGTAGGTTAATTAGGTGCAGTTTGAATTTAATGATAATATTTTGACCTATGAGTAGAAAGATACTGCTAATTGCATTGTGTTTTGACATCTGTAGTAGATATATACTGTTATTCCTGGAGTGTCTGACTTTTGGAGCAGAAATATACTACTAGTGGGAATGTGCATCATGAATTAAAAATCAATCAATCAATCAATCAATCAATCAATCAATCAATAAGATAACACTGCTACAGTAATGATTAGATTAGTTTAGTACTAGTGGGACATGGTGGCCTAATGGTTAGAGTGCTTGCCTTGTAACATTGTATTGTATTGTATTGTATTGTATTTGAACACTTGTTATAGCGCCCCTACCAGATTTCCCATTCAGAGGCGCTCCCGACTACTGCGCTGACTGCTGAATCGGAGTTTCACGCCGAAGAGCGCATGAGCAATTGCGAGTGAAGGACTTGCCCAGGGTCTCTGGCGGCGACTTTGAGGTGGATTCGAACCCCGCAACCCTTCAGCTGCAAGGCACCGAACATACCCTAAACCATCGCGCCCCAGTTATATTGTAATGTGTTGTATTGTGTGTTGTGTTGTACTCCACGTTTATAATGCGACCGAGCCACCCGCAGTAAAGATCCGAGAAATTAATCTCTGATAAACCGACCGACCCAAAATCGAACCTCGGGCGCCGGCGTGGAGAGCGGGCTCCAACCCACTCAGCCACTCAGGATCCTTATAATAACATGGCAAGCACTGGCTCAAACCTCCTATGACATGGTTACTGTATTTGATGCTTGGTTATTAATAAGTGGCTCTTAATAAATGCATAATAATAATAGTAATAATAATAATAATAAAATGATAAAAATGATAATAGACTGATCAACTAACCAACGGAGACGTACATGGAAATTGGAATGACGTAGTTACACAGCACCATGAAACCAAGAAACAACTGCACAACTGAGTTGGCCTAAAAGAAAGAAAAATAGTAGCACATTGGAGAAACAGTTGCACAACTGAGTTGGCCTAGATGATAGTAACAAGATTTCATGGTACAGTACTGGTGTGGAGTCTATGCGACCTGGTTTACAGACCATTCTGCTTGATAATGTGAAGTGGTGTAATGTCCCCCAAAGCTATTACCTTAACAGTGCAAAATGACGACTTTTCAGGAATATCCTTCTAACGCACAGTCTGGTTTACACCCCTCCCAAAGGTCGACTCCGCCTTTCATTTGACAAATGGCATTGGTAAAATGAGCAGTAGGACATGATGGGAGCCTTGCATGGCTGCTGTGTACAGTTAAATTCGGCTCCTGTTATAACTTATGATCATCTGTTCATAATATGAATTGTAATCATACTGTGGCGTGTCAGTTTGCAATAATAAATGAAGATTATTATTATGATGACTTGCATTACCAAGTCCACACTGGAAGTGCTCAGGTGGCAAAGGTTGACTCTTCAAGTTAATACATGTGCAATCTTCCTAAAGGCCAGAATTAAAGAACCAGAAGTGACTCTGACTAATCATTGCCTTAGCGACTGTCGTAAGCGGAGTTTTTAATCACGGCAGGTGCTCTGAATAATAAGGCTTCCAGCGCAGAATATCCACTTCAGCATTACGCAGAACAGCAATTAATTGAGTGGACCAACTGAGGCCTTCACAGAACTCAGCTGCCTCTGTATAAAGCACTGGCAACTATTAATATTAGATATTCAAAACACTCGGATGGGGATTCATCAGGATACACTTCCGGATCAAAGCACACATAGAAACATACATGCATACACATACACACACATACTAATATGTATGTATGTACCTGGGTTTTATAAAGAGCATTTTAAGAAGCTCTTTAAAGCCCACAAAGTGCCTTTACTTTGAAAGGTGTGGTGAGTCGAGTGTTGAGTAGAAAATACTAGTCAATACAGCTCTAATGTATATATATATATATATAAATATGTATATATATAAATATGTATATATATATATATAAATATATGTATATATGTATAACAGATACACATTTTACAAATATAATATATATATATATAAAATTATATTTATATCATAATAGTACCTCAGTTTGTGTATCTTGGAATAGTAATATATAGAAACTACATATACATCATACATAAATCCACACGCGAACTATAATACTATATATACACAGAGAACTATATACACACAGAGATGTACTGATCATAAAGGTGCATCAATTAGTACCTTGGAAGAGTTGTTTTCTGCTGGAGTCCAGTATTTCTTCGCAAGATGGGTGGGAGGAACGTATGGAAGAAGTCTTGAACGATAGTAACTGAGCGTGATTCCGACCCAGATACCGGCGTACGAAAGAAGCACCACAAGAAATATCACAAGGAAGGTATTCATCTTTCTACAATGAAGAACGAATGTATCACATTCATTGCACGAGCTGAAAGAGAAAGTAACAATGCAGACCTCCAAATTATAACTGATTGATTGATTGACTAATTAACTGCTTAGGTAACTTCCTGATTTATTCATACAATTAGTTCAATTGTACATCATCAAAGTTATGGCCATTCTATGCACTACATTTCAGCTCTGAAGGTCATTGCAATTGAGTCAAAGCTATCACCTGAAGATGAAATATGCATAGAAGTAAATGAAAATTAACATTGTTAACATACCCCTACACCACCGCGCCTGTGGGGCGTGGTGTAGGGGTATGCCTGGAGCCTTGCAGCCGGAGGGTTGCGGGTTCGAATCCACCTCAAGCCGTGGCGTAGGGACCTTGGGCAAGTCCTTCACTTGCAATTGCTCATGCGCTTCGGCGTGAAACTCCGATTCAGTGTCCCGCTGTAGTCGGGAGCGCCTCTGAGTAGAAATCTTGAAGGGGCGCTATAACAAGTGCTCATACATACATACATACATACATATATAAAACTAATTTTCACTTATAATCATGATTCAAAATTAAAATATTCAATCACATATGTATCTGGCTTCGTGCAGGATAGATTTTCAAAACATACCTTTCTACTCTTGAGTATTTGTGACTTTTATATTTCGAATTGAGAAACATTTTCGTCTCTCGACCGGTGTAAATTGCACAGCCTAAAACAAACGGAAGTAAATCAGTAGATAAAAAACTATCGACATCTTCAAAACCTTTGATAACTTCAGTTTTTCTAACTCTTGAATTTCACAGAACACAATATAATGAACAGCTCATTGATGTTGATAAATGAGACCCAACGATGTGCAACTTTCTACCATGAACATTCACAACACCTCATATCCTTGTTTAGCTTGCATTTCAAACAATGACCCCATTTATTACTTTTTAAAGATAATTATTAACAAATAATTTAATAGTAACAATTAATTAATATCCACTACATAAGGAATAAAATGAAAAACCAAAATGAACAATTCAATTAGAAACTAATAAATAATGAATACCACATTTGTTTTGAGTGGCGCTATATAAATGCTTGATTACAATTACAATTACAATAACAATAATGCCATATTAACTGGTAATAAAAGAAGTCCACTGAATAGTAACAATTGAATAACATTTGATACAACATGTTAATAATTACTGATTTTACAATAACTTACACAAATTAATTAAAGACTAATAAATAATAAATAATAATTGCTGACTATAAGTAATAAATAATTAAAACTAATCGCAAGTAATGTTTACTACATTAATAATAACAAAAAACTACAGAATTAATAGTAACTACAAAAACTAAATGCTAATGAATAATGAAAAATGAATATTAACTAAAAACATAAAAGCTAATGAATAATGAATACAAACTAATGAATATTAAAAAAATAAAAAGTTAATGAATAATAAATACAAAAAATGTATACATGTATTTACTAAAAAATTAAAAGTTAATGAATAACAAATATGAAACAATGAATATTAACGAGTGGTATGTATTATATAATTCTTTGGAGTACGAAACAAACATATTGCGGCTTGTCGCCTTACCATAAACAAATTGAGTATTCTTCAGCGAACAGCCGGCTAATAGCACTGACTCTGGCCCAAGCGGATGAACAGAGGCGGGTCGTTCCACCATTGGTCCGTACGTTATAAACCTCCCGACAAAACGGTAGAAATTGGAGTTTGGCTGCTCGCACTCAATAGTCGCTCGCAACAAAGAGAAGCTTTCATCCGTCTGAAGGGCTCTCGTCGCGGAGACACATGTGAAAGTCTATTGTGCATTCGTGCAAAAACAATAGAAAATCTCTCTCATGCTACAATTGCCTTAAAATCATTAGCATCAACAATAAATCATGGAACGCTTTGTGTGGCCAGTCTGGCGTCGCAGTTGCTCGGCAACGATGATAAAAAATCAGGGATTCATCTGGAAATTCATTCTGCATCTGTTAAGACCATCTCGAAAGCGCTGTGGACTTGGTGGAAAATTAATCTGAATTGATATGCAATGGATAATGTAAACTACTACCCAATGGATAATGTGAATTGATATGCAATGGATAATAATCGTTTAAAAATGTGAATTTAAATGCAACAAATAATGTGAATTGATAAGCAATTAATAATTATGTGAACTGATATGGGATGGATAAATGTGCATCGATATGCAATAGATAATGTGAACTGATATGCAATGGATAATGTGAACTGATATGCAATGGATAATGTGAACTGATATGAATCTATGATGTGAACTGATATGCAATGGATAATGTGAACTGATATGCAATGGCTAGCAGTGGTGAAGGACCTCACCCAATCAATTTAATTGAAACTGAGCCCTATGATCGATACAGAAAACACGCACATTTGCATGTTCACGTGTGGAAAGGACGTGGGTCGACGATAAGAAAGACTCAGGGAGCATCTCTGAAGGAGGGGAGGGAGTAGGTCCACGCTGGAAGATGATACGCTTGTGTTGCAATTACGAGAGCAAGGTAAAGAAGACCACAGAGCAGGAGAGACGATCAATCTGTATACACCTGGAAACCTCGCATTTATCATCCATTTCTCTACATGTTTGCCAAATCAATGGACAAATGTTCATCAACACGATCGGATGCGTTTTCATTCATACGTAACTTAAGGACACTGAAGTCCCATTTATACCTGTTCATGCATGAATTCGCTTAACGAGTGGTTGCGTAATGCTCTCCGACGCTAATTAATCATTTGCCATAAAAAGCGCATTAAAACATGAGAGAGATCTTGCTTTGCTGGACGGCAGAATCTTTTTTTTAATATCAATACACATGCTGCACCGGGAAATATTCCGCCTCATCATCATTATTTAGAGACACAGTCTCAGATGTGGCCGAATAAAAAAGACTGAATGCGGCACATCATAGGTGGCTGAGGAGAAGTCCGTATGTCTTGTGGCGTGACAAAATATGGAATAAAATTATGAGAGTGAACGGGAGAAGAGAATATATGATGAACTCTATCACAAGGAGAAGGTAAAAATGGATGGTGCATGTGGTTCGTATGGAAAAATACAGAAGAGCCAGCCAAGTGATAATTAATCACTGAAGGGAAAAGGAGAACAGGAAGACCGGGAGTGGGAGAGTTGGCTGGAATGGTAATACACCGGCACAAAGCACAGAGGAATACGGGTTCGATACCCACCAGTCCCTAAAGGTTGACTCGGCCTTCCACTCCCTAGGGTATGATGGTAAAATGATAAGTGAGTAAGTAACTTATAAAGTAAGTAAGTATATTCTTTATAACCATTTGCTGATAACACTTTGCTTACATGTAGACACCTAATAAACACTGGGCTTTGTAAGTGGACATTATCAAATTTCAGTTGTATTGTATTGTACTGTATAAAGTATATAACATCCTAACAATAAATTTTATGCTTTATGTATCAGGCTGTCGGCTGGGGGGATCATGTGGTCATGGGCAGAAGTATGTAGGGAGTAGTGGAAGGGTTTGGTTGGGGGTAGTAGTTGGTGCAGGATGTGGCCCGGGTTCATCATGACAGCCCCAAAGAGGCAAGTGTCAGCGTTGTCGCAGAGTTATTCAAACACTGGAGAGTTCTTGGGCAGGAATACAGCTGATAGCAAAGACAGTGAGTGGCCAGCTGAATCAATCGAGCAGCAAAACAGAGAGTAAAAATCCTCAAAACCTGCTCTCAGATTGTAACTCAATGTCTGAACTCTATCAACAACTCGTACTTTAGTGTTCTCACCTTAAGGTTGCTTTCGCCATCTAGGTTAGCGGTCGTGATGTGACACAAGCCATTCGGATCTTCTGTTGACAAGAGGACCATATCACACGGAATGTTACCATTGACGCCAACGCGCACAACATCGCCCACCTGTTGTCAGAAGCACAATGGATGCAGATAAAACAGACCATTGTCTTAAGCACATCTTGCAGAATGACTTGCAACAAATTCCCTCATTCAATCACTCATTCAGAACATCTATGTAGCGATTGTAGCGCTTCTCCACGACCCCAACTCAGAGCTGTTCCCAGTTTCGTCTCAGAGTTGGTCTCAGAAAAAGGAACACCCGGAACAGGTTTAAAGTGTTTGTGAAAGGTGTGTGAAGCATCATTGTTTAAAAGCTTATGCAGATCTAGAGAGAAGCTATTTCCATGAATATGGCACAACCATCAACATGCATAGCATTAAATTGTTAAAACTGCATAATGCATTGAATTGTCAAAGTTGCATTGTACATGGCATTGTGAAAGTTGCAT
The DNA here is from genome assembly GCA_020284085.1 of Aporrectodea caliginosa. NCBI lineage: Eukaryota > Metazoa > Annelida > Clitellata > Crassiclitellata > Lumbricidae > Aporrectodea > Aporrectodea caliginosa. Next base: position 512,914 of record JACEVL010000597.1, read on the forward strand.
TGTAAAAGTTGCATTGTCAAGGTGTATTGTGAAAGTTGCATTGTCAAAGTCGCATTGCGAGAGTTTCAATGTCAGAGTTGCATTGTCAAAGTTGCATTGTTAAGTTGCATTGTAGACATGTGTGCAAAAGCAGCAACAAGTTCACTTTGGGCCATGCAGCAAGTATTTCTATGGCCAGCCTACACAGAAACATGACAACAAAGTAACCACAAGTAGGCAGAGGCATACCCTAACTGCATAGTATATAATACAGCACAATATTTGATATAAGCCTCCTTCCAACGTGCAGAAGTGCATACACAACACTAGACAGAAAATCAATGGTGCTGAGCAATTGAGCATGAAGGACATGCTCAACCTCCCTACACACTGATCGCCTGAGTGGAGGAGGCTTAACACTACTCTCCGCATCACAGGTGAAGCGCTCTAACACAATTGTTCACGTAGGTCTTCACAGTGCACAATGGTTTACATCAGGGGTGGGCAAACTACGGCCCGCGGGCCGCATGCGGCCCGCCAGAGTATATTATGCGGCCCGTGGGCAGTACATATTGCGATCCTGCGTCGAAGTTAATTTTGTTCGATTACAATTTTCGCTATATTTTAAAATTGTATTCCGAGTATTTGATTCCAATCTAGGGATATTAAATATGTTTTTATGGCTCCAAAATCGATTAGTCATTAATCGTTCACACCCCTATTGAGTATGGAGTATTGATTGTTCGAAACTGCGTTAACATCCCTATTCGAAACTGCTCTTGCGCTTTTCAGCTCAACCGGAAGTGGTTTTTATTTACATCTTGAAAGGTGAAGTTTAGTTTTCGTAATTTGAAAGCGAATAAACGTTGAGTTAACCATGAGTGCTGCCAAGAAAAGAAAGGTTGAGGATGAATGTCGGGCTTTTAATGACGAATGGACTGCTAGGTACTGTTTCGCGAACGTTGGGAGCAAAGCAGTCTGTTTGAATGCAGTCATGCGAATCACAACCAGTAAACTGGTTCCACAGTTCAAGAACCTTATCAAGAATTGTGAACAGTTACATACTTCTCATTAATTCAGTTTTACTTGTGGTCAGATTGTATGTAAATTAAGCTCATTCATTTTCATAATTATTATGATAGGACAGATAGGTAACAATAAACTTTTATGGAAATAATTATGAATAGTAAAATCTTACTACCAAATTAGAAACTGTTTCAGTTCGTATTTTAAAACGTTATGACGGTTATGTGCATGTGTAAAACAGTGTGACAACTACATGGTTATTATCATTAATACATAGTTTCATACGTTGTAAATTGTAATTGAAGTAGAGTAGTAGACAAATAGATATGCGGCCCCCGACAACAATAAAGTTTTCAATGTGGCCCTCCGTAGAAAATGTTTGCCCACCTCTGGTTTACATCAATTTCATTACCTGTCAGGTCACAGCATAAAAATCAGTCTAATCGAAAACATGCATGGTCCAATTAACACACAGCATTTAAATTGCACAGAAATTAATTATCTTCCCACATGAAACACTAATCCTCTTTACCATTGCAGATGATAATTAAGTTATTCAACGACGCAAAATTAAATTAATGGATCCAATGACCTTTGCATCACGCCGCGGCACGGATCGATGGAATTAATCTATAGGTAATTTATTAAATCACGAATTTATTAAATCACGCATCTATCTCTCCATCCAAACATCCATCTATCCACTTATCCATTCATCGCCCAACCAATCCATCTACCCACTCACAAACCTTGTCTTCTCTGGCTATAAGTCTGGCCTTCTCTCTGCCTATAAGTCTGGCCTTCAGACGTTAACCAACCGACCAGCGAATTTCCCCGTATCTATTCGTCACCAACGGCCTCCCCGTATTGGACTGAACCGGATCACTGGGGAATTTTTCCCCGTACTTTGTTCACTCGCCGTTAACTGATTTCCCCGTAACTGACGTACTCCGAACTTTACGCGAAACCGGACTTTGATTTTTCACTCGCCGTTAACTGATTTTCCCGTAACTCACGTACTCCGAACTTTACGCGGAAACCGGACTTTGATTTTTCACTCGCCGTTAACTGATTTACCCGTCTCTCCCCGATCTCCGCACTTTACGCGAATTAGACCTGTGAGCCTTTATATCTCACGATCGGTCTTTCCCAGAGTTATGCTCAGCCGTTAAACTCCCGCAATCGGGATTCAAACCGTCTCGCGATCACGACAGGGTGGGCCCCCAGCCCTGCCGAATCAGCGGAAACGGTCCGGACACCCAAAGAGCGTTTGCCTTGACTGTAACTCCGGAGCGCACTGATTAGTCTTGTTTTGGACGCGAAGCGCCCGTAACTTTCACGAACCGATTTCACTCGCCTACCGCACTGGTGTGTGGTATTTTTCGCTAACCGTAACCGAACGATACCAAAAGATCCGTATCGTATATGCAGAGTAGTAAACTGTCGCTACTCTACATTATAAGCGATGCACGGTGAGGCAGTCTATATTCATCCGTGATCAATGTATGAAATAGCATCTCAACGCTTATAAAGGCGTCCCTACCAAAGTTTTTAATATAAGGTAGGTGTCTAAGCGATAGAACTCCTAAGTATTAATTTAAGCGATGCCTATCTTTAGTCATCAATTATAGGACTTTAGAGGGTGTAGTTTTATTTAATTAATATATTGAAACGATAAAATGGCAAATATTAAGCGGCTGTATAATTTTAATTATTTTTATTATAAACGAATCGAGCGTATGTACATGTAACACGCCACCTAGCGACTCAGAGGCGCGACGCCGCTTAACAGAAAATCAATATTATGAAGCTATTTATAGATCCTTCATTCTGCCTTGTGGCCTGTCCGCCACAGAAAGCCGAACCGAATGCATTCTTAGGTATACAAACGCAAAGTTCTGTCCGCCAGAGGACCGCGCTTCCAATAAAGATCTACTAATTTAAAAGTCTAACCGTTCTAACGGCTAGAGCAAAACAGTCATACAAAACTAAACTTAAATAAAATTACACATCTAAATTTAAATAACTAAACCTAATTACATGTAAAGGAGCAGCGTTCTGTCCAGGGCCGTATTAACTTAGGTGGAGGTCCCTCTGCACCGCCGTGGTGGAGACCCATAGCATGTTTAGGTGTCCTATTTAACGGGATCTATGATCCCTTCTGAGCCTCCATGTACCCAGTACATGTACATGTCAAACCATTGCCTTATTGTTTCATTTGGTCCTTTTCTCTTATGATGGTTACAGAAATAAATGATTGATTGAATTAGGCTACTGTAGGCCTACGTTACGAGAAAGTTAATGTGCAGGTAAGAATTTCGGACATAGGAGAAACACCCAACCATGGCCCGTAAATTGATTGCCGGAGGCATGGACCGGACCCATGTAAATAGCGTCCTTGATTTAGGCGAATAACAACGATAATACGGATGACGTATATTATAATAAACAAAGCCTGCTTGCGATGACGTCATCTTCTTGCTATGACGTCATCTTTGCATCGACTGTTAATTCGACATGGACAGATGAGACGAGATAGACAATTTGAGCAGAAAATAATCGAAAATCGTCGATTTGAAGAAGTAAATATTCGAAATTCAACGAAGCCAGTTAAAGAAGACACTAAACGAACAAGAATCGTAAGTGCGAAACGCAATTTCCGTTGCGTTTCGCGCAGAAAATCATCGAAAATGTCCAAAAAAAAGTTGAAATTCGAAGTTTCGTCGAAATAACTGCATTTTTAAAGACGCAAACCGACCAACAATCGAATGATCAACAAGAATGGCATTTCAAACAGTCGAACTGTCCATCAGAAAAGAGTTAAAACAGACAGACAGATATCTGGAGTTCTGGACCATTGTTTGCCGGCGACATTCACTTAAGGTAAGCCTCATAATTATGAACAATGTTTAACAATCACTTTGCTTAACCTCTGTGGCCTATGTATTCATTAATTGAAAAATTTATATAGCGCCCCTTCAAGGTGACTACTCAGAAGCGCTCCCAACTCCAGCCCGGGCAAAAAGGTAAGTTTTCAAATGACCATAAAATGTATCAGTAGGCCCTACATGATGCCTAGGGAACAGGGGTAGCTCCCGATCGAGGGAGGCTATTCCAAACCCTAGGGCCTACCACAGAGAATGCACGGTGCTGCCTAGTACCCAGCCACATGAATTTAGTCCTAGCAGAATTCAGACGTAAGCGATTAGATGACATCAATGTTTCCAATCTGACCAGGGCGCGACCCATTTCCCCGACAGCCAAAGCAGCAGTTTCGGGTCGGCAGTGAATATAAGACTGTATATCATCTGCATAAACGTTACGAGCATAATTTGTTACCAGTAATTTATAGACAGCTCTTCCTCCGTGCCTCTGAAATTCATTCTTACTCTACAAGAAATTCTAAATTATATCGACAACCTTTTGCTCATACAAACACTCGGTTATTTTCTATCAGATTTGCAGGGGCTAACGTTTGGAATAGTATACCGTTATCTATTCGTCAACTACCTGGTCTTCGTATTTTTAAGAAAAAACTACGCCTTTACCTTATTCATCAAATTACTTGAATTCTTATTTTCTTGTTTATTGGGTGTGTTAGTTAAGTGTTAGTTAAGTTATGTTAGTAATTTTGTTTAATAATTTAGCCATTTTCTGGTCATCAAAGTTTTCGTGTACGGTAATCACAAGAACCGGCTGTCATGCATTATTTTCTGTTATTCACAATTATTAGGTGGCCCTATTAGCGTGATTCTTCATCCCTTCTGGGTCTCCTCCTTGGTATCCACAACTGATGTAATTTACTGTGTTTATTGTGCTATAATTGTACTATGCTGGATCAGGAAATAAACTGATTTGATTGACTGATTTGATTGATAAAGCTGGCCCTGGTACCGACTCTCTGCCAGAAGTGTGGAAAGCCCAGAGGCATAGATGATATACAAGAGCGGAACAAGGACAGAACCCTGGGGGAGACCATAAGGGGCAGGGACCCATCCAGACCTTGTAGGACCATAGACCACACTAAGCGTACGCCCACTCAGTATTGTGTTGTATTGTATTGTATCTAAAGATTTATATAGCGCCTCTCTCAGAATAACTATTCAGAAGCGCTCTCAGCACGAAAACCCTGGGGGAAAAGAAAAGTCTTTAAACAACGAGAGACCAAAGAGGAAAAACCAGTCATTAGTTTAGCCCTTAATGAGGGGGAAGGTCATTCGGTAATCCTGTCAACGGCGGGCCCAAATTATGAAATGAAAGAAATCAACAGAGGCCGCTTTCTTATAGTTTCGCCAAAACGTGCTATATTGTATTCTCAGGAATCCAGCCTCTAACTACTGAAAACATTATTTCATCAATCGAAATTCTATTGAATGGAAACTTAGTTTCATCCATGCAACCAGCTTGGTATCCAGCTTCTATTTACGGGAAAATTATTTCGATCAATCCAGCTTCTATTTCAACACAGGAATGTTTTCATCAATCCCACTTCCATTTAGGGAAACAGTTTTTTTCATCAATCCAGCTTCCACTTTAAAGTGACAATATCAAATAACTTTGTAGACTTCTTTCATTTCATAATTTGGGACCGCCGTTGCCAGGATTACCGGTCATTCCAAGTAGAGGGACCAACCACAGCAAATGCCCGGCGTTGAGCCAAGGCAGTCCTAGTCCTAGGAACAAAAAGATCTAGCCAATCAGCAGAGCGCAAGGAACGAGATGAGGTCGCAGATAACGGTTTTCGCATATAGTCAGAAAGATACTTTGGGGCACAGCTCAGCTGCGCCTTTGAGACTAGAAAGAGGGATCTTATAATGGATGCGCGCAGTGATAGGAAGCCAGTGCAAGACATCAAGCATAGCCTATATGTAGAGATATGCGAAAAGCGAGGGAGTCGAGCTATGAGCATAGCTGAAGCATTTAAGACCGATTGAAGGGGAGAAAGACGCTGTTTCGGGAGGCCCATAAGAAGTGAGTTGCAGTAGTCAAGTCGGGAACAGTTAAACGCATGTACTATGGTGGTAAAGACAGAGGGAGAGACCGATAGTCTGATGGCTCTGAGACGCCTCAGTTGAAAGAAGCAGGAGCGAGTCAGGTTAGATATGTGCTCCGTGAATGTGAGGGAGGAGTCAAGCGTGACACCCAGGTCACGGTCTCACGGACACTAGAACAGTCTAGAAGAGTACATGCATGTGCAGGCAGGGAATTTCTCAGTTAGCAATTGAAAGTCAAGTTTGGAAAGATGTTATCTAGTCCCAAACCAGATCAACTGAGTTTTTGTAGCATTTAGGCAGAGTCGGTTAGTCGACATCCAGTAGTGAAGATCAGAAGCAAGACAATCAATAGAACGGACTAGTGATAGTTGATCAGATGATGGACCATGAACGAAAGCCTGGGTATCATCTGCATAAAGATGGCCATTAGGAGCTAAGCCATTCAAGGAACCCCCACACAGCCCAAATGTAACATGCAACCGCTTAAGTAAGATGTCGTGGTCAACAGTATCAAAAGCGGCGCTGACATCAAAAAGTGCCAGCAAAGTGAGCTCTGAACGATCGATAGCCCCGTAGATGTCGGATAAGAGGCGAAGCAGCAGTGTTTCCGTTGAATGGAACCTCCTGGAACCTCCTGAATCCTGACTGGCACGATGGCAGGAGGTTGTTCTTCTCCAAGTGGTCAATTAGTTGACACGCCACTATCTTTTCGATGATCTTTGATAGAAAAGAAACATTGCTATAGAATTGGCCTGTAGTTAGTCGGGTCCGCTTGATCCAAGCCATCGTTTTTTGAAGTCGGGATCAGTTTGGATCTCTTCTGCGACGGTGGTAGGACACCCTCCCGGATGGATCGGTTACATAGCTCTGTAAGGAGCGGAAGTAACAAATCCAGATGTTCTTGAAGCAGGCAGGTCGGGAGGGGGTCGAGTTCACACGACTTAGGAGGTGAATCGATGATGGTGCGCCGTATGTATGGATCAATCTAATTACGGTTTGGTTTTTGTGCGCCATCGGCTGATGCCTCATGCGTTAGACACTGGTGTGATACAGTTACTAATTAGCCTACAATTACTAAATTGATTCCAATGTCTTCAAAGAGTTGAAGAAATATACATTAATTCTTGGTAATGTTGCACCATATTTTCTCATTGGTCATTTTCTTATTTTTTGAAATTATATATGTGTTTTCTTTCTCTTAAGTTATTAAAGTTTATCTTGCCTTAAGTTCCAACTCAGCTATAATGAGTTCACTGACCGTACACTATCTGTGGGAAGCTCACACGGCTAGGGAGAGGACTGGCCGTCGGCCCTCATATGCCGAGGCTAAGAAAAATTAATCCCATACCCCCTAGTCGTTATAGGCGCTTCTTCCCTTCGGCAATCGCAGCTTCGCGCCTTCGGCGCTCGCAATTCTCCCCACTCTGACATTCTAGAAGGTCCCTCAACTTCTTGACCGTGGTTGCGCCTCCGGCCCTATATGTATATGTATATCTATGTATGTAGGCCTATGCGTGTATAATGTATATATGCACGTTTGCATGTAAGTATGACAGTGTTTCTTTGCTTGTTTGCATCAGCCACTTAATAACGCGTCTTTTAGTCGGCTATACCTCACAAAAGCGCTGCACGCATGCGCACATCTAACTCTCCGAGATACTGAAGTGCAGTTTGAGCCATTTTTAAATGTTTCCAGGATGAAGATATATATTCAGCAGCATGCGTAAAGCTGAAGACTGTTCCAAAAGGAAGAACCGAGTCATGATGAGACACAATGCGCGGCACCTACATATCTCCACAGGTAGTTGAGCGAAAAGATAGCTGACCTGGTTGACTTGAGACTGGTACAATAAAGCTTCCTGGTGTATGTCAGCGCGGTACCGACCAACAGGGCCGCCCAAGAAGTATTTTATTCCTTCCTTTCATGATAGGCCTACTATTTATCTGTCGTAACGTGTAATAATAACCTTCGAATCGTTGTTTTACTCTGTTTATATAGGTGACTGGTGCCTGAGTTTGCTGTCATGGCGGCGAGTTTTCTGCCTGAGGGGAGATGGGATGGATTCAGATGAATGTTACGGTTTTAGCCTACTATGGCTCTGTGTTGTGGTGTTTGTATTATGCTTGACCTGCTGAGCCTCTGGCGTGGCGTAACACCCCGTAAGCTCCTAGTAAAGCAGGAGGGTCTCTGGCGTGGCGTAAAACCCCGTAAGCCCTGTTTTTTGTTGCCCTGGAATGAGCCGAGGGATAAGAAGGAAGATGATAGAAGACTAGATTAGAAGGAAGGGGCTCGGAGTCAAGCCACAGGGAGTCAACGAAAACACGCCATGGAAACTGACATTCTGCGTGAGATCAACTTTATGGACCTGGTGACCGAATTTACACAGAAAAAACACGAAAAGTTCCACTGATTTGACATGACTTCACGTCCGAGACAAACTAACTTCTGACCTTTTAACTGTTTCTTACTTTTAGATATTTGTGTCATTTTTTGTGATATTTATGAAACACAAGTAAAATAAATTCGTGCATTTGTGGTGGAGGCCCCTATGTGGTGGGGGCCCCTGTACACTGGCACATAGTACACATGCCTAAATCCGGGCCTGGTTCTGTCTGCTCCTATTGATTGATTAAATGTAAATACAATAGTGATTACCTGGTAGGACTATAACGCTATACAAATAAGAACTCTCCAGGCCTGTGGTTTATTGGTCTTTGCCAGTTCAGCGGAAGTCGAAAGTTGTAACGATGGTTATATGAAACCAATCTAATTAAATGTCTTCGTAGCTTCAGATTTAAACGTTGTGTCTTGGATAATCATTATGTTCATCTGGGATCTTTTAACTGGTTTTACTGATGTTTTGGAACTTATATTCGGCTTTGTGACGGGTGTCTTCAGTTTCCTGGCGACACTAGTTACATTAAACGAAAGACTTCTACTGTTTGTAATCGACTCTTTTCAAACGGCAACAGATGAAGTTTATTATCTTGTAGAATTTCTGGAGAAACTTTTCACATGGCAGTTATCCCGGGAAGACGTCGGTCACTACGGCTTTGTAACTGCCTTTGAAACGCTGAACAACACTTGCGACCGAATTTTATATTGGTTTCTTCGTGTTTTGCAACAATTTCTTACTCCAGTTCCAGTCGGTGTGTCTTTAGCCATTGTTTTTGCAGTTTTGTCATTGATTCATCGAAGAAAGTTGATTCGATGTGTGAAATATATACTTCCGAACCGACTGCAAAATCGCTGGACTCGTCATTTATTTGTAGGAGACACAAATGATGATGATGAGGTTTATTGGAATGCTAACGAAAACCTGGGCCTTGACAATGATCATGTTTTAAGAGCCGAAACGTTAGGTGGAGAAAGAGACTCTAGTTCAGATTCAGATGATGTGGCTACATACTCGGCTTCTACAGATGGGACTGCAGATTCACACGCTGAACAGTTTGGAACTCGTCGCAAGTCAAGTAGGAAGAACGTCGATAACATACGTTGTTCCATGCGATCACAAGAAGATAAGCTTTTGTGTGTTATATGCCAAGATAAAAGCAAATCTGTTCTAGTTTTGCCTTGCCGACATTTATGCATGTGTGAGGCCTGTGCAAAAGTGATCAGCTCTAATGCCGAACTGCCAAAAATCTGTCCACTGTGTCGAACAGCTATAAACAGATTAATTAATGTGTATGTATAACATACAGTTAGCTTTGCTCAGACTGTCTCATCGATGCTAAGTGCATTATTAGGCCAAGTGCTTAAACTGCTATTACTATTTCTCCACTGAACCCCAGAATTCAACTATTTATGAAACTGAGGACTTTTAAATTTCAGTGCCAAACCATATCTAACTTGCATCATTGATAACATTTTTATCAAGCACCTGTAAATAAATTGGTTCAAGTGTTGTGGTCTTTTTGGCCGTGAAGAAATATGGAATGTACGTTTGTGATTACAGTCCAGGTTTGCATAGCAGCATCTTGTTCTGGTTCAGGGTTATTGAAAGTCTAGTTTGTACAATGGCCATAATTATTCATCTTATAATGAGGACTTTGTTTTAATGCAAGCTTCGATATATTGCACTAGCCCGGCCAGCACGCCCAGGCGGCCCAACCATTTGATGGATGTGGACCTGACCCTGTAAAGGACCAAAACAAGACCCAATGGACATGAATGCAGGGAGTTATACATTGTAAATAGTTTTGCTACATGTGAACAATAAGATTTCTTGCTCTGTTGCAGCACAACTTGAGAGCTCTGTTCTATGACTGAATGTGTTTCTGGTCATTTGTAGTTGAAAACATCCAGTAAAATGGAACAGTTGTTAGGTCAGTTGCTAGATTGATAAATTCGTTTGAGATGAAACTGATTATTGGCCTTGTGACTGTTGATTGTATTGTCTTCAAACATTTATAAAGTGCCTCTACTATAGGGTGAACCGTTCAGAGGCGCTCCCATTGCGCAAGGCCACGAGAGGAGAAATAGGTTTTGAGAAAAGCAGAGGAGGGTGTTACCAGCTAGAATTTGAGAGCAAGTAGATGGAGACAACATGTTCCAAATATAGGAACCAATTGAGGCAAAGTACCGGGACTGAGCCATAGCTGGTCTAGTATGAGGAACTAGAAGGTCAAGTCTGTTTGCAGAGCAGAGTGGAAGATGCAAGGAGGCTGAATGAGGCCAGAATATTCCATCAGGTAGATATTCAGGCCAAGACCCCGTTGTGCCTTGAAGACCAGAATGAGGATTTTGAATTTAATGCGTGCAGAGAGAGGAAGCCAGTGCAGTTGTTCAAACATGAAGGTAGAAATGTAACTTACAAACATCAATCTAACACATTTCTATCAAACCAAACCGGACTAGGTTTCCAGACGTCCACTATTCTTCCTCAGTCCACGACCTGGGTTTTCTATTGGATCCAGTTCTCTCACTGACCATGTCAATCTATCGTTCATGCATTGGTTTTTAATACTTTTATGCAACCTATTCACAGATTCATTAACCTTTTGGCATTTTGGAATTCAAGTTTGCTGAAAAATGTCTATGTAGGCCTATGAACATTATTGTCCTTGAAAAATGTGTAGACAACTTCTATATTTGAAAACGATTCACTTCATAGCATTGGAATCCATTAAATTATAGTGATGAATGTTACAGCAGCTTGAGCTCGTGGTCTTATCTGAATGTTACTTAGAAAATGACAGGACTATAAAAGCAAGAAACCAGCTAAACCCTGAAAGATGAGCAAAGTTCGACTTCATGTTGTAAGCCTTGCAATACAAGGGTTGACAGTCAGTCCTTTCGCTTGCTAATCTTCCTATGACAATACTACAGAGCAGATGCAGTTGGTTCAAGTTCATCACGTTTAATCATTCCAGCCTCAAGGTTTATATCCCACATTCTAATCACTATGCTATATTGCACCTCTGCTGTTGTTTAGTCTAAGATAACACCAACAAGGTCTGGGTGTATAATTGTACAATTTGGAAAAAATGGCTACTCATTAGTACGAAATTGAATCCGCTGTGATTATGAGGCCTGATCAAATCACAGAACTGACGCTTTAAGAGAAAATGAATATCTTGTAAGCTGTAGTTTGAACTGAATAGGGCCAGGTTATGTTGGTAAATTGCAAATACTTTAGCTACAATTACAAGTATTTAGAAAGTGTAAAGCAATAAGTGAACTGAAAAAATAAGCACATTTCTTGAGTACTGTAGTACAGTATAATTCAAACACAAGCTCAATGGAATCTGTAGAAGGTTTTATCAAGTGTAATGCAAATAGTGAATTGAAAATATAAGCAAATTGCTTCAGTACAGTAGTATAATGTCATTCAAACACAAGCTCAACAGAATCTCAAGAAGCATCTAGCAAGTGAAAAGCAATAACTGAATTTAAAATATAAGCACATTTCTTCAGTACTGTAGTAGTGTTTATCAGTTTACAGTTTTACAAGCTCAGTTGGACTGTTTAGAAGGTTTTATCAAGTGTAATGCAAAGTGAATTGAAAATATAAGCAAATTGTTTCAGTACAGTAGTATAATGTCATTCAAACACAAGCTCAACAGAATCTCAAGAAGCATCTAGCAAGTGAAAAGCAATAACTGAATTTAAAATATAAGCAAATTTCTTCAGAACAATAGTACAGTGTTTATAGCACAACAGTTTACAGAAAATACAATTTCAGTCTGACTGTTTATTTTATCTGATACAGTTAGTAACTGTAGTATAACATAACATAGTAGATAACATGATAATACAGAGGAATTACTAGTATAAAGTATAATTATGCTTTTGCCAATAATAAATCGCCTGGCTTATAAGCTGTAATAGTCTATGGACTTTAGGCATATGTGTATGGAAATTTCTGCCGTTGAATTCCAGCAATGGTCACCATGGTCAGACTACGACGTTTTCTGCGGAATTTTAATTACCACCTGAAGAACATTAAGAAAATAAAAGTTAAAAACTTCTATACCGGTAATTTTCTTAAATTCTGATAGCATTTAAAGGTTCAAGAATGTCATTGTAATGCAACAGACAGTAATTCAACAAGATGTCTTTCTGGGACTATGAAAAGATTTTGTACAAATACAGTGGAAAACAACAAGAAAATGCTATATTGGTAAACATGAAAAGGATGCTTTGACCAATCCAGCATCAATGGGTTTAAATGTAAATTAACTCTTTTCTCATGAACCTGAGCATGCATAAACACTGCTTTAAAACATTTGTCAGTCCCTTGGAAGAATGCAATACAAAACCACGAAATGTTGATTTATTTTCAACACCTCATCCTGCTAATCCAACACGAGTTCTTATTTTGTTTCACTTGTCAAAGTCCGGTTGCCAGCAGACAAGGGAGAGAAGAAGGCAGCAGAGGAGCTGCTAAGGTGGCTTCCATTTATGACAAGAAAACCAGATAGGGGTGGGGGGGGGCTTAGCCCCCCCCACCCCCTAACTGTAGCTCAGCCCCCAAAAGTGGGAAATCACTGCAAATCACAGGAGGAGGGGACAAAAGGGAAGGGCTTGGAGCTTTAGCCCCCCAACCTGAAATCCTGGTGACTCCACTGAGAAAGACTGGAAGGTAGACAGGGCGGATGAGGAATTAGGAAAGGGTGACATGCACTGGTGGTGGTTCAGATATTAGAAGCATTGTGCTGTGATATTTCTGGCCGTTATTCTCATCCTGAAATCTGGCTCTGATTCACCCTGTCATAATTCCTACCCTCCTCATCTGCCCTGCCCTCCACCTTCCGTCTTTCTCGTCTCACTAGAATCTGTTCTGTTTTAAAATTCAACTCACCGTCTTCGTCTGCGTATATGCTTTCAGCGCTTCTTGTCCACTGTTACAAAAGAAAATCAAATGGATTCATAACAAAACAAGAACAATATAGTAAGATATATCTGGCTACACCCTACCTATGGTACATAGATGCAACAGTGCCTTTACCGTAGATGTACACTCATTTAGAGTATTTCGTTTAAGCACTGTAAAAATGGACATTCATATTAGGCCACTCCACTACAACAGAGCAACGTTGTTATTGGTTGCACTGAATTCTCAATTTCATTTGAACCCCAGACACATAATCACGCTGACTTAAAGTGCAGCAAGTCAGAGTTCAGAAGCATTATTCAACTGACCTAATTACCATGATCCATTAAGAGAAGAAACTAAAGATGACTGGCAGCTGGAAAGGCAATTACTCACAGCTCTTTCCCAAATCCAGACTGTTTGAATCCACCAAATGGAGCCTGTACAGGAGCAGGATCCCAGCAGTTGATCCTGCAAAGTCAATCATTTCACCAACTCAACCATCACTCAAATAAACATATTTGATTTGTTTATTGAACAATAACCACCATACACTACATTTCTCCAGCTGAGTAACTGCTTACACAAAGAGTTGTAGCCACTAGTCTGATGCAGTCATCTTCAAAATTTTTCAAAACAGACAACAGAATCTTTAAGTACACCACACGACAGTTACAGTACATACACCATTATACCCTGAATAATAGTATACATAGTAACACATATTTACCCAATAAAACATGATAACTAAAAAGTAATAACAAAATACATTGCTACAAGTACTGTGTGCTAACAACGAACTTTCTTATAGTCCATTGCCCACACATTTCATCACGAAACTCTTCTTTCACGACATGCTTAACTCACAGCCTGCAGAGCTGCCTGCTGTCATTGTTAATGAATACGCTGCATTTGAAAAGTACACAGCTCTGTCAAGCTATAAGCCATGTATATATGCAATGACTACCAGACAACTGTTACCAGCACCTGGGTCTGAAGGCCTGGTCAAATGCCCAAATGATGGTACCCAGACACAATACCCAGACATACCGGTACTCAAAACCAGCCAAAGAAGCATAATGATCACTTTAAATAACTGTAATAGTCATGTGCTCACAGCTTAATAATGCGCAGTCTCCTATTACTTTCATCCATCATATGGATGTTTAAACTCTATCATATCTCTCACCATCTATGTAAATGGTATTTGTAAGTCATTATAATTATGTATATATTCATGACAACTGCATAGGGCTGAAAGAGATCATCGTAGGATGACTTTCAAAACTTTGACTATGCGCATGTAAGCCTATGTGCACAATTATAATAACTTGCCTATTCATACACTCTGGGCATTTTCTCCTGCATGTGACAAACTTGTCCCTTAAACAAGTTGCCATTAGAGAATATATGTTTCAGAACTACTTACCAGATACTGCCTCCCTGGAGACTGTTTGCGATCGTCAGCGCTGTGTTGATGTTGTTAGTTACACATCCAGCTGCAAGGCCATAAGCTGTACTATTGGCAAGGGCAATTGCTTCTTCCATTGTCTTGAACTTCAAAATACACTGGACTGGTCCAAATATCTACAACATAAACAAAATAGATTGGGCCAAATATCTACAGTGTTATAAAAACAGACTGGCCGAAATATCTACAATAGAAGAAAAACAGATTGGGCCAAATATCTACAGCAGAATAAAAACAGATTGGGCCAAATATCTACAACAGATTAAAAACAGATTGGGCCAAATATCTACAACATAAACAAAAATAGATTTGGCCAAATATCTACAACATAACAAAAACACATTGGGCCAAATATCTACAGCATAACAAAAACAGATTGGGCCAAATATCTACAACAGATTACAAAAACAGATTATGCTAAATATCTTCAACAGAACAGAAACAGATTGGGCCAAATATCTACAACAGAATAAAAATAGATTGGGCCACATATCTACAACAGAATAGAAACAGATTGGGCCCAATATCTACAAAAGAATAACAACAGATTGGGCCAAATTTAATATCCTCAAAAGAAGTAGAGTGGATTACACCAAATACCTATAATTCAAATTAAAAGAGAATCTATAATAAATGCCAATAGCAGTTTGTTGCTCAGAATTACTGCAATTTTTATCAGCCAATTGCCATAGACATCCATAACAGCCCACTCTCAACACCTAGGCAACATACTTAAGTTTTTTATTTGGCAGGTTTTGTGCATTCAAGTAATCTGAACCTTTGCATTGTCAGTATTTTTAACCAGCAATAACAATCTCTGGTCAGAGGGCATTTGGCGTCTGCTCAAAGTTCAGAGATCTGCTGCACAAGTTGAATTTTTAAGTAATTCTTTCTATAACACAACTGTGGGCAAAGTTCAGGGCATCTGTTGCTGCATATGGATGAGACAAATTATATGCTGCATGTACAAGTCATTTTCTTTCTCAGCCAGAATGTGCCAGCCAGGAATTTGATCTGAATTCCTCTACATCTGTTTTCTCTGGTGAAGAAGTTCTACCTACACAAGTGTCATCTGATGGCCAAAGGAAGGAATCACTACTCACACCATGAAGCTCTGAATGAACCACACTGGGTCTGTAATAAACATGGACAGGTCCAAACAGCCATTTAGTGAAGGGCAGGGATGTTTCAGATCTTCAAAGGCACATCATAACTTGGTCTGTGTCAATGTTCATATGCACGTGTAATAATTATCCTTATATTCAAAGTTATCAACACAAATATCTACAACATAACAAAAACACAGAACAGAAAACAGATTGGGCCAAATATCTACAACAGAATGTAGATCTGCCATGGCCATGGCAGATATGACAGACTGCTTGTTTTTAAAGTCCACCAGAAGCTAGGTTAGAGGTAAATATGTACATATATTGGATTATAGACTGAATAAATAGTCTAATCCAGAAATAGAGAAAGCAATCCTTTAAACTTTCATGTTAACCAAAATGCAGTTTCCATTGGTCCTACAATAAAGAATATTCTATTCTATTCTATAACAGCAGCATCTATGTATGTTCTGGAATATAGAACATAAAAATTTTATTGTCCACTGGGTTTAGAATTCAGCATGGGAAACATCTAAAAAGCCAGCTTAAATGTAGAATTAACGGCTGGCTCATGGTTGTACGGTCAGGCGCTGAAGGTTTTGTTAAGTACGGCAATGGCCTAACAAAACCTTTTCAGTTGAGCACAGCTGTGTAAGGCTTGTGATTTAAGGACTTACATTTAAGAAAACAGGCCTGTATATTATGCATGTATGTTTTTTGCATGCACAAAGACATTCATATAGCACCTTTTAAGAACCCATCACAATGCTGCATTCATGGCCATTTAACTGATCTAAGAGAAAGAGAGGTAAATAAGACAATATTTTGAATTGAATAGACAATATTTTGAGTTGAATAGACAATATTTTGAGCTGAATAGACAATATTTTGAATTGAATAGACAATATTTTGAGTTGAATAGACAATATTTTGAGCTGAATAGACAATACTTTGAGTTGAATAGACAATACTTTGAGTTGAATAGGCAATACTTTGAGTTAAATAGACAATATTTTGAGTTGAATAGACAATACTTTGAGTTGAATAGACAATACTTTGAGTTGAATAGACAATACTTTGAGTTGAATAGACAATACTTTGAGTTGAATAGGCAATATTTTGAGCTGAATAGGCAATATTTTGAGCTGAATAGTGACCATTTAAGGATGATTTTTAAGCAATCAAACAATCAGTCTTGTGCCAAGCCTCAATCACAAACTTCTACAAGCGATGACAGATGGAAACAGTTACCTCCTCCTTTGCAATGACCATCTCTTCTTGGACGCCAGAGAAGATGGTGGGCTTTATGAAATACCCCTTGTCACCATGACGACTGCCTCCGACCTCCAGTTTTGCACCCTCTTTCTTACCTTGATCGATGTAGCCCAGAATTTTCTTGAACTGAACTTCATTAATCTAGAAACACATTGACAGAAGATTTCCTTCATTGTAGTCTATATTTCCTGAACCAGAAAAACCATTTGAGGTTCATGCATACAAATCCTAAAGGCTAAATCACTGGTAGTCCTCAGCACATGCTCAACATTCTAACAACTGCAGTTTTTTTCTTATACTTACTTTCAATGTGCAATGCCCAGAAACAACAGACATTACTGTGATTAGAAAGCTCACAAACATCATCTCGTTGTTGTAAAGAATATCCACTTCAGCTGACAGCCAGAAATTACTGTAGACTGCTGAAGTGCTTAGAAAGTGCTCTGACACACATAGTGTTTTTGTCTCTTACAGTTCTAGTTTTAGCTAGAATACTGTCTCAAGTTTTATGACAGTAATTTTAAGAGCTTATTGGTGTATAGTCATAGCGTTTACAGTCCTAATGTACTCATATTATAACTTACAGTGGTAATATCACTAAACACAAGTACACTTTCTATAATAATATCACCAATTGGTATTAAACTGTGTATGAAACATCAATATGTTAAAAAATGCAAGACAAAAGCAAACAGGTGAGATATTTTGCAAAAGTACGAACAAAGCAAATGTTCCTTTTCTCATGTGCAACAATGAATTAACTTACCTTCCTGACTAGTTAGTGTGCTGGACTAGTGAAGATATTTACAAATTATGGAACAATAGTTGAGAAAACCAAATCACAAAATTCAGAAGAATTCTGACAAAACAGACCAATAGCAACAATAGCAACTTGCTGCTGTGACATTCAACCTGCCACATTCATTTGAAATTTCTACAGATCGTCTCAGCGAATGAGGTATCAGGTAATAATTAATTACCTGTGGTCCATGTTCACAGGTGGTTGTCAGCACATCCTCAATGACTCGCTTTTCAACTGCCTTAACAGCACGCTTGACAAATTCATCATAGATGTCCTCCTGAACAAATGTTCTTGACCCAGCACAGCACACCTGACCCTGGTAGGCCATGATGGCATCCCTGGAAATCTCAACGGCTGTATCCACTGCAAAAATAAACCAACGTCTCTGAAACCCTTTGCATTCAGCAGTACTTCATAGAGTCTTATCTAGATAGAGCAACCATCAGCATAAAAGCTATGCTCATCCTCGGATTCTCGTTCCAGACACAAAGGGAAGCCAAGAACCTTATGCGAGTGATCAAGTCTATCCACATGTTGTGGGTTTCGCCACAGCCAAAGATTTTCAGCTCAAAGAATATATATATAATTCAGAGACAATACATGTGACAGCTATGAGAACAAAACAAAATGAGCCATTACTTCACCTTAGGCATTCTACCCAAGTTACTTGCACACTAGAATTCAAGGCAAAACATGCTGAACATAGCAGTTTGTACCTTTAAAATTTCTTATTCCTTCATGTTCTACTGGAAATTCCAAACAAGTAACAACACATGCCACAGTCGTTTGCTGGTCTTGTCTGGGCAATAAATTACCACAGACTGATTTGATCTTTCAATTGGATTTCTCTTTGCCTTGAATGCAGCTTGCCTTTTGGTTTCACTTACAAGTAATCACTTAGAAGAGGGTAATGAAAGTGGCCTCATTCGTAATCACAGAAGTGCTGATCATGTAGCGGTTTGTTATATTAGCTCAATTTTAATTTGAATGAAAAAGTGAATTAGCTGATTTCCTGACAATTTACAGTACTTTTGGTGCTTAACAGATGAAGAATATTTTTACCCTATATTTTTAAGAATATAAGTCATATTACAATAGCTGGAAGAAGTGGAAAAACTAAGGAAGAAAATTTCTAATGAATTGTGACAAGATGAATAAGAATTAATATCAAACTTACAATCAGCATCATTGAAAATGATCAGAGGGCTTTTCCCACCCAATTCCATCGTAACTTTCTTAAGATTGCTGTTGGCTGCTTCAGCCATCACCTTTTGGCCAACCTAGAATTCGAAGTATTATAGCAAACATACAAAATGAGACAGTCTAACCAATGAATTTTGTATAGCATACACTGTATTGAATTTGTAATACAGTACTTACATCAATAGAAAAGGCAAACTTGTACTGTAATGTAAGGCATTTGTTCATTCATTACACATTTCAACAACAACCCACAAAATCATTATCTTGCATCTGAAGAGATGTCTTTGCAGAAGCAGAAATATGATTATACAGCGTAACATCAGACAAGTGACTACCTTTTTCCATTCAAGTAAATTGGTTAGGCAGCATTTGAAACCAGAAAATAAAATGACTACGCCACCCTAACATTGGTCACAATGACACCCTGCTATTGGTTACTACACCACTCCGTAACTGGGTACTCTGCTATTTGCCATCTGCCAACCTGCTATTGTTCACCACTCCAACCCTCTATCGGTCACAATGCCAAACTGCCATCAACCACCATGCTGCTACTGGCACCAAGCTACCCCACCATTAGCCATCATGCCACCTTACTATTGGCCAATTTTTTTGGCAATGTTCACATCAGCCCCCATGCCACCTCAATTTATTTAGAAATATTCATTTGAACAACAAAACTTGAGATAGACAAGATCAGAAAGTGAGGGCCCGTTCTCAACGCCATAGGAGACCACATAGGAGATCACTCCCTCAGAAATTAAAAGCCACCTCTAGCTAACAGCATAATGGACAAAGAAGGAACCTTGTATGATCCAGTAAAAGCGACTTTCTGGATGTTCGGATGTGCGGCAATGGCCTTTCCAGCTTTCTCTCCATAACCAGGCACGACATTAATTACGCCAGGAGGAAATCCAGCCTATATATATATTCAAAAACAATATTTTATTATAAACCTCACTGATCCCTATTTTAGTCTCTAGCAGTCAAATTAAACAAACAGTAAAATTAGAACATTAAAAACAGTTTCTTAAGCTAGACCTGAAGCAGCCATAGAAACAAAATGTTAGCAACTTCAGTTTTCTTACCCTTAGCATAAGAGAAATGGTGGCCAGCCATCTCCCACCCTGCCTTATGTTGCAATTAATTATGTTTTATTACAAACTCCACCACAAAGCACCTCACACTCTGTTTGCTGGCTACATTTAAGTGCACAAAGATCAGCATTAAATGTAAACTTTTGAGTTCCCATAAAACTTGAAATGGCCATAAATTTTTCGGAAACTCAGTATATAGAGCAAACTTTATCTGAAAATCATAATGAGTTTACAATAACTGATAAGTAGCTACCCTGTCATTTGGTGCTAGCCTAAGCTTGACAGTGTTACTTGGTACTAGTCTAAACTTATAAGTTTTATTTGATATTAGTGTACCTTTAAAAAGATTTGTACTAGCAGTGAACTGCTAGGTCGTCGTAACTCATTTTTCAGTGGCCAGACCTGTGTAACTTTGGACACTGAGACTTAAAAACCTGTTCACCAGCTTAGGAATTAGCCATTTATGTGCAATGGACACCTACTCACCTACTCACCAATGCACAAGTCCAGTGTAACAATAAACAGCCTGAATGTATTGTCTACCTTTACATAATGTAATACATCGATTTAAGAAAACTCCAAAGTACCTTAAAACACTGAACTGTCATAAACAAAATGCAGAGATAATACATTTACAACTTAAATCCAAAACAAGAACATCTGAACATTTGCTGCCTCAACTTCACTGTATACCATTAAAGAGGAATTGTAGAACTACTAAAGTTCTTTAACGGTCAGTCTCGAATGCTTACCTCTTTGGTGAGAGCAGCAACATACAAAGAAGTGAGTGGAGTATCCTCTGCTGGCTTCAAGATCACTGTACAACCAGCAGCCAATGCAGCCGACCATTTCCATGCCAAAAGGACCAACGGAAAATTCCACTACGACAAAAACGATCAACAAATGATTTCATGATCATTTTTATTGTAGAGCCAAAGTTTTAAAACATTGGGGTTTCAGCTACACAGTTAAACAATTCAAACAATACAGTACTGGATGTGGGTACTTATAGGTGAAATATCGATATGTTGTCGAACCAGTCAATATACTGCTGGTTATGGCATTGGATAATTGTCTTCATCCAGTATAAGCTGATCATTCCAAACAGTTTATATATCAAATATGATCATAATCATTGAACAGCACAAAGTCTGTGTGCTGCAGCACAATCCTGTGCTTTCATTTTTTACACTGTATGCAATTTAATATTTCGAGTACGAGCAAAATTGTGATTCAAGTTATCATTCCGCAGCCCAATCACCAATCACTCCCAGTTTGAGTAGCACTGCTCTAGACAATCCCTTTAGAACATTCAGTCAGCTAATCAATCATTCTATCAATCAATCATTCTATCAATCAATCAGTCAATCACTCTATCAATCAATCAATCAGCAATCAATTGTAACTGAATATGCAGTAGTACGGAGTAAAAAGCAATTCTCAATAACAGTGAATAAAATTACCGGAACTATTTGGCCACAGACTCCGATCGGCTCCTGCCTTGTGTAGCAGAAGAAGTTGCCATCTACGAAAGAAGAAGACAAGCTTTTATACAGTTTACTGGAAAGCAATCGCTATAAATTATACGATATAACGGCACCAAATTAATTGAACAGACTATTTATTATTAGGACCTTATGTACCATTATTATCTATAGCTCTACAATACCAGTTCCACTACCACAACCAGTTCCACTGGCACCGGTTATACTACCACCACTTCTACCACCTCATCACCAGTAGGTCCACCACCAGTTCCATCATCGCCAGTTCCATTACGTCACTCTGACCTGGAACAGAATTTAAACCATTTCTGTTTTGATGCTTTTGCAACAGATACTTACTTATCTGAACTTTTGCCAAGACTCCAAATATGGCTACTAAAATTTGTATTATATCTTAAGGTAAGCCTTACCAACAGGAATAGTGTCTCCTTGGATCTTGTCACACCATCCGGCAAAATAGCGAAAAACGTTGACAACGTGTTCGACATCGTAACTTGCTAAATTGTACGGCTTTCCACAATCCAATGCTTCCAGTGCCTGTCATGTAAGCCAATAAGAAAAGTACAACTGTCTAATGATTTTGTACTGTTAGGTAACATGTTCACTTATTACATGCCTTCAACATCAGTTGCCAAAGAACAAAGATGACAACATCAATCCAACCATCAGAAAGCATCATGTGGATCAACAAAGAACTTAATTTCACACGACACACTGACCTCATCTGGGGTATGCCCAGACGAAGAGCCAAGAATGAGATAGAGACATAGACAGAGAAACAAGCAAAAAGAAAGAAACAGAGACAGACATAGACAGAGAAACAAGCAAAAAGAAAGAAACAGAGACAGACATAGACAGAGAAAGAGAGAAAAAGAAAGAACAAGCAGAGACAGACAGACAGAAAGAGAGAGATAGAGTGCAAGACAGAGACAAACCCCCTCAGCTAAGCAACTGAAAAGATGAGAGGGTTAGGTCTTGACCCCCGGCTGTTGCTCTGTCATCAAGTAAAAAGAATATGTGGCCCAATTCCTTTACTTTTAAGTAAATTGCACTTACTAGATGGTTTGTGACTGAGAGCGGAGAACCAGTCTACAGAATTAAGATGAAAGCCAATTTCTGTAACACGTTTATTTCCTTTTCCTCTTATGCTATAGTTCGAGCACGTGGTTGAGGCTATTTAGTGTGTGGAAAAAGACATATTGCATTGAGTAGAGTTTGGAATGAGTAATTGTGACGCAGCTGATGTTTTGCTTGAATATTCTATGCTTAAAAAGAGCGATGGTTTAATGCTTGGGCAGAAATTACAGCCACTTATTACTTTGTTGGAAGTTCTACCTGTTTCATCTGCTGAGTGTGAAAGAGGATTCAGTCAGATGAATTTATGTCACACTAGTGGAAGAAACAGGCTTCTGGTGAGTTCAGTGAATGATCTGTTGATGATTGGCATCAATGGTCCACCTCTTATTGCATGGAGCAAGAAAAATATGTTATTTCTTGTCTTAAAGCTGGCAGACATGGTGCTTTGGACAAAGCCAAGTTACCAAAGAAAAAAGAAATTACAAAACATAAACAAAATTATTTTTGTAAACTACCGGGTATAGTGTAAGAATCTATGCATTATGGTTTGTGTTATTGAATTATTTTCCAAAACCAGGTGTTTTGAGTCATGCATGGGCGTTTTTAGGGGTGGTTTTACAGGTTCAACCCCCCCAAAATAAATGCATTATGTTATTAAAAACTAAATATGAAAGAAAAATATGACCAAATGGAAAGAAAACTAAAAGTTAAAACCCCTCTGAAATTTTTTCCTGGACTATGATTATGTAAGTTATGTCGCATAGATAAATTTAAAGAAGAAACTAAGATATCTCATGAGTCGTCAGTTGTTTCATATTAACAACATTAAAATATAATTTAGACCTGTGATCGTGTACTTTCGAAATCTGCAAAATTTTCGACCCCCCAGCTAATTTTTGACAACTAAAAACTGAGTGCAAGACAGAGACAAAAACAGACAGAGAGACAGAAAGAGAGAGACACAAACAAAGAGAGAGGGAGGGAGCATGAGACATGTTAAAGTGAGCAAGAAAGAATGCAAGTGACAGAAACAGCAAGTGTGAATAAATGCATAAATAGAGACAACTAAATGAGTAGCCTACGTGAGTAAATAATGAATGCATTGTAAGTAATTTACATCCAATGAATAATTCAGCAAGGTAGAAAATTATAGAACATGATTAGTGTTATTTTCACACATTATGAATGTAACTGAATCTTCTCGTTTGGTATTAAACAGGCCTCACCTATTTCTGTCATAAAAGATTGAAGCAACTTCTGCAAAACAATTTGTTACTTTGGCCTTCCCTAAAGAAGAAGCTTTCACTCTGAGCACTATTAGAATTCCAGGTTTCAGTTTATGAAAGAAAATCTTCCAAATTAGAAAATAAAAGATTATCATATCTCATAACATAGCACTTTCAGTCAACTGTTGATTGCTATGTAATGTGATGTAAATCTTTAAAAATTTCACGAGCCCACAAAGGCCACGTCAGGGAGACCAGCTTATTCACCGACACTATACAAAATCAAGTCTGCAATAGCCAGGCTTCTCTGTTCGTCTCGAAGCCAGGTCAAAATCTGCGGAGGTCAAGTGGTAATTGGTGATGATGGTGGTCGTGTGGTGGCAAAGGAGTAGAGTCAGGATACGACAGCTTGAAGAGTTCGGTTTTCAGTCGTGAATGGAAAGTAGCAGAGGAGAGTGCAAGCGGAGGAGAGGTTAAATTAGGAGGTGAGATAGGAGGATGAGCAAACTGGCGGAGGTCTTTTGTGAGTCCATTCCAAAGAGTTGGTTCAGCATAGACTAAGGAGAGGCTGCAAATTTCAGAGAGGAGAAGACTAGAGTCGAGAGAAAGAAACATGATGAGCGAGTAGACCCGGGTGGTTGGATGGTGAATAGCTGGCAAATGTAAGAGGACTGAGAGGTTTGAAGGGCATTGTATGTAAGAGATACAATTTTTCAATGGATGTGCTGAGGGATTAAAAAGGCTACGGTCTGATATACGGTGTTACTTAACATTTTAAAGCTCGACATGACATGGAGAGAGGTAATCGGAGACGAGAGATACATACCACAAGGTATTTAATATCTCTCTGAATGAGATCTGCCAGAGCGTTGAGAAGTTTTCCTCTGTTCGAAGCATCCATCTGGCGCCAAGGTGAACTCAGAGCAAATGCATCCTGAGCAGCTTTCACTGCTTTATCAATATCGGCCTAAAACAGATGACATAAATGGCAGCAAATGAGCAAGTGCAGGAACAAGTAGAAGAATAATTGAGCTACTATAGCAAACAATAAGTGAGATCATAGGGGCAATAGTGAGCAAGTAAGAAAGTCAGTAAGGGGAAAAGCCAAGTTTATTCAGTGAGAGCATATGACAGATGTGAAACCAAGCGAGAATATAAGGTTGAAAGCAAATGTACAAGAAACAGTAAATTAATATGTAAAGGTATCTCAATGAGCATGAGTCAACTGCACCACTACACGAAAGAATGATCCAGCAAAGAAATGCTAAAAAGCTCAAAAATATCCACCTCACAAAACAAAGTTAATGTGATTATGCACATTATGAATTCCTTGTATTAAAGTCTTTGAAGCTTCCTTCAATAGCAGGTCTAATCTGTGTAGGTATATAAGATAAATCAATCAATCAATCAATCAATCATAAAATTTATATAGCGCCTCTTCAAGGGCTCTACTCAGAGGCGCAAATACTCTGGACTTAGAAGATCTAGAAAAGTGCATACCCCGGTATACTGAATTTTTTTTCAATTGACTTACTTATCATGCTGTCAATTTTTGCATATATAGGTTTTGTAATGTAAAGTAACTTACCAGTAGCTTACATTGCCAGTGAGCATTTGCTTATTAGTGTGAAGATTCTTATGGCTGAATCTAGACCAGTAACTCACCAACCTGGAGAGGTATGCCAGTAATAGAAGCAGCATGTCATGGAGCCTACAGTTAGGATCTGGAAGAAGAGGACATGTGATGACAATGTTCTAATGAAGAATTATTACTGTAGTCCACCCACTTCTAAAGAGCTCTGGTCTTCATAGGCAAGCCGCTTCATTGGAGGAAGATAATAGATTAACCCAAGATGTTACATTCCAGAATCTACTTGAAGATTCCACCCTCACTTGAAGGAACTAGTTTATAGGTTAGTATAAGTAGGTAAGGTTTGACTGAGGCCACACCTTTGGTAGGATTCTTATGATGTCAATCTTGGGATTCAGGATGAACCTTACCAAGTGCTTCCAGTGACCTAGGATAAGTAAGTCAGTATAGAGAGTTAGGAGTCACACAGTCGAGGAGAGTTCAATTATCACTGGTATGGTCAGGACGGCCAGCAGCTTAGACTGGGCATTCTGTATAGATGCGTCATGTCTAGTCTTCAGCAGACACTAGGCGTTCATCTTAAGGAGCGTAGAATAAGAATTCCTTTAGTTGTGGCAATCATTGTACTATCTCATCATCGTTAGTGTAACTAGAGCAATCGTGTGCAATTGAACTGTGTAGTGTGTACTCATCAAGAGACATTCTTAGTGAATGCAATAAAGAAATGCAAACAGAAGAATCTGCCTTCTTAGACAGCTAGTTAGCAGCAGTCTTATATTGATGTCACCTAAGCATTAAAAATCGTCATACCAGTGGAGTGGTTATTGTGAAAAACATATTGATTCTTTAAAATAATAAGATATAAGTAGTTAGATAGAAGCAAACACGTTTATATATACAACTCAAGAATGTTAGAGATATCAGATTTATAATTATATTATTTAAGTTTGTGTGATCTTTGGTTTATAGATAATGGTTACCTGTGCAACTTATACAAAACATTGGACCCCCAGGATAAGGAAAGATTTATGATGTAATCTAAATAATCTGCTATATGCAGGCAGTACTTCTAATTGGGAACACTGCATGAGATGTTCAAAGTCGACCGATTTGAGAGAGGTATAACTTCCAGGTTAATATTCTTGTCATTTAATAGGGCCACGCTTTGTCCTACCTGTCGTGATCTGGCTACAAGTCTTGTAGCCTCAAAGCTCAATGAGCACTTTAGTATCTGACATAGACCAGATTTCAGTTACTGAAATCATTCTAAGTTTTGAATTCTAAAGGCAATGATGCACGTAAGTAAGTCTCAAGAGACGGGCCATTTTGGAGAAAGCTTCTGATGTTTAAAAATGCAAGACATTTACATTTAGAATTAATTACATCGTTTGTGTTGAGCTTGCTGGTCAGTGTAGTTTTGACAAATGCACCAGCATTCCATAATACTTCAGATCAATATCAAAGCAAATTATCTTCAGGAAACTCGTGAACAAGAAAAAAATTAATTGGAAAGGTTAAAATTAGGTTGCATATCACCCATACCACCCAGACTCAATCGATTATCAGTGTAAATAGCAACAGCAGCTCATAACAAACATTGTAGAATGGAGATGTTATGTCATGCAGCATGTTTGCACAAAATCAATTATGTGCAAACTTGTATGTTGCATAAACTGATCTTACTTTAGCCCAAATAAGAAGCTGTCACCTATTTGTCGTGAAGAGCGCCTAGCATCATTATATAAAAGAAAATCATGTAAACAACCAATCACATTAACCCTTTCGCTCTGAATCATAAACATTCTGACTAGGTTTAGGTTCATCATGAACAAGTTCATGGTGGTTTGTACAAAGCGGATGGTGCTAGTCACCCAGTTTAGGCAAGGGTGTCTGAAGAGGTGTTAACCAGGCCCTTTGAATTTTTTGACATGCCATTCAGTGATGTGCATGAGGGTTCTGCCCAGTGTGCCCACTAAACTAGCACAGTAAACGAAGTCATGACAACACTGGGAAACTAAAAAAGGCATAAAAGCCTGACAACTGACGAAAGGACATAAAACTGAAGGGAAGAAAAAAGATCATAAATCTCTAATGAACTCCGTGTTGCAGTCTCAAGTCCCCACAGTGCTCAGGTCGGCGACTGTTGCACTCTGCTGCTCATCTTGGACAAACAGATGCTGCACTTCTCCACATCAATATTAGTCCATCCAGTCTACTCCTCTGTTAAACCTTCCTTTTGGAACAGTCTTCCAGTTTATATATGTACAGAGAGAGACTTCAGACTCTTGCATTAGATCCTGTTCAACAAACATTTTCAAACTGCCTTAACCCTTTATGGGCCTGAAGTGCATTTTTGCACCATAAGATTAGATGCCATGCAGCACAGCTTAGATGTATTTTTGCACTTATGCACTACCTGGACTTGATAGTACTGCATCTCTAAATTTATTATTCATTGTTCAACGGACATTATTTTTGTTTGCTGTTGTTGTAAATTTTATGAACAGCATAGGGGTCAACAGGCTTTTGCCGTTGATTATTGGTTGATTGCCTTTATGTTTGCTATAATTTTTTGCATTCCTTTGCATTATTTACATTACAAATGTGAAAAGCAAATTCATTTGGCTGAAACTATTAACTGGAAAAAAACTTTTTTGCACTATTTTTGGAAATTACCTAAAAAATTAATTTTCTCTTATATATTGTATATTCGTTTAATGAAATCTCCAGCTGACAAACCGCAGCTAGTTACAATCTAATGAGTTCAGTGTGTCAATCGTCTGTAAACAAGCAGCTGCCGAACAAAACAACATCGAATCTTATATCCACGACAGATAATCGTTAAGGCATTAAATATTATAGGCTATTTCTCATAAAACGAAGAACAGTAAGAGACCGACGTCGAGTCTTTCAAAGTCCCTTGTTGGAAGGGTACGGTGAGAAGAAGTGAAGACTGAAGAGATAGGTTTGAATTGGTTCGGCGAACAAGAGGCACCAGCGAAAGGAGAGGGCCGGGTGTCACAAGGGATAACAGCCGACGATACTGCTGACGTCGAAGGCCCTGCGATCTCCGCACACCGCCGAGGCAGCTCACAAACGCTCCAGCGAAGAGTCCGGTCCGGTCGCTCGTCACGCTCCGTCAGAGCGAGAAGGCTTGACCTCACAGACTTGAGAGCTATGAAGTCGACGGTCAGGTGGTCATCCCGTCCACGCCTCTCGGCTCCGCTGCGCAGCGAAAGTGGCTCAGGCGATGGTACCATGACGTCGTAGGTTTGGAACACCCGGCAGGAGACACCGGGAAAGCCCGTAACTGAGCCGATTTCAACTCAGTCTAGCGCTTCATAAGTCAACAATCGATCACAGTAGGCTTTTAAACCGAAACGGAGGTCTTCCCAACGACCCACCATCGATACACTACAGTTTGGGGCCAAGATCGATTTCGAGTTGACTTCAGGGTTTGGAGATGGAAAAAAGCGATATATATTCTCTTTCCTTGGGTAATATTAAGGGAAAAAAGGGGTGCTCACAAATATATTTTTTTAATTTCATAAATACGGGGCTGAAGGGGTTAATGGCTCAGTAGCAGCAGCATCGTTAGCAGTATCAGTCCAACATACACAGTTCACTGTCAAGGTGATTCTGAAGCCGCCAATTGCTTTATAAAATCCGCCGAGGCAAAGAGGCAGCCAGCGCAGTCGCTATATAAATGATCCATTTACTATCCGAGGCTTACAGGCTACCCAGACTCTTATAATCCTTAACGAAAAGCTACTTCGTGACTCAATATTACAATTTATTTATCATGTGTCATACAGAAAACTTTAATCCCAGCTTAAACGTCTATTTTGTATTTACTCTGTAAAACTCTATTGAAATCGATTTGTAATTCTATTTTAAATTCACTCTTAAAGCTTTGTTATTGTCGAAAATTGTCATCGCATTGCGACTAAGCTTTTGCTTTCGATATCATCGTGTAAACTGCACACAGCATATACATCGATGGTACACGGGCTCGACTCAATATACGTCGATGGTGCACAGGTGTTCGATGGCACACGGCAAAGATTTTAGCAGGGAGGCACCGGAAATTAATTCCAACATTTTCCCAAAATAGAAAAAATATTCGTTTCGCAAATAAAACTAGGGCAAAAACTAGGTCGCCGAGTCTCGTTCCGAATAATGCTGGAAATGACTTCCGGCAATCTGTTAGAGTAATCTACACCGAATAACTTTTCTCACTGGCTTTGGAAAGAATCTGATAATAGTCTTTGTTTGAAGTAAAAATGAAAAACGACCAAAATAACTATTGCATCACTTTGCCTTGTGAATCTTAACAAATGTATATATCTTAGAATCCTTTTTCTAACAAATAACGCGCTATATTGGAACCAGACGAGAAACTTACCAAGTGTAGGCCAACGGATTTTCAATCTAAGATTAAAATCTGTCTGCATCATGTGCACTTGTCATATTCCTTTATATATTATAAATCTCTATGGGCAGGCCAATCCTATTGGCTGATTCATTGTATGCTGGAAATCCTTTGACAAAATTCTTCATTTTTTCGCTTCAATAATACTGTTTGTAGAGCCTTCGTAAAAATAGACCTGGTTACCATACACAAGGGCAATAATATTACGGCATTTGTTAGTTTAAAGACACAATAGGTCGCCAATGTGACTTATGTGTTTAAAGCGAAAATGATAATCAACTGCGCTTGTGAGCTATTTCTGTCACCATAGAGGAGACACTTTTATAGCGCATATCTTTTAATATTATTATTATTCATTCAGGAGATTTATATATTATCATTACCTATAACATTATCTATATGCTACTGCGCATAAGCCTAGCTTAAAAACTATCACTGTGCTCTCCCAGTGCGAGGTACTCCGACGAAAGGAAGGTTTTAAGGTGAAAGAGATGCTAGGCCTATTGATAATAGATGAGTAGGCTAGGCCTATTGCTTGTATTAGGTCCTATACTGCGATAAATATCGCGAATAAAATCAAGAGAAGCTTACTAGCCCATAATAATGTTCATAGACCACATGTCTCGTTAAATACAAACCATGGCAATAATATTACAGCATTTTGTTGGCTTACATAGGCTACCAGGAAGTCTAAGAGAAAATTACAAAATCGATAGTGAAACTGAATTAAGCCGTTGGGCATATATGTCACTGTAAAGCAGAAATCTTGTAGCGCAATTCAATGACGAGTAGCCTATAATATTATACCTGTGTGTACCACACACTCAAAGAATATTACAAAATAATCAATTGAAAAAATATATAGATTAATATATATTATGTTATACAAAATGACAGGGAAAAATTCGTGCAAATATCTTTCAATCGGTAAAACAACTTTCTGCTCTCGTAGGTGCATCGGGCAGTATTGTTTTACTCACCTATTTCTGTTGCGTAATGGTGGTGGAACTAAACCATGCGCTAGATGTGGTAGGGGCATTAAAACACGAGTAATAGATTTCTGCATGGATTGTGGTTATTACACTGCTAAATTTAACCTTGTTCGTGAGTTTCGAGAAGAGTGCAAACGACTATCATCAATCAGAATTTGAATACCAGTTGAACAAATGATTTGGTTTATGTATGAACTGTGAACATGATATTATCAGATCAAGAAAATATAATAAATTTTTAAATAAAGTGAAGGAAATAATAATATATAAAAACCAATTGAATAAATATTTTGTATAATATATTAAGATTTTGTTATTAAAACACACACACAAATATTTTGGATGGCTTTGTCTATGGATGAGTACATTGAGCAGCTTCTAGCTGAGTTTAACGGGCCTCCCTCTCTCCGTAAGATTATACGGAACATTCTTGATGAGCCTATCCCGCAGGCAACCAAACGACGATTGTTGAAACCGCTTCTCCCAAGACCAATTCCTCCCGTGCGAAAACAAAGAGGTGCAAAACGAAAAGCCCTTCTGGTAGAGTTCGATCCCCTCCTGTCTAAGAAAAATAAAAACGGTCTACCACCATTTCTGCTATACAAAGAGTTTACTAATCAGCTTAGAGACTTTCGTGCGAATGTCCCTCATGGCCATGGGTTAGAGGGAGACGCGTTGACATTCTTGAGTGCAATGCAGCCGGGCATCGAGACACAGCTCAATGAACAGCTTTTCAGGCAGCACGGTGTAAAATACTCACAGGTGTTAACGGTTGAATTGGAAAAGTTGGGGTTCACGGTTGATAATGTATATGATGACAAGGATGCCCCAGGCACAGTCACCACCACCGCTTACTTTCGGAGTAAACCAGAACCCATCACCAATGCGGGCAACATCAAAGGAGTTGTGCAGGCGGCCAAAGCCGAAGTCTTAAAACACCTTGAGTCGTATACTAACCAGGGTTCAGGCTGGCGATTAAAGCGAGTTTTGGCACTAGATATTTGTATTGCTAACTATCAACCAATTCGAGGTCAAAGTTACTTCCCTACACCTAAATACATACCTCCTCGCACAGTCATAAATGTGAAGAATGGGGACAACCGCTGTTTCGAATGGGCAGTATTATCAGCGATATATCCAGCAGAAAAAAATCCTGAGCGCCCAACTAAGTATCTTCCTCACCTCAAAAAGCTGAATTTCACTGGAATCAAATTTCCAGTAGAGGTAACCAGCATTGACAAATTTGAACGCCAGAATCTAGGCGTATCGGTAAGCGTGTTCGGATGGGATCGTGGTTTGTATCCTATCCGTGTATCAAATCAGAACACGGACCACAATGTCGACCTTCTACTACTAGCCGACGGTGAGAATAAGCATTATGTCTGGATTAAAGATCTAGGTCGAATTATAAATAAACATAATAAACATGAACACAAGTTATACCCATGTCGCCGCTGTATACATCCATTCTCTAGGCAAGACCTGCTGCTAGCTCATATCAAAGATTGTAAAGGCATTAGCAAGAAACCACAGAGGATTGTAATGCCAGAAGAAGGTAAAAATATACTCAAATTTCAGAATTACCACAAACAGATGCGTGTTCCATATATTATTTATGCTGACTTTGAAACACTAAATGTCCCGGTGGAATCCGCAGCCTTAAACCCAAATGTGAGTAACACCAGACTCATTGCTGAGCAGAAGCCATGCAGCTTTTGCTATGTAGTAGTCCGCAGCGATGGCCAATCTAACCAGCCTGTGCTGTATCGCGGAGAGAATGCTGTAGAGGAATTTCTTCATCGCTTACAAGGTGAGTTAGCTAATATACAAAAAAATCTGGCTAATACAGCGAAGATGGTCATGACAGAGACTGATCGCCAATCATTTCGTGAGGCTACCGAGTGTCACATTTGCGGAGATGCATTAGAAAAGAAAGACAATTTGTTAAAAAACAAAGAAACTTTGTTTTTAGATAAAGTCCGCGATCATTGTCATATAACTGGTAACTTTCGTGGAGCAGCTCACAATGCATGCAATCTCAAACTTCACATATATCCAGACAAATGTAAGGTGCCAGTGGTCTTTCATAACCTTCGTGGCTTTGACTCTCACTTGATTATGCAGGCAATGAGTGGCTACGAGGCTGATAAAATCACTTGCATACCAAACAATCTTGAAAAATATATGACATTCAGCTTAGGTCAGCTGCAGTTCATCGATAGTCTCCAATTTCTAAACAGTTCGTTGGACAAGTTGTCAAGCAATCTATCACTGGATGATCTAAAAATCACAGCCTCCAATGTTAACAGTAATAGAACAAAGCTAGACCTACTAAGAAGAAAAGGCGAGTATCCCTACGAGTATATAGATAGCTACAATCGTTTCGAAGAAGACCAGCTCCCACCTAAGGAGGCATTCTACAGCAAGTTAACCAGAGAAGACATTTCAGACACTGATTATCAACACGCCCAACGAGTTTGGAAGGAGTTTGACTGTAAAACCATGGGTGACTACCACGACCTATATCTCCGCACGGATGTGCTTCTACTAGCCGATGTTTTCGAAACTTTCAGAGCCACATCGATGAAGCATTATCAGCTAGACCCAGCATACTACTTCAGTCTACCTGGAATGGCATGGGATGCATTGTTGAAAAAGACAAAAGTAGAACTCGAACTGTTGACCGACATCGACATGCATTTATTCTTTGAAAGAGGTCTTCGAGGTGGAGTATCGATGGTATCCCAGAGATTTGCAAAAGCCAACAATCCACAATGCCCAGACCACGATACCACGAAGCCAAACAACTGGATTATGTACCTAGATGCGAATAACCTTTACGGATGGGCTATGCAACAAATGCTACCAGTCGGTGGATTTTCATGGTGCAAAAATGAAGATTCTTCATTTTTAGATGAAGATTCGACAGATTTTCTAAACGAAATACTGGCAACACCGGACGACGCCCCCGAAGGATTCTTACTCGAAGTGGACCTTGAATACCCGGAACATCTCCATGACGCCCACAACGACTATCCATTAGCCCCAGAAACCCTATCTGTCCGAGAAGATTGGTTGAGCGACTATCAGAGCTTGCTCGTGAACCAGTTGGGATGCAAGTTCACAGAATGTGTAAAGTTGGTTCCCAGCCTACGAAAGAAGGAACGATATGTGGTTCATTACAGAAATCTCAAACTATATCATTCGTTGGGCATGCGAGTCAGCAAAATTCATCGTGCCGTTAAATTTCGACAGGAAGCCTGGATGAAGCCGTACATCGAGATGAATACAGAGTTAAGAGCCAAATCAACTTCTGACTTTGAGAAGGACTTCTTCAAACTGGCTAACAATGCAGTCTTTGGGAAATCGTTAGAATCTCTTAGAAAAAGGATTAGAGTCAACTTAGTGGCTGGAACACAAGAGGACAAACTTCGTAAATTGATCGCCGACCCAGCCTATCAATCGCATCGCATCTTCAATGGCGGACTTGCTGCAATTCATAGTACAAAAGGCAAACTGAAGTTGAACAGGCCGGTCTATGTCGGCCAGGCGGTTCTAGATCTGTCCAAACATCTGATGTACGACTTCTGGTACAACGATGTCAAAGCGCAGTACGGCGAAAAAGCCCAACTTCTGTATACAGATACCGATAGTCTCCTATTTCAAGTGGAAACTCCGAATCCATACGACGATATGTTGGTCAATAAAACTTCGTACGATCTCAGCGAATATCCGCGAGATAGCCCATACCACAATGTAGAAAATAAGAAAGTGGTTGGAAAATTCAAAGACGAATGCAATGGAGTTCCAATTGCCGAATTCGTGGGACTTCGCCCAAAGATGTATTCGATTCTACAAATAAATTTGATTTTCAATCCAGCGGATCTGAAATTCGAAAGGCAAAAGGAGTTCAGAGAGCAGTTGTTAAGAAAGATCTACATCACGAGATGTACAAGGAATGCTTGTTTGAGCAAAAACAGATGAGGCACACACAGGTTGCAATTCGAAGTCGCGGGCACGAGATTGGTGTGTACGAGCAAAACAAGATATCCCTTTCCCCACTGGACACAAAAAAGTGGATAGCCGATAATGGGATTACAACAAGGGCATACGGGCATCATAAAATTGATCGAGAATTCGGAATTTTATATTTATAAAGAAAGAAAATATAGAAATAGAGGAATATCTCAACGAACTTTTAACTTGAGAATTCTATCAGGTGGCAACTCAGTGTCTATAGGTACCACGATCAATTCCTCGCGAACAAATCCGCGGCCTGGTCCATCTACTAGATGATACAATGCCGGCTGGTCAGCTTGTTGGACAACATTTGAAATAACATGTATGGTCAACGACCAGTTAGGATCTGTAGCCCGTCTGTTACCACCCTCGAGTTCGCCGGGTGCATACAAGTAACGGACCAGAACATCGTGTCCAAGAATCGGTTCTTTCAGGCCAACAGCACGACGAGCGGGAAGAGAGGGTTTCTGTACTACTCTATCAGCCTTAATGGCTTTAGCCGGAACCATACCATGTTTTCCGAGTAAACGCGTTGGTTCGTTGTTTAGTGCAGCCACAACCTCAGGCAGACGGCGTACCCATTCAGCCGATCTTTCCGAGGAACCCCGTGCAGCAAGGAGTAATTCTTGTGCGTATTGGGCTCCAAATAATCGCTCTGCCAAAGTCCGATTGAATCTTTCAACTATGCCCTGCTGTCGATGATTTCCAACTTCTCCACGCCTCACTTGCACATCGTGCTTCGTCAGCAATGCTGTAATCTCTCTACAAGGGCGTCTGGGTTGTTGTAATACTGTACAGCTACACCCGAACCCTGGGTCAGCTTGAACTTTTTGCTTTTTCTGCCGTGAACTGGAAGCCCGGAAAGTTGAATGAGTTTCTTAAAAGTTTCAATTGCTTGAGGGGCGTACTGCTTGGTCTTAATGAAACGTTTTGTTAAAAGGCTGTACAGCGATTCATCTGCGGGTGCTTCGTAAACGAGGTTTCCACCTTTAAACGCCCTCAGAGAACCTGCAGAGAGAGCAACTGGGTCGATTAAGAGATCACCAAATTTGTTGTTCTTTAGCTGTAGAGGTGAGATTGGAACAACAAACCCCTTTCCTCTTTTGGTGAGCTTGTATCCCTCTACGAATAGTCGAAGTCGCTCTCTATAATGCGCTAGAACTTTGATATCTGCATCCAGTTCAGCATACTTTACATCATCTCCCTTATTTTTCGCTTTAGTTTTCTTAGCGCCCAGGTTGTGGCGATTGTACCTATTAACTTTGAAGACGATATCGTCAATCCCTGCCCTGTCTTTCAGGTTAAGTTCGCTCGGGGGTGTAAAACCATGCCGCCTGATTGTGACAACATCCAGGTCTGTATCAGGATCGAAACGCAATATTTCTGGGATCGGTGGTTCTGGGAGCGCCGGTGTTGCTTCTCCAAATATCCCCGCTATCGGGTTAAAATTAGCCTCGTCTACAATCTCCCTTGGTAAGTGCTCCAAAGCTCCAGTAACTTTCTGCAGTTCCTTGGATGTCGCCGCCTGTGCTTCAGTTGTTGCTGTAGCAATTGGTTTGAAAAGTTTAGTCGCATCGTACAGCAAGTCAGCCTCTCCCAGTTTTTCATCCACGAATCGCTGTCTCAATCGGTTCCTACGAGCTAAATAGTCTTGTGTAAACGCGTCACGCTCTTGTTTTGTTGAAATTTTTGTCCACATAATATTTGAAAATATGTTTACTTTATGTTAAATAATATTTACAAAATATGTTTACTATATGTTTACTCATCAGTTCTTTAAATACTTGCCATGGGTTTATAAAAACGATCGAACCCGCAGCGATATTTGCCATCGTAAACTTTTGAAGTTAGATCGATGACCGCGAACCCATATGGTTGGCCCGCACACTCGCTGAAAAATTTTCGAAATTCATCAAACGGCATGTCACCACCAACAAAAGTGTCGTGAATGGCTCTCAGATTTTTACTGTCTTGGTTGAAGAGTATGATTAAATTTGCATTATCACGAATCGCTTGCTTTGGAATCCGAAAGTAATTCTGAGTTAGGTAGAAGCAGTCCGCTCCACCGTGTCTTCCCATAGTGAAATATTTCTCGATTGGCTCCTGTTTCTCCAGCATTACATCGTCAAAGACCATGATACTACGACCATCATGATGTTCACGATTCTTACAAAGCGATTCGACTGGAATGATATCTTCAGACGACGAGTGAAACGAGGCCACTTCCTTTCCAGCAACTTTTTCCAACTCTGTGGCCCAGTCACGAAGGAATTGATATTTATCCTGCCCTAGAGACTTTGAGTAGAGGTGGAGCCGGTCAAAGCGTAGGAATCCCTTGTTGATAAGGAAGTTCAGCAACAGATTTGTTTTTCCACAACCACTCGGACCGCAGATGATGCATCTTATACTGGATGGAAGCAACCAATGATGATAACTCGTTCCATCGTCCTGTTCTATATCAAAGTTTATTATCTCCATATAAAAAAAAACAAACTTTGTTTGTTTTTATAAACAAAACTTTTGTTTTTTAACAAAACTTTGTTCGTTTTTATAAACAAAGCTTTGTTTTTAAACAAATGTCAAAGAGTTATTATCAAACCAAACTAAAACAATGTATTGCCTCCGATGTAAAAGACACACTGAGACTTTAAATGAGACGACCACCGTTTTAAAGAACGGGCGTCCAGCCAAAAGGGGAACCTGTGCTGTATGTGGTATTCAGAAGTTTCAATTTTTAAGCTCGCAAGGCTCGCGAAGTAAGCGAGCTGAGTTCGTGGCGGTTCGCTGTTAAATAGCGCTCTAAACGCTCTACCACTGCCTGAAATGCATATGAGCCTTCCACCCGGTGCAGCTTCGGAAGATAATCCAGGAGGTTCGTTTCAGAACACTGGCAAATATTCCTAT
Source organism: Aporrectodea caliginosa (assembly GCA_020284085.1). NCBI lineage: Eukaryota > Metazoa > Annelida > Clitellata > Crassiclitellata > Lumbricidae > Aporrectodea > Aporrectodea caliginosa. Next base: position 550,936 of record JACEVL010000597.1, read on the forward strand.
TGTGGACCATTCACCAAGCTCGATAAACGGTTGACGCAACGCTATCGCGGTGTTAACAAGCTCGACCGTGCATGCCTCGATCACGATGTGGCCTATGCTATCCATAAAGATACAACTGGGCGAAATCATGCAGACGACATCCTGGCTGCAGCTGCATCTAGGATTGCTCTAAATGATGAAATCCCAGAGTATGAGAAGAAAGATGCCCGGCTCGTATCGGCTATTATGTCATCGAAGTCGAAGATGGGGATGGGCTACCAGAGCAAAACGATGAACGGTTTGTTGCGTAAATGAAAAAGTTGCGAAATGAAATTTTCTTCTCTGTTGGAAATATATAACTTTACAAGAATATATAATATTTCATACAACTGTATGAAATAATGGCTAAACACCTTTCCTCAATATATTACAGCCCAAAAGGGTATTGGCGAGGCAAAGCCGCGGTAACAAAATTAGCCTCAGCCGCCAAGGTTTCCCCGGCTGTAGCTCGCGAATGGTTGAAGAAACAAGCCGTTTGGCAAATTTATCAGCCTGTACCACGACGAATTCCTCGTCCAATGTTGGATGAAGATAGGCCTAACACCGTTCATCAAGCCGACCTGCTGTATCTTCCTCATGACAAAGTTGGTCGTAAAAAGTACAAATATGCTCTGACCGTGGTTGATGTAGCCTCACGATACAAAGAGGCTGAGCCTTTGGTCGATAAAAGTGCTTCTGAAGTTGCAGCCGCTTTGGGCCGAATTTATAAACGAGGTCCATTGACTTGGCCTAGACTCCTACAGGTCGACCCTGGCCGCGAGTTTATGGGCGCCTTTAAACCATTGCTGACGAAGCACGATGTGCAAGTGAGGCGTGGAGAAGTTGGAAATCATCGCCAGCAGGGAATAGTTGAAAGATTCAATCGGACTTTGGCAGAGCGATTATTTGGAGCCCAATACGCACAAGAATTACTCCTTGCTGCACGAGGTTCCTCGGAAAGATCGGCTGAATGGGTACGCCGTCTGCCTGAGGTTGTGGCTGCACTAAACAACGAAACAACGCGTTTACTCGGAAAACATGGTATGGTTCCGGCTAAAGCCATTAAGGCTGATAGAGTAGTACAGAAACCCTCTCTTCCCGCTCGTCGTGCTGTTGGCCTGAAAGAACCGATTCTTGGACACGATGTTCTGGTCCGTTACTTGTATGCACCCGGCGAACTCGAGGGTGGTAACAGACGGGCTACAGATCCTAACTGGTCGTTGACCATACATGTTATTTCAAATGTTGTCCAACAAGCTGACCAGCCGGCATTGTATCATCTAGTAGATGGACCAGGCCGCGGGTTTGTTCGCGAGGAATTGATCGTGGTACCTATAGACACTGAGTTGCCACCTGATAGAATTCTCAAGTTAAAAGTTCGTTGAGATATTCCTCTACTTCTGCTGATATATTTTCTTCTTCAAATATTTGATCAATATAAAATTGATCTTGATCAATTTTATAATGCCCGTATGCCCTTGTTGTAATCCCATTATCGGCTATCCACTTTTTTGTGTCCAGTGGGGAAAGGGATATCTTGTTTTGCTCGTACACACCAATCTCGTGCCCGCGACTTCGAATTGCAACCTGTGTGTGCCTCATCTGTTTTTGCTCAAACAAGCATTCCTTGTACATCTCGTGATGCAGATCTTTCTTAACAACTGCTCTCTGAACTCCTTTTGCCTTTCGAATTTCAGATCCGCTGGATTGAAAATCAAATTTATTTGATTTTTTGATCGAATACATCTTTGGGCGAAGTCCCACGAATTCGGCAATTGGAACTCCATTGCATTCGTCTTTGAATTTTCCAACCACTTTCTTATTTTCTACATTGTGGTATGGGCTATCTCGTGGATATTCGCTGAGATCGTACGAAGTTTTATTGACCAACATATCGTCGTATGGATTCGGAGTTTCCACTTGAAATAGGAGACTATCGGTATCTGTATACAGAAGTTGGGCTTTTTCGCCGTACTGCGCTTTGACATCGTTGTACCAGAAGTCGTACATCAGATGTTTGGACAGATCTAGAACCGCCTGGCCGACATAGACCGGCCTGTTCAACTTCAGTTTGCCTTTTGTACTATGAATTGCAGCAAGTCCGCCATTGAAGATGCGATGCGATTGATAGGCTGGGTCGGCGATCAATTTACGAAGTTTGTCCTCTTGTGTTCCAGCCACTAAGTTGACTCTAATCCTTTTTCTAAGAGATTCTAACGATTTCCCAAAGACTGCATTGTTAGCCAGTTTGAAGAAGTCCTTCTCAAAGTCAGAAGTTGATTTGGCTCTTAACTCTGTATTCATCTCGATGTACGGCTTCATCCAGGCTTCCTGTCGAAATTTAACGGCACGATGAATTTTGCTGACTCGCATGCCCAAGGAATGATATAGTTTTAGATTTCTGTAATGTACCACATATCGCTCCTTCTTTCGTAGGCTGGGAACCAACTTTACACATTCTGTGAACTTGCATCCCAACTGGTTCACGAGCAAGCTCTGATAGTCGCTCAACCAATCTTCTCGGACAGATAGGGTTTCTGGGGCTAATGGATAGTCGTTGTGGGCGTCATGGAGATGTTCCGGGTATTCAAGGTCCACTTCGAGTAAGAATCCTTCGGGGGCGTCGTCCGGTGTTGCCAGTATTTCGTTTAGAAAATCTGTCGAATCTTCATCTAAAAATGAAGAATCTTCATTTTTGCACCATGAAAATCCACCGACTGGTAGCATTTGTTGCATGGCCCATCCGTAAAGGTTATTCGCATCTAGGTACATAATCCAGTTGTTTGGCTTCGTGGTATCGTGGTCTGGGCATTGTGGATTGTTGGCTTTTGCAAATCTCTGGGATACCATCGACACCCCACCGCGAAGACCTCTTTCAAAGAATAAATGCATGTCGATGTCTGTCAACAGTTCGAGTTCTACTTTTGTCTTTTTCAACAACGCATCCCAAGCCATTCCAGGTAGACTGAAGTAGTATGCTGGGTCTAGCTGATAATGCTTCATCGATGTGGCTCTGAAAGTTTCGAAAACATCGGCTAGTAGAAGCACATCCGTGCGGAGATATAGGTCGTGGTAGTCACCCATGGTTTTACAGTCAAACTCCTTCCAAACTCGTTGGGCGTGTTGGTAATCAGTGTCTGAAATGTCTTCTCTGGTTAACTTACTGTAGAATGCCTCCTTAGGTGGGAGCTGGTCTTCTTCGAAACGATTGTAGCTATCTATATACTCGTAGGGATACTCACCTTTTCTTCTTAGTAGGTCTAATTTAAAACTATTACTGTTAACATTGGAGGCTGTGATTTTTAGATCATCCAGTGATAGATTGCTTGACAACTTGTCCAACGAACTGTTTAGAAATTGGAGACTATCGATGAACTGCAGCTGACCTAAGCTGAATGTCATATATTTTTCAAGATTGTTTGGTATGCAAGTGATTTTATCAGCCTCGTAGCCACTCATTGCCTGCATAATCAAGTGAGAGTCAAAGCCACGAAGGTTATGAAAGACCACTGGCACCTTACATTTGTCTGGATATATGTGAAGTTTGAGATTGCATGCATTGTGAGCTGCTCCACGAAAATTACCAGTTATATGACAATGATCGCGGACTTTATCTAAAAACAAAGTTTCTTTGTTTTTTAACAAATTGTCTTTCTTTTCTAATGCATCTCCGCAAATGTGACACTCGGTAGCCTCACGAAATGATTGGCGATCAGTCTCTGTCATGACCATCTTCGCTGTATTAGCCAGATTTTTTTGTATATTAGCTAACTCACCTTGTAAGCGATGAAGAAATTCCTCTACAGCATTCTCTCCGCGATACAGCACAGGCTGGTTAGATTGGCCATCGCTGCGGACTACTACATAGCAAAAGCTGCATGGCTTCTGCTCAGCAATGAGTCTGGTGTTACTCACATTTGGGTTTAAGGCTGCGGATTCCACCGGGACATTTAGTGTTTCAAAGTCAGCATAAATAATATATGGAACACGCATCTGTTTGTGGTAATTCTGAAATTTGAGTATATTTTTACCTTCTTCTGGCATTACAATCCTCTGTGGTTTCTTGCTAATGCCTTTACAATCTTTGATATGAGCTAGCAGCAGGTCTTGCCTAGAGAATGGATGTATACAGCGGCGACATGGGTATAACTTGTGTTCATGTTTATTATGTTTATTTATAATTCGACCTAGATCTTTAATCCAGACATAATGCTTATTCTCACCGTCGGCTAGTAGTAGAAGGTCGACATTGTGGTCCGTGTTCTGATTTGATACACGGATAGGATACAAACCACGATCCCATCCGAACACGCTTACCGATACGCCTAGATTCTGGCGTTCAAATTTGTCAATGCTGGTTACCTCTACTGGAAATTTGATTCCAGTGAAATTCAGCTTTTTGAGGTGAGGAAGATACTTAGTTGGGCGCTCAGGATTTTTTTCTGCTGGATATATCGCTGATAATACTGCCCATTCGAAACAGCGGTTGTCCCCATTCTTCACATTTATGACTGTGCGAGGAGGTATGTATTTAGGTGTAGGGAAGTAACTTTGACCTCGAATTGGTTGATAGTTAGCAATACAAATATCTAGTGCCAAAACTCGCTTTAATCGCCAGCCTGAACCCTGGTTAGTATACGACTCAAGGTGTTTTAAGACTTCGGCTTTGGCCGCCTGCACAACTCCTTTGATGTTGCCCGCATTGGTGATGGGTTCTGGTTTACTCCGAAAGTAAGCGGTGGTGGTGACTGTGCCTGGGGCATCCTTGTCATCATATACATTATCAACCGTGAACCCCAACTTTTCCAATTCAACCGTTAACACCTGTGAGTATTTTACACCGTGCTGCCTGAAAAGCTGTTCATTGAGCTGTGTCTCGATGCCCGGCTGCATTGCACTCAAGAATGTCAACGCGTCTCCCTCTAACCCATGGCCATGAGGGACATTCGCACGAAAGTCTCTAAGCTGATTAGTAAACTCTTTGTATAGCAGAAATGGTGGTAGACCGTTTTTATTTTTCTTAGACAGGAGGGGATCGAACTCTACCAGAAGGGCTTTTCGTTTTGCACCTCTTTGTTTTCGCACGGGAGGAATTGGTCTTGGGAGAAGCGGTTTCAACAAGCGTCGTTTGGTTGCCTGCGGGATAGGCTCATCAAGAATGTTCCGTATAATCTTACGGAGAGCTGGAGGCCCGTTAAACTCAGCTAGAAGCTGCTCAATGTACTCATCCATAGACAAAGCCATCCAAAATATTTTTGTGTGTGTTTCAATAACAAAATCTTAATATATTATACAAAATATTTATTCAATTGGTTTTTATATATTATTATTTCCTTCACTTTATTTAAAAATTTATTATATTTTCTTGATCTGATAATATCATGTTCACAGTTCATACATAAACCAAATCATTTGTTCAACTGGTATTCAAATTCTGATTGATGATAGTCGTTTGCACTCTTCTCGAAACTCACGAACAAGGTTAAATTTAGCAGTGTAATAACCACAATCCATGCAGAAATCTATTACTCGTGTTTTAATGCCCCTACCGCATCTGGCGCATGGTTTAGTTCCACCACCATTACGCAACAGAAATAGGTGAGTAAAACAATACTGCCCGATGCACCTACGAGAGCAGAAAGTTGTTTTACCGATTGAAAGATATTTGCACGAATTTTTCCCTGTCATTTTGCATAACATAACATAATATATATATATCTGTATATATTAATCTATATATTTTTTCAATTGATTATTTTGTAATATTCTTTGAGTGTGTGGTACACACAGGTATAATATTATAGGCTACTCGTCATTGAATTGCGCTACAAGATTTCTGCTTTACAGTGACATATATGCCCAACGGCTTAATTCAGTTTCACTATCGATTTTGTAATTTTCTCTTAGACTTCCTGGTAGCCTATGTAAGCCAACAAAATGCTGTAATATTATTGCCATGGTTTGTATTTAACGAGACATGTGGTCTATGAACATTATTATGGGCTAGTAAGCTTCTCTTGATTTTATTCGCGATATTTATCGCAGTATAGGACCTAATACAAGCAATAGGCCTAGCCTACTCATCTATTATCAATAGGCCTAGCATCTCTTTCACCTTAAAACCTTCCTTTCGTCGGAGTACCTCGCACTGGGAGAGCACAGTGATAGTTTTTAAGCTAGGCTTATGCGCAGTAGCATATAGATAATGTTATAGGTAATGATAATATATAAATCTCCTGAATGAATAATAATAATTAAAAAGATATGCGCTATAAAAGTGTCTCCTCTATGGTGACAGAAATAGCTCACAAGCGCAGTTGATTATCATTTTCGCTTTAAACACATAAGTCACATTGGCGACCTATTGTGTCTTTAAACTAACAAATGCCGTAATATTATTGCCCTTGTGTATGGTAACCAGGTCTATTTTTACGAAGGCTCTACAAACAGTATTATTGAAGCGAAAAAATGAAGAATTTTGTCAAAGGATTTCCAGCATACAATGAATCAGCCAATAGGATTGGCCTGCCCATAGAGATTTATAATATATAAAGGAATATGACAAGTGCACATGATGCAGACAGATTTTAATCTTAGATTGAAAATCCGTTGGCCTACACTTGGTAAGTTTCTCGTCTGGTTCCAATATAGCGCGTTATTTGTTAGAAAAAGGATTCTAAGATATATACATTTGTTAAGATTCACAAGGCAAAGTGATGCAATAGTTATTTTGGTCGTTTTTCATTTTTACTTCAAACAAAGACTATTATCAGATTCTTTCCAAAGCCAGTGAGAAAAGTTATTCGGTGTAGATTACTCTAACAGATTGCCGGAAGTCATTTCCAGCATTATTCGGAACGAGACTCGGCGACCTAGTTTTTGCCCTAGTTTTATTTGCGAAACGAATATTTTTTCTATTTTGGGAAAATGTTGGAATTAATTTCCGGTGCCTCCCTGCTAAAATCTTTGCCGTGTGCCATCGAACACCTGTGCACCATCGACGTATATTGAGTCGAGCCCGTGTACCATCGATGTATATGCTGTGTGCAGTTTACACGATGATATCGAAAGCAAAAGCTTAGTCGCAATGCGATGACAATTTTCGACAATAACAAAGCTTTAAGAGTGAATTTAAAATAGAATTACAAATCGATTTCAATAGAGTTTTACAGAGTAAATACAAAATAGACGTTTAAGCTGGGATTAAAGTTTTCTGTATGACACATGATAAATAAATTGTAATATTGAGTCACGAAGTAGCTTTTCGTTAAGGATTATAAGAGTCTGGGTAGCCTGTAAGCCTCGGATAGTAAATGGATCATTTATATAGCGACTGCGCTGGCTGCCTCTTTGCCTCGGCGGATTTTATAAAGCAATTGGCGGCTTCAGAATCACCTTGACAGTGAACTGTGTATGTTGGACTGATACTGCTAACGATGCTGCTGCTACTGAGCCGCTAACCCCCTCAGCCCCGTATTTATGAAATTAAAAAAGCTTTATATGTGTGAGCAAACCCCTTTTTTCCCTTAATATTACCCAAGGAAAGAGAATATATATATATTTTTTTTTTCCATCTCCAAACCCTGAAGTCAACTCGAAATCGATCTTGGCCCCAAACTGTAGTGTATCGATGGTGGGTCGTTGGGAAGACCACCGTTTCGGTTTAAAAGCCTACTGTGATCGATTGTTGACTTATGAAGCGCTAGACTGAGTTGAAATCGGCTTTTGACTATACTTCCATGGTCCATAATAATTTATGGATATGTGAGTAAACTATCCGAGTGCTGTGTTTAAGTGGGAGGAACCAACTAGTAACTACTGGATGCATGAATAGATAAATGGGGGAATGGATAGATGCTGTGTGAATGGATGAAAACGTGGATGAATGCAATTCAACACAATACAATATTATACATCTGTATCTGATTTTGTCCTCCTTCCAACGCTGAGAAGTACACGCAACCGAGTACGACAGAACAGTCTGGCTCACAGGACTTCGTTATTTTATTATCGATATTGTGGCCGCAAGGACCGTTCACGTCGACCTTATTTACCCAATCGGGACGTGGGGAACGGACGGATTTAGCGATTGAAGGAAATTGACAGATTTATTGTGTCGAAAGAAGCAATTAGAAAGGTGTCCAAATAATATAAATTTTGTCAACTGTTTGACGACATCTGAAGTGATACACGACAGGCAAAAGATATTAGTCATGATATTCACACCAGGCCGATGGGGATCACATGACTTAGGCCTAGTTGTTTCATCCTAGATTTTGTGACCGCGAGGGCCGGTTAAATATCCGACAAAAAATTATTTGAGAACCACAACATTATCTATTGATTGAAGGAAATTGACGACTTTATTTTGTCGGAAGAAGCAATTAAAAAGGTGTCTAATAATATTACTTCTGTCCAGTGTTTAACGACATCTTAAGTGACCGACGACAGGGAAAAGAATGGCAGATTCACTAATAATTAATAATGGTAATTACAGTCGACGCCTCTTAATTGCATAACGGATAAATGCATAATTTGCTTTTGCGCATATATAGCTGGCCGATCCCGTGTAAGTATAGCATATGATTGTATTGTATATTTAAGTGTAAGTATAGCGTATGATTGTATTGTATATTTTCTGCATTGTCGTCAACGGCCTTTGATGTCATAAGACGACGTTAAACTGTGGTTATAATAATAATAAGTAAGTATAGCGTGTTTAAATGGAAGACAACTCCGAGCTGTGTATATAGACCGAAATTCATCGGGTAGAGATTCGCCTCCGCCATCCGGGGCCATGTGTTCCTTGACCGCCGACTGGTCTCTTCCAGTTCCTTGGAGGGCTAGAAATCAGGGCTCAGAGTGCCCTAATGTGGTCCTGCCTTCTCCTGGTGATGGTTGAATGGCAGCACACAGGCACGAAGATCAGAAGAACGCGAGGTCGATACCCGCTGGCTGCATAAGTTTGATTCAGCCTTCCACTCCCTAGGGGCTATGGTAAACTTAACAGCAGTATAGGACAGATTGGAGCCTAGCAGGCTGCTATACAGTTATAAATCGAAACCTGTATAACTTGTGCATTCACTGTTCCAGTGTTCCTACTATTTCATGTAATCATACTGCGCTTTATCAGTTTGAATTAAAACAAACGAATATATTAATTTTTAAATGATTAGTTATTATTGTTATTATCTATTATTATTATCATTGTTGTTGTTATTATTTTTATTGTTATAATTGAATATGTTTATTATTTTATAATTGTATTCATCCGCCGTTTTAGCAAGATCTTCAGCTCCTGGTGCTGAGGAAGGGAGGAAGCCGCTGCGCCTCATTCCTGCCCATCCGTTGCTCAATTCTGTCCCTATACCGTGCAAGTACATAGTATACCCACCAGACCGGTGAGGCACACATCAGAGAGGCGATCGTTGTCATCCTAGTTAGCCTACTTCGTGAGCGGGGGACCTTAAGAGCATCTACATGAAAGAGGAGCAGGCAGAGAGCGTTCCATCCATGTGAGCCTTCATGCTTAGGTCTGATTTGATAGTAACTCTCAGCATACAGATGGAATTAACCCGCTCGGCTTCTGAGATAAACTGTGGGGTGGGCCTACCACACTGTGATTCTCGTTAACGATAACGATAACGAAAATGTTCGTTAACGAAAATAAAATGATTTCTTTAACGATAACTATAACTACAACTAAAAATATCATTAACTGTAACTATAAAACTATAACGAAAATAACAATAACGAAAATTCATCTTTATTTTCGTTAATACAAAAAATAAAAATAGGAAGTGCAACATGGACGTTTCAACATAAATGAGAACGAAAAATGCGACATTTTTATTATACAATTTGTCAGTTACTTTGGAAACTCGTATATTCATGAAGCTGAATGCACCCATGCTTTAAAGGCTTTCAAAGCTTTGAGCAAATTGTGAAACAACATGTTAATACTCACAATTTTGCTTTTAGCCTTAATTATTGTAACTAAGTAGTAACTAAAATTAACTAAAATAAAGATCCATTAAAGGGTCTACTGCTTTGATGTTGCGGTATTTGTGTGCTGAACTGGTTGGCGGTGGCAGGAAGTCATTAATTTACACAGTATGAGCTTGTGATCTGATACAAGACCAGCATCGCTCACCTGTACATCGTAAACTGTTGCGCGATCATCAGCAGCTAGGATATCTAAGATGTTTTCACCTCGAGTCGGGACTTCGATGTACTGTGTTAACTATAACTATAACTAAAAAATAATACTAACCATAACTATGACTATAACTAAAATAAAAAACCATGAACTATAACTGTAACTATAACTAAAATAAAATCTGTAATGAGAATCACACTGGCCTACCAAATGGCGGTGGCACGACAAAAGAGCGATCGACAAAAGAGCGCCGACAAAAGAGCGCCGACAAAAGAGCGACCGAAATAAGAGCGATATTGAGACTACCACACATGTACTTTTAAGATTATAAATCAAAGCAACCAGAAAGATTAATCCTAGTGCAATTTATTCAAGTAAGTGCTATGAAGAAAAGAGAATTTAATACTAACTAAATGTCTGAATATAATACTAATAGGCCTACTGTTCAACGAAAAGTCTAAAACGTTCGTGTTGGTTATTGAGTCAACTAGTAAAGTTACGGTTCAGCCTTCTCCATGCTCATTTTCTTTGGTCACTGGAAGTCTTCACGTCCTTTTATAAGAAAAGTTGTAAGCAGCGCTCAACGATTTCCGATTAAATGGCCGAACAACAAAAGGGGTTTATTTGACTAGAACGTATATTTCAAAGGCCTATTAATAATTATATAGGCCCTAATTAATTATCAGAGCCCGATTGAAACAATTTCGCACAAAAACCCCATAGAACTATAGGCCGTAACATGCTAATTGTTTAAATTGGCCCTTTTGCTTGTCGTCCCCTTGATAAGCCCCGTTGATATATCCCTTCGCTCTTATGTCGGTCGCTCTTTTGTCGGTGCTCTTTTGTCGGTGCTCTTTTGTCGGGGCTCTTTTGTCGGGCGCTCTTTTGTCGGCGTGCCCAAATGGCCTATGCGTGAAACTATCATCTCGCAAATCATAGATGGATCTAATCTAAGGTTATTCTCCATGGTCCAGATGGATATGTGAGCAAACTCTTCGAGTGTTGTGTCTATGTGGGAGGAACCAACTAACAACAAATCAATGGATAAATAGATGGATGGGTGAATGGATGGATAGATGCTGTGTGACTGGATGAAAGAATGGATAGACACAATACAATACAACTGTGTTTGCTATTGCCCTCCTTCCAATGTTCAGAACTCAGAGAACTGCACACACGACACTGCAGCGATCACACCACTGCACTTAGTTATATTATCCTCGATCTTGTGGCCGCAAGGTCCGTTCACGACGATCTTATTAATTTTATCTAGATAGGCCAGGTCACCGTTCAGCGAAAGATTGAACGAAATTGACCAGTATATTGTGTCGGTTGAACCATTTAAAAAGGTGTGTAATTATATTAATTCTGTCCAGTGTTTAACGACTTCTTAAGTACTGTTACCGACGACAGGAAAAGAGATTGCCTACTAGTAATTATTGTCAGTAGGTTAATTACAGTCGGCGATACTTAAGTGCATAACGGATAAGTGCATAATTCGCTTTTGTGCATAGAAGCTGAGCGTTCCCGTGTTAATTATAGGGTACTTCAATGGGAAACAACTTAAATGGGTAAATGTGCATAATGTGCATAATTCTGTTATGTTTAGGCCTATAACCGACTATAAATCGATGGCGCTGAGCAACTGTGAGTGAACGACTTGTTTAATATAAATTTGCAATTACTATTACCGTTACCTACACCAGTGTTACCACTCAACATTTTTGGAAAAACATAGACGACCGCTAAAAAAACATAGAAAAACATAGACACGGTTTTCAGGAATTATGTGTCAAATTCGGCCAAAAATCTCCTAAAAAGTCAAAATCTGAAAAAAATTTCGAAAAATCTACTGCAAAAAAGTTTACAAGAAAAAAAACCAAAAAAAACCTCATCACAATCTAAATTCATCAAATTTATCACGTCCCACTACGAATTGCTGAAAAACGTACCCTTTTTTATACGAATTCCTCAAAAAAGTACCTTTTTTTAACAAGTAAACCTTCCGTCGAAAAAAACATAGATTTTTGGGGAAAAAACATAGAAACATAGACGAGACAAAAAAACATAGGTCTTGGAGGAAAAACATAGGTAACACTGACCTACACAGTGACGACCTCGGTGAAAAGGCTAAAATCCGTACTTTCCGCACACAGGAACCTGAGAATAAGCTGGTTCACAGGACTTATTTATTTTATCCGCGATCTTGTGGCCGCAAAGGGCGTTCGCGTCGACCTTGTTTACCCAATATCACGTCCATGCAGCGTAGCTAACGATTGAAAGAAATTGACGAATTTATTGTGTCTGAAGAACCAATGAAAAGGGTGTCTAAATAATATTAATTCTGTCTAGTGTTTAACGATGTCTTAAGTTACCGACGATAGGGAAAAAAGAGAATTGCCGATTAGTAATAATTAGTGTTAGTAATTACAATCAATGCCATTTGAGTGCATAAAGGAGAAGTGCATAAATCGCTAGTGTTCATAGAAGCTCAGCGTTCCCGTGTTAATCATAGGGTATTTAAATGGAAAACGACTCCAGGTATGTGCATCGTGCACGTGTGCCTAATTTGGTTACGTGTATAGCCGACTAAATCGATGACGCTGGGCAACTGTGACTGAAGGAATCGCTCAAGTCTCTCTTGAAGTGGCGCTGTATAAATTTGCATTTACCATTACCATTACAGAGACACAGTGACGGTCGCGGTTGAGGCTCGAACCCATACTCTCCGCGTTACAGGCCAAACGCTCTAGCCAATAAGCCACAGTGACTCAACCACCCAGTGATGAATAGATAGATGGATGGATTGATGAATGGAAGTATGAAGAGAAGGATAGAGGCAGGGAAGAAAGGAGAGGTGAATTAGTAGGTGTACGGAAGGATGTAAGCAGAGGAGGAGTTATGGAATAATGGATGGGATGATGGATGGATTGACGTCTCAAGCAAACAATCAGTCATTCAATCATTCATGCAACAAACGAATAAACGAACGTGCGGAAGATCGCAGGGATTTAAATACTACAGAAAATAATAAACGGTGACATTAGACAAGCATTAGGTATCCAAAGAACTCTGCTAGACAAACTCGTTCAACGAAGACTCCGATGGTTTGTACATGCATAGAGAATGCCAGTTGACCGAATCCCACTAAGTGTACTACATGCAAGATTCGAAGGAAAAAGAAACAAAGGCAGACCAAGACTACGCTGGATAGACAACATAAATGAGGACATAACATCACTTGGACTAACAGTAATGGGAGCAATGGACTTGACAAATGACCGAGGACAGTGGCGATCATTAATTCGTACCCATCGTCGCCAAATGGCTGGCGTCAAGAATTGATGATAATAATGATGAGTAGCACAGACTATTTTAAACACAAGACACCGTCAAACAAGCCATGCACAATAGCAGCCTAGGAGGTACTTGATATACTTAATAGTATCCACAGTGGCAAAACTGGCATTTTATTTAATACCCATTTATTTGTTGAGTCCGACAGCAGTTCCTAATAATTGCCTCCATTCTGCTTAATAGAAACCCGAGTTATATCGAACTAGACTTCGTCGACGTCATTGTTTTTATGTTATTTAGCGCTCTAACAGTCGTCTATGAAACGTCGACGAGGCCACACAGGGAACGCATTGGCCAGCGGTGATTATGGGCCCCGTCCACCCCACCCTTCTGTTCCCTACCCTTCTTTTTCTCCTTCTCCCTCTTCTTGTCTCTTTTCCCCTCTCCCTCTCAATGTCTCTCTCTCCCTTGTCTCCCACTCTCTTCCGCTTCCTCCTTGTCTCTCTGTCTGTCTCTGTCTGTCTCTGTCTGTCTCTGTCTGTCTCTGTCTGTTTCTGTATGTCTCTCTGTCTGTCTCTGTCTCTGTCTCTCTCCTCTCTCTCCTTCTCTCTGACTCTGTCTCTGTCTCTGTCTCTCTGTCTCTCTGTCAGTGTCTCTGTCTGTCTCTGTCTGTCTGCCTGTCTGTCTGTTTCTCTCTCTCTCTCCCTCTCCCTCATCCTCTCCCTCTCCCTCTCTCTCCAATCCTTTCCTTTCTCGTCCCTCCCCTTCCCCTCTTTTCCCTCCTCCTTACTTCCCTGCAGGCGTCATCCTACACTTCCCTTCCTCCCTACCCCTCTCTTCCCACCCAATAGCTTCTCCTGCCCTTCTGTCCGTCTCCCATCCATCAATTTTCCTCCTCCCTCTCTCCCTCCCTGCTTCCCTCCCTGCTTCCCTCCCTGCTTCCCTCCCTGGTCGAGGGATAATTTGGTCATCGTTTGGTCGCCCAGTGATAAGGACTTTTTGTCCAGCAAGGTCAGTTTTTTTCTGACCGGGGTCAAATCCGACGAACAACGAAGAGAGAAATTTGCAGGCGAGATGCTCTGTAAGCTGATCGCGTCAGGGTCCTCCGATGGGACCTCCGTCCTGCCTCTGAACCTCACCTCCAACGTCGTTGACAAATGAAGGCTGACTGCGCATGTCCGGAAGTGAGATGGCGGAACAGTGTCGGTGTTTTCTTATCTATAAACGCCTGATTATATAGCGCTTAATGAGGCATTTGTGAGACGCCATATATTAATTAGATGTAATGTAAAGTAACAGAATAGGTTTTGTATGTATAGCGTGTCTTACGAGCCTCTTAAAGAGGCGCTGTACACACTTGCAGGATTACATGCACACATGCATGCATACATACATACATACATACATACATCCATACATACATACATACATACATACATACATACATACATACATACATACATACATACATACATACATACATACATACATACATACATACATACATACATACATACATACATACATACATACATACATACATACATACATACATACATACATACATACATACATACATACATACATACATACATACATACATACATACATGCATGCATGCATGCATACATACATACATACATACATACATACATACATACATACATACGTATTATTGGCCTATACGTGCAAAGAATATGATGACGGGTAGAATTTTATTGTGGCCTTCAGGCATCCCAGATGGTGATTGTGCCAAGCTGTGTTTGTTTGCGCAGATAAACAGACAGACAGATAGACAGGCAGACAGACATACAGACAGACAGACAGACAGACAGACAGATATACAGACAGACAGATATACACATAGACAGACACACACACATATAGCCAAACAGACAAATAGACACGGACAGACAATCGAAATACGCAAAGATACAGGCAGACAGACTGACAGATACCCACACAGTCACACAGACAGACACCCACACGTCATACCATAAGAAGAGATCCGATGGGGGTCTTGCTTCGTTACCCTAATGATTCCGAAATTCAAATTCACCCGCCGCCCAAGGGAATCGTTGGGTGCAGAGTTAATTAGCGTCGTCTGTTTAATGCCCCGTTTAGCCCCGGATCAGACACCCCCTTCCACTTGGCCCGATCGACCGAGGACCTTAATGGGCCAGCCAAATTTCTTCGGGGTTGATAACACAGGTAGGAACTGTTATAGGATGGAAGTATGCAAGCTGAACGTCTAAGTCTAGGCAAAAGTTTACTAGATGTATGGATATATTTATATACATATATATGTGCGCGTGTGTGCTTGTGTTTGTGTGTGTGTGTGTATATGCTTGTGTGTATGTGTATGGGTATACTGTATGTATGTGTGTCTGTGTATATGTGTGTGTGTGTTAGTGCGTGTGTATGCATATGTATGTGTGTATTTGTGTGTTTGTATGTATGTGTATGTGTGTGTGTGTGTGTGTGTGTGTGTGTGTGTGTGTGTGTGTGTGTGTGTGTGTGTGTGTGTGTGTGTGTGTGGGTTGTGTGTGTGTGTGTGTGTATGTGTGTGTGTGTGTGTGTGTGTGTGTGTGTGTGTGTGTGTGTGTGTGTGTGTGTGTGTGTGTGTGTGTGTGTGTGTGTGTGTGTGTGTGTGTGTGTGTGTGTGTGTGTGTGTGTGTTTGTGTGTTTGTGTGTGGGTCAGATATGTGTGCGCATTTCCCGCCTATATAGAGATTACTTACTCACTTACTTCTTCTAGTTCCTCGTTTGTCCATCCCACTGGTCAGTAGTCTGAGGTCATGGTGTACCCTGTGACCTCCCCAGTGGGGCTGGATTGGGATGGGGATGGGTTATGGGGTGGCCAAATATGCCTGGGCATTGGGTCAGCAGTCGGGCTTCAGAGGCTGAGGAGATCGTTACATCAACGCAACCTTCTTCTGAGACTCTTGTCGGAGAAGATGATAAAGGCTGTAACGCTATACTATAACGGTAGAAGGTGCTACAATGTAATTGTTACTTGTAGCTTCTATTGCGCCGGTGTCTAATGCACAAGGCATCGACCGATGGCACATCAAAACAAGTCATAATCAGGTCAGAATCCAGAAGATCAGTCCTTAAGATAGAAATGCAGCCTATGGCGGATGGCCAATTTTGAATAAGGTAAGTCTTTCTGCAATGTAACCATGTTACTGTTGCTACACTCCAACGGATATTGTAACGTTGTAAAATGTAAATGAGTACATTTTAAAGATGTTGGTACGGATCTGTAATTTAGCCTTGATTACGCACGTTACAATACAATACAACTGTAATTTGATAACGCCCTCCTTACGCAATTCAAAAGTATATATTCAAGCTGGGCAAATATGGAGTCGTGAGTAGACTGGAAGGGTTGAGTTTTCAGTTTAGAGCAAAAGGCGGTCTCTGTATTACTGTGTGTGTGGCACAGTGGCCCACTGGTTAGGACGCTCGACCTGTAACGCAGAAAGTCTGGGTTCGAACCTCGCCAGAGGCAGTTACTGCATATGGACCTTGAGCAAGCCTTTTGCGCAAGAATGTTTTGTGCCATCGATGTTCTGTCGTATGGTCGAGTGCACTTCTGAACTTGGAAGGAAGGTAACATCGTGGGGCGCGGTGGTGTAGGGGTATGTTCGGTGCCTTGCAGCCGGAGGGTTGCGGGTTCGAATCCACCTCAAGCCGCCGCGTAGGGACCCTGGGCAAGTCCTTCACTCGCAACTGCTCATGCGCTTCGGCGTGAAACTCCGATTCAGTGTCCGCGCTGTAGTCGGGAACGCCTCTGAGTAGAAATCTTGATGGGGCGCTATAACAAGTGCTCGAAATGAATGAATGAATCAATCAATCAATTACAGTTGTACTGCAAGGTATCAAATGCAGTTGTATTGTGTACAGGTGTGATGCGAACCTGAGGGAGTAGGGTGAGTCCCAGATGAAGGGATAGAACATCGTCTGCGTAGTGTAGTTGTTGACTATAGAAGTGGCGAATTACATATTGGCTGCTTTTAGGCATTCTTGATTCATTTCTATATAATATTCATTTAACAACTGAGTTTAATACAATACACTACTATGCAATACTCTACAATGCAAGATAACACAATACAATTCTACTGCTCGTATATATATAGCATACTTCACTTTTGGATGCAATACTATACAATACAATACAATTGTACTGTTTGTATATAGCATACTTCATGTTCGGACGCCCTGGATGGTCAGTGAGTCTGTCAGTTAGTTAAACTGGGTCGGAGGTCGAAATGTGGGTCAGGTGACGAAAGAAGGCGGGGCATTGATTGTCCGTTTGCAGGTCTTGTCAATCATTCTTCGCTACTCAAGAACTGTAATCGGACGTCAATGCTTCCACCGAAAAACTTCAACGACCACGTCTGCAGTCCGCCAATTAACTTACTGACTTCAAACACTGTATACTAACTTCACAAACACTTATATAATTATTAACTTCAAACACTTACATACTAACTTCGGAAAGTTACATTCTAACTTCAAACACTTACATGCTAAATTAGAATTTCGCGTTTCAGCCCAGAGCCATAGCTGTTCCGTCTCTCTGGAACAAATTCCCACCAGTAGGCCTATTACAAAAAATATCTGATCCATCCCAAAAACTCACCAAAACCTCACCTCTTGCTATCTCTCAACAGGTCTTTCACTCAAAGCACTGCTTCTTCACAAATCCTATCCTGATCCCTCCTCTTCCCTTTCCTACCTCGCCGTTTCAACTCCAAACACAATCCACATTATCCTTTTGACTGTCTGTCTGCCTGACCCTTTGGACCTTGACGTTGAACAGTCACTGAACTCACCCCGCCTATCGATAATGTTTTGACTAAACGTCTAAACGCCTGTGAATAGGCTGGTTCCCGCGACTTCGCTTTTTTGTGCGCCGTAGAAATGTCGAAATTACTATTAAAAAACTTACCTTACAGGACACAACCATAGCATACCTCTTCTCAGCCGTCAAAGTCGCTTATCATATCTTGCCATGTCTTACCCTACTTTCACACACGCTGTCTGTTTGTCTGTCTGTTTGGCTGAACGAATTTGATAATATACCCTGCTCACTGAATTTGACGTTAGAAACCTATCAATATAAACTTATTAATTTTAATTACATAGGCTAATCTGCTATTGCATGACTAAAACACTACAATCATTCTAAACTTTTCTATTACCCCGTACCATTTGTATCAGATAGCGGTGTGTCTACCTGTTTCATACCAATAAGCGAATATATTATTCACAGGATTTAATATTTTGTATCCTCGATTTTGTGACCACATTGGCCTTTCACATCGACCTAATTTACCCAACATGTACCATGCTGATGTAATTTGCGATTGAAGGAAATTGACGAGTTTATTGTCTCCGAAGAAGCAACGAAAAAGGTGTCTAAATAATATTAATTCTATCGAGTGTTTAATGACGTCTTAAGTTACGGACTACATGGAAAATAGAATTGACGATTAGCAATAATTCTGTAATAGTAAAAGGCACTGCATGGCATAGCATTGCATTTAAATGGCATGTCGTAGCATTGCATTGGCACGGCATTGTATGGCTCTCACCGAACAGTGAAGGCGGCAATTAAACAGGTGTCTAAATAATATTAACAATGTCCTGTGTTAAACGACTTCATAAGTTACCAACGACAGAGAAAAGAGTATTGCCGATTAGTGATAATTTGTAATAGTAATTAGTAGTAGTTTCTGTTTAACTGCGTGTATCGCAGCAAAGATGATGAACGACGTCCTCCTACTTACACTGAATTGGGATTAGCGCCACCTGAGTACGGCAGCGGCGGATTTCAGCTGAGCTTTTATGACGAGGGCTGCGTCAAGTTAGATGACTGAGGCTCGATCGATCGAGAGAGACAGAGACAGAGACAGAGACAGAGAGAACAGACAGACAGACAGACAGACAGACAGACAGATTTAGACAGACAGACAGAGACAGAAACAGACGACAGACAGATGCCAGAGACACACACACACAGACACAGACACACAGAGAAACACAGAGAAATACAAAGAAACACAGACACACACAAACACACAGAGAGACACACAGAGACAGACAGACAGACAGATAGCTGTGAGTGTGCTGAACTGTCAACCGAGAGGTCGGAGTTCAAATCCTGTCTGGGTGGAAATATGTATCGTGATATCTGCAGTGCCCGCTAGCCAGCTCAGCTATGATGAGTACATTGACCATACACTGTCGGTTGGAAGACGAGACGGCGAGGGAGAGGATTGGTCACCCGCCCGCATTATGTCGAGGCTAAGAAAATGAAGTCGCTGACACTTCATACCTTTTGCTGCCTCTCGTTGTTAGCTGCAAGGTATCGTTAAACACCGGAAAATATAATCCTTCATTTTTAGACACCTTTAAATTCAATGATGACTTTTTAAATATAGTCTTCAATTCCGTTCGATCGCTACAATTTTAACACAGCCGTTTCCAATGATAATGCAGCGAAAACTGTAATCGATAGATTATCACATGCTACTCCGGTTAAAACGTGGCGAAAGTAGTGTTGTTTTCGTCAACGAAAACGAAAACGAAAATGGCAATTAACGAAAATTGAACGTTTTCGTTGACGAAAACTAAAACTAAAACTAAAATACGCAGACAACGGAAACTAAAACGAAATTTGTAGCAATAAAACTGAAACGAAACGAAAATTGATCAAACGAAAACTAAAACTATATTTAGCAAAAAATAATTTTTGTGTAATTTTTTCTTGACTTTCTTAATTCACCATTAATTTTGTATTGTACTGCCTTGTGCATTATGTGCAAACGCTATGCTCTGCTAACATTTGATCATCTATTTTAAAACACGCGAGGAGAACGTGAACGAGATGTTGCTACTTCCAGTTTTTCTTTATTTACTTTTCGCTAAGAATTCATCTATTTCCACTTTAACAAAAGCTGTAGTTCTTTAGTGCGACAAGTTCACTTAATTAATGCAGCAATGTCGAAAGCCTCACTAGTCTCTGACTTGTAGCGTGACGAGTATCAATGGTCGACCAAAGGACAGCCCTGTTTGGGATTATTATTATTATGGTATTGAGCTTGATGCGACAAAGTGCTGTGTTCAACTTTAGGTTGAACACAGCACTTCTAATTTCGCAGTTTAGCGTTTCTAATTATTCGTCCACTGTAGCATTATTATTTTTCATCAGTCCAAATTCTACTTGGACAAGAATTCTTTTAATCAATCCAGGTTCTATTTAGGAGAATTCTTTGATTCAATCCAGCTTCTATTTAAACAACAATTATTTTTCATCAATCCCGCTTCTATTTGAGCAAGAATCTTTTCATCAATTCCACTTCTATTTAAGTAAAAATTATTTTCATCAATCCGACACCTATTTAGCAAGAATTCTTTTCGTCAGTCCGACCTGTATTCGACCAACGCTAAAACCCATACAATAAATGACGAATAATTAGGAACACTATAATAATTATGCGAAATTATCAAAACTTCAAGTGACTGGTGGTGCTGGGACAACCAAACCCTGAATATTTAGTTTTTTGTGTCTAAAATTTAAATGGAATTAAATAATTGGTAAAACTTAAGCTGAAATTAAATTCGTACAACTAAAACTGAAACAAACTTACTAAAACTAAAACTAAAACTAAAATTAGCTTACTAAAACTAAAACTAAAACGAAAATTGATCCATAAAAACTAAAACGAAAACTAAAACTAATATTGACACACAATAAAAACTAAAACTAAAAATGAAGACTAACAATCATTACTAAAACTAAAACTAAAATTGAGACATTATTAGAACAACACTAGCCACAAGCAGTCGTTAAGCGCCCGATGCTACTACGACTACTAATAATTGAAATCGCATGTCCAGTTAAATTAATGCACAAAATTAACTGTTGTGTAATTCAATAATAATAGGGCAATTAATGTGATCAGAGAACTTCTAAAGCGCCGCTTAACACCAGTAAGCAAGGAACTACAAGGTCGTATAGTAATTGCCCATTTATGTGCATAAATACACTTGACAAATTCAAGAAGATCTCGCATCAACTAAGATTAGATTAAATAAAACCAGATCGGATTAGGAAAGTAAGGCTTGCACCCAAGTGAACCAACGCTCACAGATTGCAGCGTCGTTGTTATAATATCTTCGTTTATTGAAACAATCCGGTTGACAAACCGCAACCGGTTACAGTGTACAATTATGCAATTTAAACAATTCACAGAACGCAAATGACAGAAGACATAAATCTTAACTACTAACAGAACAGACAGCCTGCAGCGCTAATAGCAGCCAGCAAAGCAAATCCGCCCAACGGGGGCTCGAACTCGGTACCTCTCGGTCTTCGTGCAAGATGTTAACCAATGCGCCACGGGCCCCCCCGTTATAAACAAATGCGCTATATAAAATGCTCTCAAACGGATAAACATGCATTCGAAAGCATTCGCAAGATGGAGTAAGTAAGATGTTCATACCTCGATCCATTCTGCCATCAGTCTTCCAATCCTCAATGGTCCGGATGGAGTCCGCCTTCGCAGTCTCTCTGCCTCCTCGTCTCTCTGATATATCTCTGGCAACCGGAATCGAACCTCCATCTCTGGACAACCCCACGGAGCACTGGATGCATAATATTGGTCTAGTGGTTAGCGTGATGAACTGTCAACCGAGAGGTCGGGGGTTCAATTTCTCTTGCCAAGGCAGAAATCTTTTCGAGATATCTGCTCCACCTGCTCCCCTAACCAATTCGGATATGATGGGTACACTGACCGCACACCGTCGCTGTGAAGATGAGACGGCGAAGGAGAGAACAGGTCACCCGCCATCATACGCCAAGTCTAAGAAAATGAATTAGCCAACACTTCATGTATTATACAAATATGTATATTTATATAGCTATGTATCGATGGATGTGTCTATGTATGTGCGCGGTATTTAGTCTTACACTCTTCAGCGAGTATCTTACCTGACCTTACCTTAACATGACCTAACCATCGCATACCTCTTCTCAGCCGTCAACGACGCTTACCTTATCTCGCCTTGTTTTACTTTACATTTACTCTGGCTGTCAGAGCTTATCTGTCTGTTTGTCTGAGCTTATCTGATACTATGACTTCCTCGCTGATTTTAATTTTCACTATAGAAACTTATGACTATGGATTTATTCACAGGACTTTGTTATTTTAAAATCGATTTCGTGGCCGCAAGGGCCGTTCACGGGGACCTTTTTTATCCAATCGAGACGGCTGGTAAGATTTTATCTATAGCGATTATTTTATTTAGAACAAGGTTTAACGTCGTCATATGACATCAAAGGCCGTTGACGACAATTTAAAACATATACAGTGCAGTTAAATTAATGAATTCATAGCGTCCAAAAGACACCATTTAAGACTGTCCAAACATAACCTTAACATGTCATATTGTTCATTGTTTAACGACATAGAAAATGACAATTCATAAATATACAGTTCGATACATGCAATTTGATATCTGATGAAAATTCAACAATATTTATCAGCAATTGTCGTATACAAGAAATGTTTCTTAAAATTAATTCTTGATCACCATTCCTAATGCACATTTACTTCTTAATCTATTTATTTCAATAACATTTATTTTACCAAAATTAAAAAAACACAAAAGTTTAACATAAAGACCACTTTTTAATTCTTAAGAAGTCATCAATCAGTAAAATCAAACATTATTAAAGAAATATATTCAAACATTGAATATGATAATTCTTTATCATTTATTATGCTACTGCGTTGATAATAAAAGAGAACCGAAACTTCATCTGAGATTCTCATTCTATTCCATTTTAATGTTCTTAATACAGCTTAATTGATACTTGTCACACATTCAAGTAAGATATGAAGTTTGTAATATTTTGGTACATTTTACAGAAGTATTTAATAATTTGAAACACACAATATTATCATAATATATGCAAATATTTAGAACAGGACTCTAACATATCCACAGCATGCATAAACTTGTATTATAGTACATCCAACAAGAGTCTACAAACGAGCAAAACCATAGAACAAAGTGATTGAAGGAAATTGATGAATTTATTGTGTCGAAGGAAGCGTTTACAAAGGTGTCTAAATAATATTCATTCTGCCCAGTGTCTGACGACGTCTTAAGTTACCGACGAAAGGTGAAAAGAAGACCTATTAGTAATAATCCGTAACAGTTAACTTACCTTACAAGATACGACCATATCATACATCTTCTCAGCCGTTAAAGGCGCTTGTCTTATTTGACCTTACCCTAACCCTAACCCTAACTTGTCGTACCTTTCTTTCACTCTCGTTGTCTGGCTGTCTGTTTGGCTAACCTTATCTGATACCATACATTCCTAATTGATTTTGAATATGGCATTATTCACATGATTTAATTTTTGTATCCTCGATTTGTGGCCGCATAATGTCGACCTAATAATTTGACCCAGTATGTGATTTGGCGATTGTAGCAAATTGACGAATTTATTGCGTTGGATTAAGCAATTAAAAAGGTGCCTAAATGATATTAATTCCGTCCAGTGTAACAGTTTAACGATGTCTAAAGTAAATAATAATAATAATCTTTTCTTTATTGAAGCGCCTAACAAAAGCACTGCGCTGTACATTTACATGTTAGGCAATTGAAACAATTCACAAGAACACAATTGACAGAAGACATAAATCTTAACTACTAACAGAACAGACAGCCTGCAATACACGACGACAGGGTAAGAGAATTGACTATTAGTAGTAATTTGCATGGCACAGTATTGCTTTTGAATGGCATGTCATGGCAGTGCATTTGTTTTTGCATGGCATTGTATGGCATGGATTGTCATTTACATTTGCGCAACAAAATAGTGCTTTCATTTGGGTGATTCTGTGTTATGGTAATATTTCCATTGATTTTGATCTTTGACCTTGATGGCCTGAACAGAGACATTGGTCTAGTGGTTAGCATGCTGGACTTAGTGGAGAGATCGGGGGTTCAAATCCTGCCTGGGCGAAAATTCGTTTCGTGATATCTGCACCCCTCTAGCCAACTCAGCTGTTATGACCTTACACTGTCGGTGGGAAGACGAAATGGTCACCAGCTCGCATAATGTCGAGGCTAAGAAAATGAAGTCGCTAACACCTCATACTCATGGCTGCCTCTCGTTGTTAGGTCAAAGGACTTTTCTTCTTCTTATTGCGGATGGTAAGCCTGGCGTCCCGGGAAGATATTATTATCATTAAACACCGGAAAATATAATGCTTTCATTTTTTTAGACACCTTGAAATCAGATGACCACTTTGCCATATATTGTTCAATTCTGTTCGATTGCTAGATGCTGAGCCCAAGTTACGGTTTGATAATAATAATTATTATTCTGCGAAAACTGCATTCGATAGATTAGCACAATCATCCATTGCTATAGCAATTTGCCTTTGATGCCACAAGACGGCTTTAAGCGCTCGATGCTGCTACGACTAATTATTATTAAAAGCGTATGTCCAGTTTAATGCTCAGTGTGTGCACGAAAATAACTGGTATGTAATTTAATAATAGGGCAATTTATGTATTGTGTTGTATTGTATCTAAAGATTTATATAGCGCCTCTCAGAATAACTATTCAGAAGCGCTCTCAGCACGAAACTCCGGGGAAAAGAAACGTCTTTCAAGAACGAGAGACCAAAGAGGAAAAACTAGTCATTAGTTTAGCCCTTAATGAGAGGAGAAGGTGATCAAAGAGCTTCTAAAGCGCCACTGTCATAACACCAGAGTTTTAGCGAGGAACCCCAAAAGACGCTGTATAGTAAATTAGTAATTGTCCACATAATTTATATAAATAAACACACTTGAAAATTCGAGATCTCGTTTAAGATGAAATCAACTCAGATTAAATAAATTAAAATCAGATCAGATTAGGAAAGAAAGGCTTGCACCCAAAGCACAAAGATTGCAGCGTCTTTGTGAATTACCAAAATGCGCTATATAAAAATATAAAATGTTCTCAAGCAGACATACAGGCATGTAAAGCATTCGCAAGATGGCGTGAGCAAGATATCCCTACCACGATCCATCCTATCCTCTACTATGCCTTCCTCACTGATTTTGCGTTTGACTGTACAGTAGGAACCTATGAATATAGATTCATTGACAGGACTAAGTTATTTTATTATCGATCTTGTGACCGCAAGGGCCGTTCACGTCGTCCTTATTTCCCCGTCGAATTGCGTCAATTCTACCGATTGAAGGAAATTGACGTCTTTATTGTGTCGGAAGAAGCAATTAAAAAGGTGTATAATTAATATTAATTCAGTTGAGCGTTTAACGTGGCCTTATAAGTTACCGACGACAGGGAAAAGAGAATTTGCCGATTAGTAATTATTAGTAATAGTAATTAGTAGTAGTTTCTGTTTAACGACGCTGTATCGTAGCGAAGATGATGAACGTCGCCATCCTACTTACCCTGACTTAAGACTGGCGCCACCTGAGTATACGGTTGCGGCGGAGTGATGAGAGAGAGAGAGAGAGAGAGAGAGAGAGAGAGAGAGAGAGAGAGAGAGAGAGAGAGAGAGAGAGAGAGAGAGAGAGAGAGAGAGAGAGAGAGAGAGAGAGAGAGAGAGAGAGAGAGAGAGAGAGAGAGAGAGAGAGAGAGACAGAGACAGACAGAGACAGACAGACAGAGACAGAGACAGAGAGACAGAGAGACAGAGAGACAGAGAGACAGAGACAGAGACAGAGACAAATAGACAGACAGACAGACAGACAGACAGTCAGAGACAGACAGAGCGAAAGACAGACAGACAGACAAAGACATTGGTCTAGCGGTGAGTGTGCTGGACTGTCAACCGAGAGGTCGGGGGTTTGAAATCCTGCCTGGGTGGAAATTTGTTTCGAGATATCTGCACTCCTAGCCTACTCAACTTTAAAATGACTATAATGACCATACACTGTCGGTGGGAAGATGAGACGGCGAAGGATAGGACTGGTCACTCACCCGCATTACGTCGAGGCTAAGAAAATGAAGTCGCTAACACTTCATACCCTTTACTGCTTGTCGTTCTGAGTTTAAGGGACTGCTCCCTCCCCCCCCACTCCAATGGATAGTAAGCATGGCGTCCCGGCAAAATATCGTTAAACACCTTTAAGTCAAATGCTCCCTTTGAATTATATTCTTCAACGCTATTGGTTCGCTAGATTAACTCCGCCACTGTTTGCTTCCTGACAGTGCCAGTCCCAAGCCTGGATAAAGGAGGAGGGCGACGCTAATGGTCTTTGTTACCACACAGTGGTCGTTAAACAGTAAACAAGCAAGCAAAGGTTCGCTAGATTTATCATACCGCCGCTCATTCATCGCAAACGGCCTTTGATGCCACAACGCCTAATAATATAATTAAAAGCGTATGTCCAGGTAAATTAATGTGCAGTGTGTGCACGAAAATAACTGGTATGTAATTTAATAATAGGGCAATTTATGTTATCAAAGAACTTCTAAAGCGCCACTTAACACCAGCGCTTTAGCGAGGAACCCCAAAAGTAGCTGTGTTGTAATTCCCCACATAATCTGTTTTATAAGTAAATACACTTGAGAAATTCAAGAAGATCTCGTATCATATAAAATCAACTAAGATTAGATTAATTAAAATCCAATCAGATTAGGAAATAAAGGCTTTCACCCAAAGCACACAGATTGCAGCGTCTTTGTGAATTAAGAAAATGCGCTATATAAAATGTTCTCAAACGGACATACATACATTTAAAGTATTCGCAAGATGGCGTAAGCAAGATGTTCCTACCTCAATCCATCCTCTATCTGTCTTCCAATCCTCATTGGTTCGGATGGAGTCCGACTTAGCAGTCACTCTGCCTCCTCTCTCTGATGTCTATCTGGCAACCGGAATCGAACCTCCATCTCTGGACAACCCCACGGAGCACTGGGTGCACGATATTGGTCTAGTGGTTAGTGTGCTAAATTGTCAACCGAGAGGTCGGGGCTCAATTTATCGCCAAGGCAGAAATCTCTCTCGAGATATCTGCTCCACCTGCGCCGCTAACCAACTCAGCTATAATGAGTACACTGACCGCACACCGTCGTTGGGAGGATGAGACGGCGAGGCTGAGAACTGGCAACGCTCCCTCATATGACTAGTCTAAGAAAATGCCTTAACCCGACACTCATGCATACATATATATATATATATAATATGGATGGATACATGCGATGGATCGGTATGTATGTATGTACGGTATTTACTCGACCACTGATCGGTGAGCACCTTATCTTAGCTTACCTAAACTAACCTTACAAGAAAACCAATTAATATCTCTTTTCAGCCGTCAAAGGCTCTTATCTTATTTGACCTTGTCTGACCTTACTTTTACCCTCGCTGTCTGTCTGTCTATGTGGCTGACCGTATCTGATTCTATACCTCACTCATTGATTTTGACTTTTCTAACCTATGTATATGGATTTAATCACAGGATTTATTTATTTTGTCCTCGATTTTGTGGCCGCAAGGGTCGTTTACGTCGACCTTATTTATCCTGCACTGCTAGAAGCACGAAATCTAGCAATTGGTGGTGGTGGTTTTTCTGTTTAACGACTAGCTGTGTGGTAACAAAGACCATTAGCGCGCCGCCCTCCTCCTTTATCCAGGCTTGGGACTGGCACTGTCAGAAAGCGAACAGTGGCGGAGTTAAATGAGGGAAATTGAGGAAGCTATTGTGTCGGATGAAGCATTTAAAAGGTGTCTAAATAATATTAATTCTGTCCTGTGTGTGTCCACAGTTTAACGGCAGCTTATGACAACATAGGCCGTTGCCGACAAAGATTAGCTTTTTGGCATATTACAGCTCTATAAATGAATGAATGCCAAGTAAGATTACGCACACAACAACCTCAACAACAACGATTTCATCCATAGTTTAAACAGTGTAGAATATTCCTACGACTGTTTCTTTCTGCGACTGACTCTGCCTTATTTAACATTATTTTTTCTTTCTTTGACTGGTTATTTTCTTGACTGGTTCTTTCAGTGATTGGTTCTTCCGTGACTGGTTCCTTCTGTGACTGATCCATTCTGTGACCTGTTCTGTCCTCTGTTTAACGACATCTTAAATAACCGACAACAGCGGAAAATGAATTTACTATTAGTAACATTCTGTATTAGTAATTAGCAGTAATTTCTATTTCATGTATCGTAGCGAAGATGATGAGCGTCGCCCTCCTCCTTTACACAGACGTGGGACTGGCACGGCGCGGTTACGGCAGCGGAGGAGTTCAGCTCAGCTTTCATCACTGGTTGCTCTAAGATTTAGAATTTATGAAGCGCTACTTTAAAGCTAAGCGCAGAGCACCAGCTTTTTTCACGCGGGCTGCGTCAAGTCAGACGAGTAGGACATTTGAGAGAGAGAGAGAGGACAGAGAGAGAGAGAGAGAGAGAGAGAGAGAGAGAGAGAGAGAGAGAGAGACAGACAGAGAGAAGACAAGAGACAGAGACAGACAGACAGACAGAGACAGAGACAGACAGACAGAGGCAGAGACAGAGACAGACAGACAGACAGAGACAGAGGCAGAGACAGAGGTAGAGGCAGAGGCAGAGACAGAGACATAGGCAGAGACAGAGACAGAGACAGAGACATAGGCAGAGACAGAGACAGAGATAGGCAGAGAGACAGAGACAGACAGAGACAGACAGAGACAGATACAGTTACAGACAGACAGACATACAGAAGGATACAGAGACAGGCAGACAGACAGACACAGACACACAGAGGCAGAGACATTGGTATAGTGGTGAGCATGCTCGATTGGGAACCGAGAGGTCGGGATTCAAATCCTGCATGGGCGGAAATTTGTTTCGAGAAATCTGCACCCCCTTCCTTTCTCAGCTTTAATAGGTACACTGATCGTACACCGCTGGTGGGAAGGTTAGACGGCGAGGGAGAGGACTGGTAACCCACCGCATTATGTCGAGAGAAAGAAAAATTGAATGTAGTTGCTAACACTTCATACCCTTTGCTGCCTCTCCATGTTAGTTTAAAGTAGGGGTCCACTGCTTATAATCCTTCCAATGCGGATGGTACGCCTGGCTTCCCAGCAAGATATAACTAAACACCGGAAAATATAATCATTTCGTTTTCTTTAGACACATTTAACTCAGATGCTATCGATGTTATATAGGCCTATTCTTTAGACCAATATCGTACTCAAAGTAATCACTATTGTTCTGTGACAAATTTTCATTTCGAAGGTTGTCAGAAGATTTATAAATGAAATTTCGTAAATCCTCAACAGATTCAGATATTTGTTTACCTTCTGTATTGGTTCGTTCGATTTCTTTTATATTTTCGATATCCTCAGTCAAGCCAGAAGTAGGTTCACGGGCTGCCGGCAAGACCTTTTGGACCTCCTGTTGTGCGTACGCCTTCTTTTGCGCGTCTATTTTCTGTTCTTCAGGAATGTTCAATGAAGTATCTCCAGAGTTCGACGAACTTGATGAAGTGTCTAGACGACGTTTTAGTTTGTTTTTCCCCATTTCTATTTTATTTCCTTTATTTTCGTAAGAAATTAAGTTTCCCGCCTTGACGCGCGAAAACGTCGAAACGATATTCCGATCACAGTGAAATCAAAACCAAAATTATTGAATATGCTTTCGCATTTCGAACCTGATTTATTTCCACGGAGAATTCGAGCGATAAGTCCATAAAAACCGTAACTTTTGTAGTTAAGAACGTTCACTCTTAACGTTTATTTTTAACTTTTATTATCAAATGTATCGATGATATTTAGTCGTAACGGTCGCCACCTGGCGAATCAATCGGGATAACGCGATTTAAGGGTGTTTAAAGACAAAGAAAGAATTATATTTTCGCGATTTAAGGGTGTTTAAAGACAAAGAAAGAATTATATTTTCCGGTGTTTAAAGATAACTTGTGGTTGTCTGGACGACAGGCGTAGCATCCAAAACAAGAAGAATAAAATCCCTTGTGCTAACAACGAGAAGCAGCCATGGGTATGAAGGACATGTTAGAGACTTCATTTTCGTAGCTTCGGCTTATGAGGGAGGTGGAAATTCCTCTCCTCGCCGTCTTATCTTCCTACCGACAAAGTAATCATTATAACTGAGTGGCACGGGGGCTCCTCCGGATCAGAATTCTAGAAACAAATTTCTGTCCTGGCCGGATTTGAACCCTCCCCACCTCTCGGTTGACAGTCCAACACGCTAACCACTTTAGAATATTGCGCACTCCCGTATCATCTTCATTCATTCATTCATTCATTTCAGATATTTATATAGCGCCCTTCAAGATTTCTACTCAGAGGCGCTCCCGACTACAGCGCGGACACTGAATCGGAGTTTCACGCCGAAGCGCATGACCAATTGCGAGTGAAGGACTTGCCCAGGGTCCCTACGCGGCGGCTTGAGGTGGATTCGAACCCGCAACCCTCCGGATGCAAGGCACCGAACATATTCCTACACCACCGCGCCCCTTGATGTCATTGTGATGATTATTTCCTTTATAACGTTCTAGGGATTTCTCTAAAAGGATGGGACACGTGGTTCGCATCGACCTCATAATTATAGAATAGCTAAACCAGTGATGACCCGGATTCTTGAAGGGAAATGAGAAGGGGTAAGACCACGGAAGAACTATCCGGAGACCTTCAGGGACGACTTGAGGTGCTTATCGGGTTGTCATGGGACGAAGGTGAAAGACGAGTGAAGAAGCTGCTTTGTGATGCCCAGACCTGCACAGGATCTACTAAGTATAAGTGTTCTTTTCAAAATTACAACAGGTAAATTATTAATATCTATTATTTAATTTAAGGATATCTTATGGCTGCAAAGGCCGCTGGCGTGACCCTCACCTTTATCCAGGCTTGGGACGGGCACCTCTCTGGATGTGCGCCTACTCAAAGTAAACTCTTGCTGATGTCGCCGTCGTCATCATGTTCATCAGTTGCATTCGATTTAGAGTTCTGTGTCTGTTTTTCCCCTCTGTCTGTCTGTCTGTCTGTCAATGTCTGTCTGTCTCTGTCTCTGTCTCTGTCTCTGTCTCTGTCTCTGTCTCTGTCTCTGTCTGTCTCTGTCTCTCTGTCTCTCTGTCTCTCTGTCTCTCTGTCTCTGTCTCTGTCTCTGTCTCTGTCTCTGTCTCTGTCTCTGTCTCTGTCTGTCTCTGTCTGTCTCTCTATCTGTCTCTCTGTCTCTGTCTCTGTCTCTGTCTCTGTCTCTGTCTCTGTCTGTCTCTGTCTCTGTCTGTCTGTCTGTCTGTCTGTCTGTCTGTGTCTCTGTCTCTCTGTCTCTCTGTCTCTCTGTCTCTCTGTCTCTCTGTCTCTGTCTCTCTCTCTCTCTCTCTCTCTCTCTCTCTCTCTCTCTCTCTCTCTCTCTCTCTCTCTCTCTCTCTCTCTCTCGTCTTACTCCTCTGACTTGACGCAGCGGTCGTGAAAAAAAGCTGTTGCTCTGCACCTAACTTTGAAGTGACGCTTCAGAAATTCTAAATATTATAGAAACGAATGATGAAACTATGGTGGCGCCAGTCCTAAGTCTGGGTACAGGAGGAGGGCTACTATGTGGTGGTCCTGCTACATCTGTTTGCTACCTCAAAACTTGTCCTTATTCTCGAGGACTTTCGCACTGGGAGCGCCTCTGATTGGTGTTCTCTGTGAGAGGCGCTTTATAAATCTTTAAATACAATACAATACGCTAATAATCTTCGCTACAAGACAGCGTCGTTAAACAGAAATTAGTATTAATTACCATTACTAATTATTACTTATTAGCAATTCCCTTTTCCCTGTCGTCGATAACTTAAGATGTCTTTAAACACTGGACAGAATTAATATTATTTTGACACCTTTTTAATTGCTTCTTCCGACACAATATATTTGTCAGTTTCCTTCAGTAGTAGCATAAATCCTGCGATTCGGGGGTAAATAACGTCGACGTGAACGGCCCTTGCGGCCACAAAATCTAGGGTAAAATAAGTCCTGTGCATAATAAGTCCGTAGTTTCATAAGTTCCGATAGTCAAAGTCATATTCAATATATCAATTTCCATTTATTGATTGAAACTGACGTGAACGCAGTATGGTTCCAATTCAAAGGATGATTGGATGATCACAAGTTATTACAGGAGTCGAATGTGACTGTATGGCAGCCATCCGTCCTACTGCTCATTCTGCCATCGCCATCTGACGAATGAAAGGGTTAGCGTTAGTCTTAGGGAGGGAGCGGTAATAGATCCCGCGACCTTGCTGACCTTCTGCACTTCGTGCCGGAGTGTTAACCATTCAAGTAAACCCCTCCCAAAAATATAATATATATCTATAAATTAGAGCTGGTACTGATTAAAATAATTTTAATCGATTAATCTCAAAAATTTAATCGAGATTAATCGATTAAATTCGATTAATTTGGCCCTTGTTACATAAAGCGTGAAAAACTGTTTAGACTGTATAGGCCTACACTGCAAATCCTTCAATCATTCGACATGTTAAAATTCAAATTGTAAAACTGAGAAATGTAGTCAGTAGTAACTACCTTCTATCTACAAAACTCTTCAATAATTTCGCCATATTCGACTTTTCCCTCAGCATTTACCTTAAATGCAAAATGATCGCTTAATTTACAATCACTGTTTCACATTATTACTGTTCGCCATATTGTTTATTCCGGAAATAGGTCGGTAAACGTCATAAAATAAGTAAAAAATTAATCGAAAATTAATCGAACAAGGCGAAATTAATCGATTAAAATTTTTAACGATTAATCGATTAATTAATCGTTAAAATCCGCAGCCCTACTATAAATACTTATATATATATTATATATATGTGTCTGTATGTATGTATGTATGTATGTATGTATGTATGTATGTATGGGCACTTCTTATGGCGCCCTTTAGGGTACCTGACAACAGCGCTCGTAATAAGTTGCGCTTTAGAACGTCTCGGATCACATAAATTACTCCACTATTGAATTACATACGTGTGATTTTCGGCGCATAAATTAAGCTGAACATACTAATATTATTAATTAATTATTATTAATACTAATATTAATAGTCTTGTGGCATCAACGGCCAGTTACGACGAATACAGTTTTGATGTATCAGGCCAGTGACTTCGTTACTAACAATCGATTTTTTTTTATTCCATGGTTTAACGTCATCGTATGACATCTATGGCCGTTGACGACAATTCAAAATTATGTACAATGCAGTTGAAACAAAATTGATAGAGTTAAAGACATCTAAACAGTACTTTACAATGTCACTAATATTCATCGTTTAGCAGCATAATATTATAATTCAGATACTAATGTCAATGTTACTTGCATAAGATAATATAGTGTAAGATGGTCTTTCAGGAAAATTATACACTGTTTTGCAGCAATTATCACACATACAATTTTTTAATGTAAAATGAAAAGATTCCTTATAAACAGCAATAATGTACACCAGATTTCCAGTCCAGCTATTCAATGATATAACAGCATTGGTTTCAAGTTTACAAAACCTGTAGTTATGAAGTTTACAACACCTGAAATTATGATATGAAATTTATATTTTAATTTTTAATTTTCAAACATTTTTTTTTTTTTCATTTTCCCTCCCTTTCTCCACCCAACGCAACCAGACATCATAACCAAAATACATGCATAGGCACACACCGAAACAGAAAGCCCCCCACCACACGCCAAAGACACGAACAGAAAAGAGCACTGCAATCTGACCTGATATTCTCAGTCTTTCACTTTTAATTTTTAATTTCAGTTTAATGGTTATTAAATTTTATTATATATGTTATTTTGACATGAAATTCTTAGTTTAGTCATAAATGTTTACATAGGTAATCAATCATTACAAACAAGCAATGTTAGTATAATATATACAAATGGCTTCAAAATAACAAAACTTATAAAGCATTCACATATTACACCCTAACAAAATGTCTACACAAGGGCAAAACTAACTATCAACGTCCACTCACATTATAAACATTACAACCTAAAAAACCCTTCCCTTACCGATAAGGTTCACCAGCCTAAAGACTTCACCTTGCAAGCAGCCCACACCAAGCAAGGTCCTAATATTAAATTCTAACTTGAATACTTTACATTTATCTGTTAATATATTCGAGATATTTTCTTTGTTACAGTGCAACAATAGATGAGTTATATTTTCTTTGACTTTACAAGAAGTGCATAATCCATTTTCGTGCTTCTTCATTAGAAAAAGTCTTTCGTTAAGGTTTACCTTTCCAAGTCTTAGTCTGGATATTTGCACTTCTTTTTTTCTACCAAAATCTAGAAATTTATTGCTTGTATCTACAACAGGACAAATGCTCTTATACTGAAGACCCTTGATATCACTATCATATTCCTTCTGCCATTTAGAGATTATATACGATTTAATTAATGAAAATACTTCTTGTAATTCTAGATAATCTGTTGAGTTAATTATGGGTAACTCCAATGATTGCCCTGCCAATAAATCAGCTCTTTCATTACCCAGTATACCTACATGACTAGGGATCCATATCAAGTGTACCTCACTCATCGTTATTTGATTAAATATTCTTATCGTATCTTGCAATAAAGTGGGTCTGGACTTAGAAAAGGATTTTTTTAGAGAAGTAAGCGCACTTAAAGAATCAGAAAATATAGCAAAATGTTTAAGTTCCTGGCTTTCATTATCTACAATCCAGGTAAATGCGTCTTTTATAGCAGTCAATTCAGCAGCATATATACTGGAATTATCACAAAGACGCAACTTTTTATCTATGTCTAAGCTTGGTACAGTATAGGCCGCAGCAACTAAGCTATCTGCCTTAGAACCATCTGTATATACATGAGTATAGGAATTATATTTACTCATGTAATCCTGTGTAAGCAGTTTTAAAAATACAGGATTTTCATCCTTTTTACTAATTGATTTATGGAGGCCAATGTCAACATGAATGCTCTCATTGAGCCAAGGAGGATCTGAAGGAAAAGAAGGAGCCTTATAAGGAATGTCAAAGGAGGAAAAGAAATCAAGTGTACGTTGATATGTAGATAGATTCTTATTATCTCTAGTTTTAAATTCATTAGTCCAGTGAGGTTGAAAGATTGTTCTCATTGGATGATTAGGGTTTCCAATTACTTTAGCTCCTAGTTTAAGTGAGTTCTGCAAGTTTCTTAAATGCAAGGGAGATTCACCGCATTCATTCTGAAGAGCTACAGCAGCAGTTCCTTTAGCAGCGCCACAGCAGAGTGTCAGCGCTTCCGTTTGAATAGATGCTAATTTATTTAAGTGAGTCTTAGAGGCAGAAGCATAGGCTACATCTCCATACTCAATAACAGATCGAATTAAGGCTCTATATATATTGAGAAGTGCTTTTTTGAAGCGCCCCATTGTAAACCCGAAATTGCTCTCATTAAGTTCATACGCTTTTTACATTTATTTATAATATATTCTATGTGTGGTTTCCAAGATAACTTATTATCAAAAATAACTCCAAGGAATTTAGCTGTTTTTATCAATCGATTTTTTTTTATTCCATGGTTTAACGTCATCGTATGACATCTATGGCCGTTGACGACAATTCAAAATTATGTACAATGCAGTTGAAACAAAATTGATAGAGTTAAAGACATCTAAACAGTACTTTACAATGTCACTAATATTCATCGTTTAGCAGCATAATATTATAATTCAGATACTAATGTCAATGTTACTTGCATAAGATAATATAGTGTAAGATGGTCTTTCAGGAAAATTATACACTGTTTTGCAGCAATTATCACACATAAAATTTTTTAATGTAAAATGAAAAGATTCCTTATAAACAGCAATAATGTACACCAGATTTCCAGTCCAGCTATTCAATGATATAACAGCATTGGTTTCAAGTTTACAAAACCTGTAATTATGAAGTTTACAACATCTGAAATTATGATATGAAATTTATATTTTAATTTTTAATTTTCAAAAAAAATTTTTTTTCCCATTTTCTCTCCCTTTCTCCACCCAACGCAACCAGACATCATAACCAAAATACATGCATAGGCACACACTGAAACAGACAGCTCCCCACCACACGCTAAAGACACGAACAGAAAAGAGCACTGCAATCTGACCTGATATTCTCAGTCTTTCACTTTTAATTTTTAATTTCAGTTTAATGGTTATTAAATTTTATTATATATGTTATTTTGACATGAAATTCTTAGTTTAGTCATAAATGTTTACATAGGTAATCAATCATTACAAACAAGCAATGTTAGTATAATATATACAAATGGCTTCAAAATAACAAAACTTATAAAGCATTCACA
This sequence comes from Aporrectodea caliginosa, assembly GCA_020284085.1. NCBI lineage: Eukaryota > Metazoa > Annelida > Clitellata > Crassiclitellata > Lumbricidae > Aporrectodea > Aporrectodea caliginosa. The sequence goes on from JACEVL010000597.1 coordinate 587,769, forward strand.
TATTACACCCTAACAAAATGTCTACACAAGGGCAAAACTAACTATCAACGTCCACTCACATTATAAACATTACAACCTAAAAAACCCTTCCCTTACCGATAAGGTTCACCAGCCTAAAGACTTCACCTTGCAAGCAGCCCACACCAAGCAAGGTCTTAATATTAAATTCTAACTTGAATACTTCACATTTATCTGTTAATATATTCGAGATATTTTCTTTGTTACAGTGCAACAATAGATGAGTTATATTTTCTTTGACTTTACAAGAAGTGCATAATCCATTTTCGTGCTTCTTCATTAGAAAAATAGTCTAGGCGCAAAAAATGGAAAATACCGTGTAAGAAGCAAATCATGTTCATTTTTGGCAACATACTTTTTTATACTAATTCGACCCTGCTGATTACGAAAATCGCTGTTGCCAGGCTGGATTTTTGGCCTGAAGGTCATTTCAAGGTCAGAAAAACTTAAATCTAGCAAAAATCAGAGAAAAATGGCCAGATCTCAGCCAATAATTGTTGAATTCGGCTAATTCTTTCTTGCTTTTTCTCGACTTCATAAGGGCTACCTGTGGCAAGAAACAAGGTTACTAAATGTAAGACGATCCAAGGTTATTTTAAGGTCAAAAAGGTCAAATTCAAAGAAAAATCTGAGGAAATGGCCATAACTTAGTCAAATATTTTTCTATTTGGGTGATTCTTCTACCTTTTTGCTCGGGCTGATAAGAGCTACATTTGAAAAGACAGAGTACTTAAAGGCTAACATGACCCAAGGTCAATTCAAGGTCAAAAGGTCAAAATGGCGGGAAAAGGCCATAACTCAGCCAAATATTGTTCTATTTGGATGATTCTTTTGCCTTTTTGCTCGGGCCAATAAGGGCTACATTTACATAGTACTCAAAGGCTAACATGACCCAAGGTCAATTCAAGGTCAAAAGGTCAAAATGGCGGGAAAAGGCCATAACTCAGCCAAATATTGTTCTATTTGGATGATTGTTTTACCTGTGTGCTCAGACCGATGAAAAGGTAATTTCAAAGTGAAAGTCCAAAATCAAGGAAAATGACCATTACACAGAATCACCCAAACAACATTTGATTGAGCTATGGCCGTTTTCTATAAATTTTGAATTTTGGACCTTGACACTCACCCAGTTATGGTAGATGATATTGATCAGGCAATGGTAATCCAGCAATGCTTACACAACTGGTCGCATCTGATGATTTTCATGTAAGCTTGTCAACTTTGTCCAGTCGCGGTCAAACTCTAGCGTCAACTTTGCGTTTTGGTGGGAGTACATAAGCATGGTCTCTGTTTTGATCATCCGCAAGAATGGCTCCTAGGTATTGGAAAAGATTCTGGCGGCATTGTTGGCATCACAAATCAACCATCAGCCTACAGAGGTGGTCCCTTTAATTCCACTGGCGCTCTGATATTGCTCAGAAAACGTTCCAGATGTTTGGAATTTCGCAAGATGTTAGCGACAGAAATGAAAACAAACCAGGTCGTAGGAGAAAGGAACATCTGATGAAATGGTTCTTAAGGCGATAATGATTAGGTTCAATGTTTTAGCAACCGAAAAAACAGCAACGTCACTTTTGAACATTGCAACTAAAGACGTTGCCACAGGGAGCATCCAAGAATATTTATTGAACGCGAGATCGCTTGGTTTATCTAAAATCGCCGATTTCGTAGACAGCAGGTTGACTTCAACAGCAAGCGGTAAAACTAAGGTCAAGTTTCGTGATCCAATGAAAAATAAACAAACCACAAACATTTCAAGCACTGTACAAAGCAGCAAAGGTTGAGGATGTTCGAAAGAAGTTAGCAAAGGTGGATCGATTTGTCATGCAAAGACTTGTTGTGGCGTATGAAGCAGGAAGATCGGTGGATCTGAGCAATGTTCTCAAGCATGAACTTGTTTCCGTCCCTCTCTCGTTGACAGAGACTGATGGTTCTCTGCGTACATGAAACAAATCGGTGCTCGTGCACTTTTTAACAGAAAGAATCAATGAGAAGCAAGAACTTCTAGTTGACAGGGCATCCGCGCAGTTGATTATCGACGGTCAAGCACTAATTGTATCTGTTGGAAAACCATCTGATGCAATCACGTTCGGTGACCTTGCCGACAACTTCATCAAGTCCTTGACAAATCACAGCAAGATCTTCCATCACATCGATATCACCTTTGGTAGATACATCCCTGGATCGGTGAAAGGCGCAACTCGAAAACGTCGCAGTTGTCCAATACGACGAGCCATCGAAGGACGTCATGGGGCTCTCCCCAAAAACTGGAGCAATTTTTTATGCATGGCTGAGAACAAGTCGGACTTGGCACGGTTCCTTTCGCAGGAGATCATCAGGCAAGGCAATTTGTACACTGAAGTAGTTGTAGCAGGAAGATTTGACGACGGAGTGGAGGTCCAATCGACTAATGTACTGACTGACGATCAATGCTAAAAGTAGCACATGAAGAAGCCGACACTAGAATTTTGTTGCATGCTGCTAACAGTTCCTGTGATACAGTATAGTTGTGTCAGCCAGGGATACTGACGTTTTCATCATGTTGTTATTCCACCTTAACAAGATGCGATGCAAGGAACTATAGATGATGACCAGGACATCCAACGACATCCATTGCAAATTGCCACCTGAAGTTCTGTCATCACAATTGGCATTTCACGCAATTTCAAGGTGTGACACGACGTCGTACATATTTGGCTGAGTTATGGCCTTTTTCTCTTGATTTTGACCTTGAATTGACCTTGGTTTATGCTAGCCTTTGAGTACAATGCAAATGTAGCCCTTATTGGCCCAAGCTAAAAGGCAAAAGAATCACCGAAATGGAACAATATTTGACTGAGTTATGGCCTTTTCCCCTTCATTTTGACCTTGAATTGACCTTGGGTCATGCTAGCCTTTGAGTACTGTGTAAATGTAGCCCTTTTTGACCCGAGCAAAAAGGCAAAAGAATCATCCAAATAGAACAATATTTGGCTGAGTTATGGCCTTTTCCCGCCATTTTGACCTTTTGACCTTGAATTGACCTTGGGTCATGTTAGCCTTTGAGTACTATGTAAATGTAGCCCTTTTTGACCCGAGCAAAAAGGCAAAAGAATCATCCAAATAGAACAATATTTGGCTGAGTTATGGCCTTTTCCCGCCATTTTGACCTTTTGACCTTGAATTGACCTTGGGTCATGTTAGCCTTTAAGTACTCTGTCTTTTCAAATGTAGCTCTTATCAGCCCGAGCAAAAAGGTAGAAGAATCACCCAAATAGAAAAATATTTGACTAAGTTATGGCCATTTCCTCAGATTTTTCTTTGAATTTGACCTTTTTGACCTTAAAATAACCTTGGATCGTCTTACATTTAGTAACCTTGTTTCTTGCCACAGGTAGCCCTTATGAAGTCGAGAAAAAGCAAGAAAGAATTAGCCGAATTCAACAATTATTGGCTGAGATCTGGCCATTTTTCTCTGATTTTTGCTAGATTTAAGTTTTTCTGACCTTGAAATGACCTTCAGGCCAAAAATCCAGCCTGGCAACAGCGATTTTCGTAATCAGCAGGGTCGAATTAGTATAAAAAGTATGTTGCCAAAAATGAACATGACTTGCCGCTTACATCGCTTTTTTGAAGCCTTTTTGGCTCTGCGCGCCTAGACTAAAAGTCTTTCGTTAAGGTTTACCTTTCCAAGTCTTAACAATCGATTTAACGCAATTCGATTATATACAGCACCGGTAACCCCAATTTAGAGGTGTCTAAGGGAAACGAAAGGATTATATTTTTCGGTGTTTAACGCTGTCTTGTGGTTGCCTGGACGACATGAGTACAATACGTATTAAGAAAAAGAGCAGTCCCGTAAGCTCACAACGAGACGCAGCCATGTATTAAATGTTAGCGACTTCATTTTCTTAGACTCTGCTTATGAGGGCAGTGGATGCGCCAGGATTTCAGGTTTTGGGGGGCTAAAGCTCCAAGTCCTTCCCTTCTGTCCCCTCCTCCCTGTGATTTACAGTGATTTCCCACTTGGGGGGGGGGTTCAGCCGCAGTTAGGAGGGCTAAGCCCCCCTTATCCCCCTCTGGCGCCGCCACTGTATGAGGGTGGGTGGCCATTCACCTCCCTCGCCGTCTCATCTTTTCACCAACAGTGTTCTGTCAGTGTACTCATTATAGCTGAGTGGCTAGGGGATCAGAAAACTCTAAACAAATTTCTGTTCTCGTGGGGATTTGAACCCCCGAGCTCTCAGTTGACAGTCCAGCAGACCAGCACGCTAACCACTGGATGGAATAAGTATAACTGGTCTTTAATTAAAACTGGTGATAATTAGTTTATAGTGTTCAGCATTATCTTGTTGATGCAAGAGCCATCGCCCACCCGTCTATCCAGACTTGGGACTGGCACTAGCAGAGTACGGGCATGCGTGATGTATGCATAAGTACATTATAAGCATAGTTTTCAGTGTTTAGCGACATCTTGTGGCTACCAGGGACTATATTCCTTGTATGAGTATATTGTATTGTATTGTATTGTATTGTATTGTATCTGGACATTTATAAAGCGCCTCTAGCAGTAATGACTATTCAGAGGCGCTTCCAGCGTGAGCACTCCGAGGAAACAGAAAGGTTTTCAAGCAACGGACAGAGGTGGGAAAACCACCTGCCAAAATCTCATCCCGAATTTGTGGGGAAAGTTGTTCCACAAATAAGGACCCACAGTTGCAAAGACGCGGCGTTGAACAATGGCTGTCCTGGTCCGGGGGACGAAGAGGTCAGCTCTATCACTAGAGCGAAGGGACCTGAGAGAGAGAGAGAGAGAGAGAGAGAGAGAGAGAGACAGACAGACAGACAGACAGACAGACAGACAGACAGACAGACAGACAGACAGACAGACAGACAGACAGACAGACAGACAGACAGACAGACAGACAGACACAGAGAGACAGACACAGAGACAGAGAGACAGAGACACAGACAGAGACAGAGACACAGAGACAGACAGACAGCGAGACAGACAGACAGAGAGCGAGACAGACAGACAGACAGACAGGGAACGAAACGAGAGAGCGAGAGAGAAAGCGAGAGAGACAGTGTAAGAGAGAAACAGAGACAGACAGAAAGAGATGCGACAGATAGACATACAGAAAGACAGAGAGACAGAGACAGACAGACAGACAGAGAGGGAGAGAGAGAGAGAGAGAGAGAGAGAGAGAGAGAGAGCAGTTCATAAAACCGTCAGTTAGCCTATAATCGCTGACACTAGGTGGCGGCAGTATTCCGTTGTTTATGATCGTGATAACGACATCATAATTATAACAGAGTTCGTCGAGATAGTTGTAACGCGGCGCCACCTGGCCACTGAATATAGCCACTTGATGCGGTGCGTTTGGCCCTCTGCACGACCTTTTCGCACGGTGTCGAGTGATGGGTTTCGTCTGCTGATAGGTTTTCAGCAGTAAACACCGAAACCACGACAGCTGGATGTAAAAAGACAATACGCGTGTATGAACCATCATCATACAGATAAATATGTAGGCCTATGGATGTGCACGCAACATGTACGTTTTAATTCAATGTATATTTGTACCAAGACACATGAAATGGCGCATTTTTACTGCACCAAAGGCTTCCACGCACTGTATGGGTAAAATATGTGCATGTACTCATTTAACGCCCGTAAAAGTCATTGAAAAAGCTATTTAAATGTGAGGTTTAGATCCTGGAATACTTTCAGACTTTGAGTATAACTCATGAACCAGTTGTAGATGAAATTACCCTGAAATGCTCATATTATATACGACTTATGATTCGTAAGTTATTATGAATTCATGAGTTGGACATGCGTCTATAATATAACTAGACGAACTAACAACGTCAGAAAAAAAATGTCAGTGCAGTTTTTCGGTATTTCTTCTGCCATGTAAAGTTTCATAGCGGCTACTTGTTCTTCGTTGGATTTCTGCCCTTACAATGTCGACATTCTTCTCTTTGTACTGCCCTCTCCTTTGCCTTGCAGTCCATTAGCATCATTCCTGGTCTTCCTCTTGGCTTCTTCCTCTCCATCCTTGCCTCCATTATAGTTCCTGGAGACAATCTCCCTTCATTTTATGACCCAACCACTTTCTCTGCCACCTTCTGATTGTTCCATTTAGGGATTTTCCCCCTTTACTAGCGGCTCTTCATCTGGAAGTACAAGATGCGTATTCATCTGGGGGCTACCTGTTCCAACATATGGGTACCCATACTCGCAGGTGCGTCATCGGCCTAGATGCATAGCATCTGGTTCCTACTAATCCTGGATACACGCGCACTGCCTTCGTATACCTTAATCAACGCTCAGCCGCCACAAGATACCAGACACATCTCGTCTTGCGTTGAATTTATGAGCTGCCGACAGCAGAAATATTTAAGCAGTGATAAGCAGGGTGAAACTGCTTCGGTTTAAGCGGTTATTGATAGCGTCGAGCGCTTATCTATCGCTCAAAGTGTCTTCGAGGGATTGTAACGTTCAGATACGGGCGTCGAATGTAAAGCCATTAACACCAGCATGATCCTGTTACATGGTTTTTTAATTGGATATGACGCAGTTGTGATCTATGCACGACTTGTTTGTTGTCTCACACATAAGTCTATTCACAACTCAGAATTAACTATGAGCTCTCACATTGCGTACATAATGATTAACACGACAGTGAATGTATCTATTTTTTATTGTTATTATTATCGTCGTCGTCATCGTCATCATCATCATCATCATCATCATCATCATCATCATCATCATCATCATCATCATCATCATCATCATCATCGTCATCATTATCATCATCATCATCATCATCATCATCATCATCATCATCATCATCATCATCATCATCATCATCATCATCATCAACAACAACAATAACAGCAACAACGACAGCAACAACAACATCATCATCATCATCATCATCATGACTTTGCTCCGAGGTACCTCGAGCAGATCCCTCAGGAATTAAACAATTATTCGGAGAATACAAAAAAACCATTCTGGGAAGGCAAGAACTCGTCAAGATCGGGCGAGTCAAAAGTGACTCGGCAAGCAATGGCGTTCAAGCGTTGAATTAAATATGATAGCAATGCGCTGAAAATACAGATATGTAGACCCAATAATATATATATATATATATATATATATATTATTACTGTCGGTTATAGTTCGAAGCTGTTTATAAACAGAGATTAACAGGAAGGCGTTGCTG